>JAAGEH010000226.1:21128639-21545175 GCA_011751065.1 Lasiurus cinereus | reverse complement strand
TTTCTTTCTTTCTTTCTTTCTTTCTTTCTTTCTTTCTTTCTTTCTTTTTTTAATCCTCACCTGAGGATATGTTTCCATTGATATTTTCCCCTTTCCTCTGATTGCAGGCTTGGCCCCTTCCTAAGCCTAAAGCCTCTGCCAAGACTTTAGGTTTGGAAAAGTTTCTCCCCTCCCCACCCTCCGCTCCCACCCCTCTGATAGCCGGCTGGAAGTGACCTGGGTGCTGAGGAGGTTCCCAGGACCCAGATATGTATGCAAATTAACCGCCATCTTGTTGGGTTAATTTGCATACTCTGATTGGTTATGGATGTAGCTGAGGTATGGTCAATTTACATGTTTCTCCTGGGTGAAGACATCTAGTGGTTGGTCTACTTGGAGTCACAGATACATAACATGAACAGAGGGCTGCCTTGGCAATTAATGGGAGAATATACAAACTGTAGGGAAGTGGGAGAAGCCTTTAAAGGGAGATCAGGTGCTAGTGTTCAAAATGAGGGAAAAGGATGCTGGGCAGGCAGAACCAGAAGATGACCACTATAGCAGCTATTCTTGAGCCTTAGAATTTGAATTTAGTGGCTTTTCCATGTACTGTCAGAATTGTCTCCTGCTTTTTCCTTTAGTAATGCTCAGTAGGCTTCTTCTTATTTGTTCCCCCACTGGATGGTTAGCTTTGTTAACACACTGGCATTTAGCAGATAATCCGTATAATGTAAGATAGAAAGGATAAAGGTATTTAAGTAGATGCATGGAACATGCTCCAAAACGGCTTTTTTGGCTGGTTGGTTTATGTTACATAATTTAAAAAAATGAAATTGTAAGTTCTTGAAAGATCAGCAATATTGAAGAAACAGAGCCACACTTGAACACAATGTTGTGTAGAAGCTAAACTTTTTGAGGGTTGAGGAAGCAATTTAAATTTTTTTATATTTTTACTAGAGCCCGGTGCACAAAATTCGGACATGGGGGCGAGTCCTTCAGCCTTACTTGCATCCTCTCTAATCCTAGAGACCTTGGGGGATGTCCAACTGCTAGTTTAGGCTCAATCCCACTAAATTGGCAGTTGGACATCCCTCTTACAATCTGGAACCTCTGGTTCCTAACCACTCACCTGCCTGTCTGCCCTAACTACTCTGCCTGTCTGCCTGATCCCCCTAACTGCCCTCCTCCTGCTGACCTGGTCATCCCTATTAACTTTTTAAAAAAATCTTATCCCTGTCACACACAATTGTATTTGACTTCCTTATTGGCTTCTCCCTCTCACACAATTTTTCTCCTTTATGTAACACTTTTTCCTACTAACTCATCATTTATAAACTTTTCTTTCCTCCTTATTTCCTATTTTTGTTCCATCATCCTTCTTCCCATCTTTCTCCTACCCTCCTTTCCTCCCCACATTCCTTCTTTTTTCTTTACCTGCCCTCCCTCCCTTTTTTCTTCCTTCCCACCTTAATTTTTTTCTTCACTTCCTCCCACAGACCTGCTTTACTTCCTCCCCCATTTCTTCCTTCTTCCCATTTTCCTTTTAAGCTCTACCAGCTTCCCTTTAAAACTTTTCTTCTCTCCCTCCCATTTACTTACCTACTTACTTCCACTGTTTTAACATCTATCTACCTGCCTAATTATTCACTATCATTTATCTTTTTTCTTTTCTGAAACCTACTTTTAAAATCTGTCCCCAGTACACAACTATGCTTGATTTTCATTATAGCTCCTACAGCTCACTCACACATCCTCTTTTCTTCTTTAACTCTGCTCTCTACTGACTCCTTTATAAAATTCTTCCCTGCCTCCCACCTTTCTTAAAGTTCTGTTTGGGGTGGGGGTGGGGGCATTAACCCCAGTCCAGGGCTCAGCCTCAGCTAGGTGTTCGAAGGCCCTCCTTCCCCGGCCTCCCTGCCACCATCCTGCTCCCATTCCCTGCCCAGGTCACCCGGCCCAGTGAGGGTGGCTAGGGCCCGCAAAGAAGCAGGAACACCTCCACCCAGAAGGCCTAGGATTATCTACCACTCCATCCCAGACCCATGGGTGCCTCCCCACCAACGGCCTGTGCCTAGGGCCACTGCTCTCCTCCTGCCCCACGCTAGGTGCACCTGCTCCCGCCCCATCCTGCCCTCATCCCTGTGGTTGCCACTCCTTCCCGAATGCAGCCCGTGTTTCTTTCCCTTTTCCATTTCTGCATCTTTTTCTTGCTCCCTTCCTGTATTTTGTTTCTCCTCTCAGCCTGTCTACATGCAGGCCTGCCTTCCTCTCCCTCTCCTTTCTTATCGTATCCTATTTTATTCCGAGAGCCTTGCAGCTGCCTGAGCAGAGGGCGGGGACACAGTCTGATTTGCATAGTCCTCTATTATTAGTATAGGTAATATTTAGTATATCATTTACACAAAGAATTTTCTGAATAGGCATTTATTGAATTAAGGCTTTTTCATGGGCATTTCTTTTGTATTTCAGTAGTGATATGTTCATCTTAAATATATCCTAATGCTTGCTTGCGTTTTCCTTTTTGTGTATGTGCTGGCTCAGTTTTTAATAGCACTAATGACTTTGAAATGGGACATTGACTCAGAATTAGTGACAATCAAGTGTTAATGGTCCTTGCCTCTGTGGTCTATCAGCAGCTCATCTTAGCTGATCATTAGTTCCCAGAAAATAAGCTGGACCAGGTTTTTCCAAGATGTGGCCATTTAGAAAAGATTCTTGGTTGTCACTGGAACCTCTCACTAATCTTTCATTGCTTTTTTTTTCTTTCTATTTTTATATCTGCTTGGCTTGCATGTTTGATTGAAAGGGAGAGATCTCTGCCACTTACAGTAGATAGTTAATAAGAGGAATAAAAAAAGAGAGAGAGAAAGCATGAATTAATACACACCATAATAAAATCATGGAGCTTTCTTGCCAGAAATGACTTTAGAAATTATGTAATCAAACTCCTTCATTTCACATTTTAATAAATGAGGAAACTGAGACCTAGGGAAGCTAAGTGACTTTCCCAAGGTCTGTAAAGGAAAGACATTGTTTGCAAATGCAGTTCACCTCCCCAAGCATTGATGAATCTTTCTTTTAATGTGTTTACCACCATAGAATCATCTTGATGAATCCATTTGTGGAAAAAAAAAGGTGGTAGTGAATGAAAACAATAACAATTTCATAGTGCAAAAATCACTGGTATATTTCACACATCTTGATTGGTGATGCTCTGGAGATTGTCATTTTCAAATGATAATAAATGAAGAAGAAAAAAACAGACAAACAAATTGAAAATGACATCATAGGGATCAGCCAATACATATTTTCTCCTGGAAAGTGTTTTTGTGATCCTAATTATGACTCATCTAACTAGGGTAAGGAAGGAGTCAGTTACAGAGATGCTAAATTCCTTCTTGTTGGAGAGACTTAATCCTTAATTTGTTTGCTTTGCATTGATTTATAAGGTACTATTTCTGGGTCTGTTTGTCCTGGGCTTCATTCCTTCCTCCTCTGCTCTGTTCTGTATCATAGCCCATAGACCACTTTTAGGCTGCTTCTTGGAGGCTTCCTTATTAGCTGGACAGGATTTCCTGGATCTGATTCTTAGCAGTGTGTGAGAGCTAATTGTTAAACACTCAGATTTCTACCTACTGGTTGTTAACAATAGTTTGTACCACCATTAAACATTAAATTATCAAACTGTAGAGATAAACAAATTATATTTAAAAGGAAAGGTAATATATATTCCCCAACCTTCCCATTTCCTAATTATTTTATGACATCTTTTCGACCGTCTGCTCTTGAGGTTATTTTTGGTATTGTATCTATTGGGGGAAACACTGTAATGGTGTGTGATTGTGCATCTCTTCCAAACTTTGAATTCAGGACTCTACAAACCTCTTAAAAATTGGTCAGGTAAGAATATTTCCACTACAGAAATTTGCGAATGCCACAAATCGGGGCTTTGTTGGGAGAGTCAGTTGTTAATTTGCTATTTTCCAGTTGCATTTGGCTGATGTGAGGCACAAGGGGAAATTTGGAAAGTGGGGAACAGTCTGGGTTTTTTCATCTCCCCTCTGGGCCTGCGGGACATCTCCTCCTTTGTCTCTTCCACTTGCACCTCTGGCATCCTGCTTGTGCTAATATCGGCTTCATCATCTGACATTTACCATTGAATTTCTCAGCTCTTTTTTCACCCATGTAAACAATCTCCTGCATTAAATTCTTTCTGCTTAAAATGCTGGAATGATTTCTTTTTTTCCTGATCAGACTTTGTTTGATACACACAGCAAATTTATTTAAATAGGTGTCTTTTGTTTTCAGTAGCATTTTTATGTTAGAGTTTACATAATTTAAAATTATATGCAGCATTCGACATGGAAGCCTTCTCTTTATTCACTTGAAGATTTAAAGACCCAGAAAGACTATGCGATTCATCTAAGGACCCACAGTCAGTTAGTGAAAGGTAATACTGTACATGCTTTCCTAGCATATGTTGATTTGTGAGCCACACATTAATATTTTGAACTAGTGTTGATCTAAAATCTATTAGAATTGCTGAATTTGTCCAGTATCTTTCTGAGACCTGATCCCATCTCCCCCACTAAAAGAAATACAAATAAACCAGTATCAGTTTTTGACTTAATAACTCAAAGGCTACCTTTATTTATTTTTTTGTTTCTTTGTTTATGATGGCATGGCAGCTAAATGACGGCTAGCATGGTAAAATTGGTCAACTCTGCATTAACCGTAAGATATTGAATTGATTTTTAAAAGTTGAATTGACATCAAGCCAACTGATTTGTTATCTTACAGAAATAGCCTATTGCTATATAGTTATATGTCTGAGTTCTCTCTCTGTTTATGAAAGTCTATTGTCATTTTATATATTGACCAAATCCACACACTTTCATGGGACACAGAAGGAGGCAGATGCCAGGGAAGGATAGTTTCTCCTTTTCCTTATGGATTTAGATAATGAAGAGAAAATGGATTTCATTTAGGGAATGACTGAATGGTTTCATATTTCATCTTATAAGGAGGTACTGATTTTTTTAAATTCTGTTGAATTGGCTTACATTATAAACACTGCATATGTAACTTTATATCTTGTAGCTCTCTTTTAGTACTCTGTTATTAAAATATTATGAAAGAAAGAGGGCTGATTAAATTTGCCTACATGAAGACATTAATGCATGATGACTAATTATAAGTTAATGTGCTCATTCACAAAAATATTTGAAGGTGGCATGATGATAAGGCTGCATTGATAACTCTGCACAGCCCCTCATTAACAGTATCAAAAGCCAGATGTAAAATGGTGTAACACATTTTGGAGTGGTGTGCTAGCAAGCCAAGCTGACTTTCTACAAGTGTCATACTCACCTTTGGCCACAAGATGCCGCTCAATAATCCATTATGATTTAGCTCTTTTGTTACAAGCTAAATGACATTTCCATTTGTTTTACATGCTCTCCAATTACATATTAAAACTCATAGTGGGTGGGTTGGGGTAGGAGGGTTCCTCCACCTGAAGGCACTTTTTAACTTGTGTGTGGGCAATGGATGAGTAATTTCTTTAAGATATACAAATTCAGAGTGAGAATTCAGATGCCACAGAATTGTTACATCCTGTTTCTGTGCTTATGTGTGTACCTGTCTACACCCACCCTGCTACTCAGTCAACCTTTTCTGTTTAGTCACCAGCACCATCTGCCCCCAAAGGAAATAATTTCCAGGTGGCCCCTGCTAGCAACACACAAAACAATCTATTTATGTAACTATTCAAAATGTCAAAAGATTACCTCAAAGCGAAAACACAAAATCAGTTTTCTGTGTTTCAGGCAGCAATTAAGTAGTCACAGTGTGGCAGTCCATAGATGAAAACTCCATTTGCAAAGGCAATCACTGGAAGAAGACCCCCACCCAAATCCTTGCTTAAACTGGAAAACGAAATCATTGCCAAGTTTCTCTCTGATACAGATGGCTGTGGGCTTTAATTTTCACATCAGATTTTCCCTAGATTTAAACTTATTCTTTTTGTTTGTTTTTATCCTCATCTGAGGATATGATTTTATTGATTTGAGAAAGAAGGAGGGAGAGAAAGAGAGAGAGAGGAATATCGATGTGAGAGAGAAACATTGATCTGTTGCCTCCTGTATATGTCCTGACTGGAGATGGAACCTGCAACCTAGGTTTCTTCTTTTCTGAGATAAGATGTAGGCTAAGCTTCTCCACAGTTTTTCTTTTCTTTTTTTAATGACCAGTGTCTAAACATAAGACAAGGATGGTCACATGATCAAAAAACATTCTTTGGGAAGTGGATGGGTTAGGCTTAGATAAGAAACAGCTACGTAAGGAAATCTTTCCCACAAATGTGTTGTAGGAAGGTTATTTTGCCATTTGGCAATGACAGAGCCAATCTGGCCCCTGGATGAAATAGGCCACCTAAGTGGTATGGTTTTGATGATGTCAAGAAATAGCTCTCAACATACAGGGTGGGGCAAAATAGGTTTATAATTCATATGGAAAATAATACAATAATTAATAAATAATAATATAAGAATAAATTGTTTCACATACTCACATCTGTAAACCCCCTTTTACCTCACCCTGCAGGAAATCCCTAGCAGTCACTATCATTTTGGTATGAATTGGTTTTCACATACTTTGGGCTCAGTTGGTTGAGCACAGAGTTGTAGATCATGGAGATTGGTGATCAGTAGAAACAAATAGATGAGACCTTGGAAGGTGGGGAGAGGAGAAAGAATAAGCAGCAGAAAGGAGAAGGGTGAGAATGACCTAGAACTGGAATTACAGAATGCTCTAGGACAGCGGTTGCCAACCGGCGGTCCGTGGACCACTGGTGGTCTGTGAGGTCCGAAAGATTGGTGACCACTGCTCTAGGAAAAGTAATCTTGCATTGTTTGTCTGGATCCATCCTTAGGCCTGGACCAATTTGGTGGTGAGAGCATCTCATTAAAGCAATAAAAAAATGAATGCAGAGGCTTGTTCTCTGCTGAGTCCTGTTAGGCAGCTTTCCCATTCATATCATTTTAGGTTAAGGATATGTAGCTGGCTCCCTATATCACTGACAGATATATTACATTCCTCTTTTCATTCTCATTCATTTGTTCATTCTTATAAATCATACATCCAGTAGCTATTCATCTTATACTTACCATGTACCAGGTACTGGGTCATAGACTACAGATATAAAAAGATGTAAAACTTTCAGTTGTTGAATCTACAATGAAAAAATCACTGAAACTATTACGTAGAAAAATTCATTTCTTAATAGTATCTTAAATGTTAAATTTGGCTTTATTTGTTATGAAAACACTACAGTGTGGGGGAGGGGGAAAAAGCTTCTTTGGACAAATAATGTTCTCAGACTTCACATGCACAGGAATCACCTGTGAATTTTGTTAAAATGCAGATTCTGAGTCAGTAGGTCCAGAATGACGCTTGAAGTTGTGCATTTTTAATAAGCTTTTGGGTTATGCTGCTGGTCTGGGGACCACATTCTGAATAAAGAGGCTTTAGCTGGACCTACTGTGGGTGATTGAGATACCCAGAAAGAGAACTCATCCTTACAGTGAAATGAGCCTTTTCTACATCGGAAGGAGGAGGAAAGAAAGGTGTTAAGACAAGCCTGTGTGAGAGGAAGACAGGATCTATTTATGATGAATCACTAGCTGCCACCAGGCTCCCTGTGCGGGTTTTCAGGATCAGACATAACATACAGGGCGAACGCCAGGACACAGGTTTTCTCCTAAGAGGGTGCAGATCATCGCCTGCATCACTGTTTTGAAACATCACAACCAAAATGGCTTTTATGTTTCTAAAAGAAGAAGAAGAAAAAGGCACTGCTTTTGAAGGGAAAAAATAGTTTTCCAATAACCCCCATTAACTACAGGGGTCATTGTGGGCAAAATGAATGGGATTAGAAATCTGCTAAAAGCTGCAGTCTCTGGTACTCGGTGACTGACAAGCCTTTTGCTGAGTAGTTACAAATGGGACTAATGGTTTAAACTTGTTAGTCATTGTTAGAGGCTCTGATCCTTGAGCCAGCCATGGAAGCTATGGCAGAAATCGATAAGGCACCACTTTCTGCAGCGAACTGCTAGACCATATAGATTGCCTGGAGGGAAATGCTGAGTTCCCTCCCAGGCTGCCAGATGAAAGCAGGCAGCTAAATCTCCAGGAAGATTGACCACACTGCTAGGGGCAATTAGGCCTTTCACCACTTTGAACAATGATTATAAATGGGGGAAAGGCTCGGGGAGGCCAGCGAAAGACAGCCCTGCAGGCCAAACTGAAAGCTGGAAGCCTTTTGGGGGTGTCTTGTCAGTTTTTTGGTCACTGAGGGTTTTTCCCCCCCCCCCCCCCCCGCTTCCCTTTTTCAGATTGTTGTACAAGAAATGTTCTGGGGCTGCCGCATTTTTCCTTTCCTTTATTCTTTAGAAGCTGGAGCAACACTTGATTGCTGATAAAAACCTTACTTCCGTTGAACTCCATTAATCCGTCCAATCCCTAAAGCCTGGGGCCTGAGAGCACCTCCTAAGAGGGCTTCCTGGTGGGCACATTTCAAAACAATCACGTCCCATTGTTCAGTGCCTTTTTGGGTAGAGCCCTGTGAAGATGCCAAAATCATCAGCAAAAGTAAGTGCATATTAGTGCCACAGTTACAGAAGAGCTACAGATTATCAGCAGGCTGCGCAGGGCAGGTGCTGGGGCCCATTTGGCTGAGGGCTGTGCTTTGGAGAGGATCCCCATATCTGATGCACGCAAAGCTGCACCCAGCATCATTCTGAGAGCGGCCAAGTGCTTCATGGCTGCCCAGCCTGCAGGAAACCCTGATGTGCAACAGGAAGGGAACTACTGGAAATGTGTGAGGCTTTGCCCTGGTTCTTGGTTCAAAGGCAGCACAGTTCAGCCTTGTCCTGAAGAGTGTCTGGCCTCTTTCTGCCTCATCAAATAGGCATTTCTGCTCAAATTTCAACAGGGGGATGCACCTCTTCGTTGTTCTTATTGTTGAATTCCATTCCCTTTCTATTATTAGCTTCATGATTGAATTGTTTGGTCTTTTCCTTTTCTTACCAGTCCCTAGCTCCTATTTTACTGTTGACTTAAGTTATACTGTAAACCATGTTCTGCTAAGTATTGTTTAACTGTCAAGTGGTTGGGGAGGCAAGATGTTGTGGGAATAATCCCTCATTGTTACTCTCTGGGAAGATTGTCAATCAGGGGTTATTGGACCATTTCATCCCTCTGGTGAATCCAGCTCTTGTGGAGTGTGTTGAAGAGCCTACTTTTTGAAGTTTGCTTGGCTGCTGGTAACGAAGAAGGTTTGCATCTTGACAATGTGTAGACAAGAACTGAAATGCTGATATTCATTAGGAGATAAGAGGGTACTTGGGGGACATAAAGGTCCTTCATGGACGTGCTCTCTTCTGTGGCAGGGTGATTCAGGAGGACCTTTTTGTTGCCATATTCTGTTCATGGAAAGAAGGGCTCAGGCTTTAAGGGGGCTAACTCATAGGACATTTCTTTGCTCACCCTCAGTTTATTTAACATCTATGAGATGTCACCCAGTCAGAGACCTCAGTCTGGGTGGCTCCCAGGCAGGTGGGAAATATCACATTAGTTACCTACTTGCAATCCCATAAGATGGATCACCTACTTATGAAAAAAAGGGGGAATTACAACTGCAACCCAAATATTAATCACAATCATAAGTGGAATAAAATGAAGCAATTTATTTTATTTGGAAGATTTTTTTAATAAAGTAAGTGAAGATGACCTTCTTCAACCTCCTTTAATGCTGTGAAATGAGAATTCTTTTTGCACATCAAGTACATTTAAAAGGAGATAGTACATTTTTAGGTTACTGGGGGATTATTGGTTGCATCCAAAAACAAAACAAAAAACAAAACAAACAGCAACAACAAAACTGAAAATATAATAATCAGATAACTGATAGTTCCTGGAAGAATTTATAAAACTTAGAAAAACTCGGTTGTAGGAAGATAGTTGCTTTATAGCATTACCTATAGCTATGGTATTTCTTAAATCATCATTCTACTGAGGGTGACATGTAGTATTCTAAAGTACTGGGCTGGAAGGTGGGAGACATGCATTTTAGTTCCAGTTCTAACCCAGGGCATTGTGGTGAGCATATGTCTTGATACCCTTGCCCTGCTTTCTTCACTTGTAAAATGGAGGACTTCACTAATCAACCCTGGAGTTCTGTGATCAGCAGAACTCCCTACTGCTCCTACCCACACCCCACCCTGAAAGAGTCTGCATCTTAATCCCAGAACCTTCACATATGTTATGCTACATAGTAATAAGGGTTTTGCAGATGTGACTAAGTTAAAGGTCTTAAACTAGGGAGAGTATTCTGGATTCTTGGAGTGGAACCAATGCAATCACAAGGTTCCTTAAAATATGGGAGAAAGAGGCAGAGAGGCAGAGCAGGAGATGTGACAACAGAAGAAACTCGGAGTGAATGCAGTGTGAGGAGGACTTAACCTGCCATTGATGGCTTTGAAGGTGAATGGAGGCCATGAGCCAAGAAATGTGGGTGACCTCTGGAAGCGAAAAAAAGCAAGAGAATGACTTCTCCTTTAGAGCCTCCAGGAGGAAGGTGACTCTGTTGATTGATGCCTCGATTTTAGCTCAGTGAGACCCATTTTGGAATTCTGACCTCACGAGCTATAAGATAATGCATTTGTGTTATTTTTATGCTACTAAATGTTTGGCAATTTGTCACAGCAGTAATAGAAAACTAATATAGCCCTGGCCGGGTAGCTCAGTTGGTTAGTGATATGCCAAGGTTTTGGGTTTGATCCCCAGTCAGGGCACATACAAGAAGCAACCAATGAACGTATAACTAAGTGAAACAACAAATTGATGTTTCTCTCTCTCATCAATAAATAAAAATGTAACCAAAGAAAACGAATACAGATCCCTTTCAGCAATAAGTTTCTATAGGTCTGTGAACATGTAATATATGCAGGGTCCTCAGAAAATCCCACATCAGGTAGTGGTATGCACAAAAAAGTGACTGCTAATAATTTGAATGTAAAATTTAGGGCCAACTGATGAGAAAACCTGTAAGAGCAGAAACCTGTAAGGAAGAAGATAGGACACTAGATCCGTGGGGGAAGAGAAGGATGGGAAAGATGTTTGAAAAGGAAGAAGCATACTTTATTTTAGTCTTTGCTTAAGCTGATGGTATTTGAAACAGTTCTAAGTATTTTTCCTTTGTTTGGCATAATGGGGAGTGTCAACAAATATGGCTTTGGAAGAAACAGAATCTTAGAATTAGAAAGAGCTATTGAGATTGCTCTACTTGTAATGAATGTCAAAATACATTCTGCAGCATTTCTGAAAAGTATTGGAATATTGAAGGGCCTTCGTCCCTTCATAGAGCAGCCCCTTATTGGGTAGCACTAAGTCTTAAATTAACCTTTCTTGTATAAAACCAGTTTAGTCTTCTCATAATGTCCACTCTCTGGTTTCTTTTCTTTTTTTATGTGAATGTTTGATGCTCAGAAAACCTCAAGATGAGCACATCTGTCAGTGAAGGGCTTTGTGGTGAAATTGAGAACCAGAAAGTTGGTGTCAAAACCCCAAGTCATTTGCATCTAGACATCAGCATTCAGATTTGTTTTTTGTGTGTGAAGAATTTAAAAGAACTGAAAAGTTTGAAATAGCTATTACATATTCTACTAGCATTTTTACTGCTCTCTTTCCAGTGTCACCAACAGTGCTAGTGCATAGTAGGCACTTAACTTGATGAATATATTTTGTTAATGACAATGAAGGGCACCAGTAGTAAGTAAATGAGAAATTATGAGAAAAACCACAAAAACAAAATGCAACTTAAATAATCAGTTTAGATTTATAAAATGGAAACAAAGAATACTTTGAATACAATGATAGCTTTTTTTTTTTTTAATCTTCTGATTTCAAAGTCTGCAAAGAGACTTCCTGCTTTCTACAGGGACTGTAGTGAAATGCAGAAGTCCTTGCACACATTCCTTTAGGAAACCTGTGAGGTCACTGGGAAACCAGAGGATGATCGCTTATTATTGAAGAGTATCCAGCACTTTTTCCTCCCAGGCAAATGTAAAGTCACGGGGGTAGCTATAACCTCCCAGTAACACAGGATGTAGAGGTTACATTGGGCCATGAACAATTAATCAACTTTATGCCATAACAGCTTGAATATGGAAATTCTAAAGATCCTACATGTTGATAAATGGCCAATTTATGCTAAGATCCATCAAGTGCTTTGCAGCATTTGGACCTATCACTGCACAATCATGACATGGTTATTATCAGACTGCACACCATCCAAAGAGAGGACATGCCTTGGGAAGCAGGATTTGCCAGTGAGCCTGCCTCTTTCTAAACTCAGTGTGAGGCCAGCTTGCTGGAAACGAAGCGATACAGCATGTAGATTAGCTCATGTGCGGCAGCTGCATGGCGGAAAGCAATTATAACAGAGACAACTCCACACGCAGAAAGGAACTAGCACCTCCTGAAATATGATCACCTCCGTTTCACTTTTGAGGGAGATGCCAAACTGAAATACATGCACAGCCGTAATAGAAGAGACCTGAATATATTATAGCAGGGAGGAGAGGAGCTGGGGTTGCGCTAAGCAGTTGGCAGAGGCTGTTGTTGAAAACTTTTAGTTCCTCTGAACTCTGAAATCATATTCTTCCAGACATAGCCCCATCTACTATTGCTTTGTTGAAGGTGGAGGATATTAAAGTGAGGGCATTATGGTTTTCTTTTTGTTGATTGTAGTAGACATGGCAATCACTTCCTTCCCATCAGCACACCCTCTTCTTAGAGGATCCCTTTCTCAGAAATGAGTGGGCATCAGGCCAGAAGGGCAGACCCAATGGATTGGATGATTGATGGACACCAGATCCAGGCTGGACTAATCTAACTTTCCCCTACCTCCATACACATAATTCAAAGCTTTATTCTGTATTAGGCTATGTGGTGATGTAAAGCTGGGCATGGCATGTACTCTATATACAAAGTGAGAAGAAGCCCAGTAGAGATACAGACACAGAGAGCAGAAATAACATGATCTGAAAGAGATGTTTTAGTCAGCTTCTGACTTTCCATTTCCTAGTTAGTCCCCCATGATGCTCCACTATGACTTCTTCTTTTGGTTTCTATAAGATATTCATATATCCTTTTCATAAGTGCTTCCTCTCCTGTATTCTACTCTGAGTGGTTTTCTGTTTCTGAGACATTGAGTAAATGCCCTTCCCTCTCCCTACCCCCTCTACCAGCTTTGGCTGAGCACTTACCATGGACCAGAATTTGTTTTGGGGATTTGGGTATATGACCTTATTCAATGGTTTCATCAACAATCAAAGGCAGGTATGGTTATTTCATTTTTTTTCTTATATGAGGCTATAGACTTGTAAAGATTGGCTAATATCTTTAAAGTCACTCAGTTGATAAGTGGAGGAAGTGGTGATTTCTATTGAAGTTACATTTGCATCGAAATTGATTTTACATTTTCTGTGAAATCATTAAACCACCTACTATCTAGTAAATGATTTATGCTATAATTTGAGAACAGAATCTATGTTGAATTACTGAATCAACTTGGGAATATGACTAGAAACCAAATCATCTTTATTTAAAAAGCTAACACTACTTATGTTTACTTGAGGGTTGAAAACTTGCCTAAATCTTAAAGAAAATAGGCTATGTATAATAATCTTTCTGAGGTAGAGAGAAGAGGTAAAAATTTTAGAAGTGTTACCTAGACTATTTGTAACCCATTTTTGTTCATGGTTTGTTGATGGATTAATTCTGTGATGCGAAAAGGGTGAAAGAGGCCACTGAGTTTTTCTTGAATTGCTCATCTTAGCCTCTTACATAGGGAAGATGATACGATTGACATTATTTTTATTTACCTCAATCAAAGTGTTCTGATATCCCTCTTTCCTTTTATTCATGTCCGTTTAAGTATAAGGAAATACCTGTATTCTTTAACTTGTTACATTTAAGATCTAGGTTCTCTGTCATTTTTATTTTGTGTTTTCTTTGACTTTAGCTTTTCTTACCATTATATTTAAGACCATTCATGATCTGGCTGTAACCATTGTCTTCTTTGTGGCCTTTACTACCTTTTACATGGTCAGTATTCCAGCCAAACTGAGTATCTTGGAGTTCCTCATGCACTCCTGTGCTCAATCTGCCCTGTCTGATGTTTCCTGCCTCTCAACCCATGTCACCCCTCAGTCTAAACAAATACATCAAAGATTCAGTTAAAAAATTACTATTTCATAGTGAAACTTTGCTTCATTACCACAAATTGCAAGAAACATCTTCATCTAAATGCCCATCGTATTCTAGCTACTTGTGATGACTAATAATCATAATCTAGGTATTATAGTAATTTCTGCACATGCCTTTTTATTACTACACTGTAAACAATTGGAGGGCAGGATAAATTTTGATCTTATCTGTGCATCCTTCCTAGCACAAAACACATGAAGTAAGTATTCAATAAATATATTAAATTAATAAGCAAATGAATAAACAAACCTTTTACATGGGATAATTTTGATGTTCAAATCCGGTATTTACACTTTTTATCTCCTAAAACACTAAGGCATAGTGTACACACTTGTCATAACTAGCATACTTTTGTTTTACCACAATATCTGTTTATTTAGTGAATGAGGGAGGAAAAAATAATCATTGGAAATGTTTTCTAATATGATTAATTGAGGAGGAAAAACACTGAATTGCTTTTTTTTTTTCAGTATTCCTGTTCTTTTTAATTATGTGGAAGCCGCATTAGCTAACCAGATCCTGTAGGCTGGGTTTCATGATGACCACTATATTGATGTGATATATGGAATGTATTAGACAGACAGAATGCTTAGCTCTAATTAATATAAAACCCTGACCACACTGGATTATACAAAAGGGTAAATTATTAATACATCTTACAAAAAATGTGGAGCTCCAGGATCAGTTAAATTCATGCCTCAACTACATCAAAGACCTATGTTCTTCACTTTTAGCTCATTGCCTTTGTTTCTATACTAACTAAAGTATTCATCAATTTAGCGGCTCTAATAATCACGTGCAGGTACAATATATCCAGTGGAAAAGGAGGACAGGTCTATATCTAAGTTTTTTTTTGACAGCAGTAAAACCCATCAAAGAAGCTCTTACAGTTTCCTCCTTATTTCTTATTAACTAGAGGTGAGTCACATGAATGTGCCTAAGCCACTTCTGGTAAAGGCATTGAGGTTACCATAATTGGATTATATTTTGAGGATTTACCTCTGATTTCAGAATAGGATCATCATCACCTGCTGTTGAATGAAATCAGGATTCTGTTACCAAGGGCAAAGTGTGTAATGACATTTGCAAGGCAACACCAGTATTGGCCATAAAAAGAATAAAAATATCTATAATAATACAAAAGTAATATGCTAATTAGACCAGAAAACTTTCCTCATGAAGCTGAGGTTAGGAGGAAAGCCTAAGTCCTGGGTGCCTGCCTGTAGCTAGAGGGAAGCAGGTCCCGGGTGCCAGCGCGAAGCTGGTGCTGGCCGTAGGGGGAAGGAAGGCCTACTCCTGCACGAGTTTCATGCATCGGGCCTCTAGTTTCTTTATAGAGTTTAGTGATCCTCAGTACAGAGGGTAAAGAGATGTTTGCAAAATTTCCCCCTACCACTAGGGGGCATTTGGCAGTGTGTAGAGACATTTTTGGTGATCACAATCTTCCCTCTCTCACTCTCCCTGCCCCCCCCACCCTTCACTCCTGCCCTGTGGGGCAAGGCTGCCACTGCCTTATGGCAGGTGTAGATACAATAAGACGGTCTCCCCACCCACAACAAAGAATTATATAGCCCTAAATATCAATAATACTGAAACTGAGAATCATTGACATGGATATAATTGTTCATTGTGGCTGACACACTGTCTAAAAGTTCTACTGATTATTCATAACATGGCTTGAGACAGGACTACTATTCACATATAATATTTTACTTTGGAGAAATAATATAGTAATTAATTACCAACTATTCAAACAATAGCAAAAAGATTTAATCAAATTACCTGGCTGGCCACTTAGCAAGATCCTAGGGAAATAAATGTGACATATAATAGCTAGGTTCTGACAATGAGATTTAAAGAAAGAATGAGTCAGAGACTAACCTGTGATAGGTACAACTACTATTACCTGTATTGAATGAAGTAAAAAAAGATCAATGGTCAAAAAAGGGGGATGAATGTTATTTATTTGAGTGCCTACTATTATAACAGGCACTCCCCGAGGAAATTTAGAAAATGTATTATAATAATTTTCTAGGTGAGAAAACAACTTCAGTGATATTAAGAGAATGATTAAAAAATTTTTATGTTTAAGAGGAAAAAAAAGTTAAATTTTATGATCAGAAAATCATTTATTCTAATGCTTTTTCCATTTCTGGGTGAGATTTAGTTGATCTTATCACTTAGGGGGAACTTAGAATTTTGAGACTAGCTATTTCCATAAACAATATTTGTCATGCTTCCTCTCCATTGTTTTACTCCTTTATATTATTCCTGAAATTAAAGCCGATTCTGTAGATCAATCTCTCAAACCATTAGAATATATATATTTTTAAAGCTATAGTCATGCATTGATTTTTTTTGGGGGGGTATTTTATACAGCTTCTAGCACAATGGGCTTCACATTATAGATATAATGAACATTTTTCTGTATTTTTCCAACTTTCAATTCCCCTTTGTATTAATGGAAACCCACCATTGTATTGGGATGCAGAACTCTAACCTCCCACCAAGAGTTCATACTCTCCCTTTCCCAGCCATCTGGTCACCAGGGTAAGGGCCATGTGGCCTATGCATTACCAGTGTGATACTCTCCTCTTGGATGTTATATCCCAGAGATCCTGGAAAGCTAAGGATTCTAGATGGTGTAGTTATAAGAGGGAAGCTGTATGAGTCCTTAAGTCACTGATTGGAGAAGACTTCCTGGAAGAATTGCTTGACTCACACTGGACTGTGTGACATATCAAGCCAGTAAGAATTCAGGCATTATCTTTTACTGCTACCTAAAGAGGTCTGTCCTGACTAATGCATGAAAAAATATTTGTCAATTAAAGTGCTTTAAAAGATTACCCAGTGTGAGGATAATAAAAATGAAAGAACATAAGTTTATAGTCTTGATAGGACTATTTGGGATTCCAATTTTATCACCTACTAATTGAGTGACTTTAGGCATTGGTTGAAGGGAACTTGGATATGGATCCAGGGAAACTTTACTGCAGGGAAACTTGAGAGATAGATACCATTAAAGTATTTTCAGATGTAAGATAACATATTTACCAAGAAACCCTCTCAGCTCATTTTGGTTTCCCAAAATGGGTTTTCTATTTTTCTTTGAAAAGTATTCTATTGTATTTCTCACACAAACCAATGTCTTGTGAATATGGATGACACAAGCCTTTAAATAATAATAGGCATTATTCCTACATTGATGAGTTGAAATGTCATGATTCAAGTCTGGCAGCTGGAGGTTAAAATTCCACTGTTCATAGGATGACCTTGAACCTTCTCTTGCCCCACTCCCTTTCCCCTGTGCTTGCAGCAGAGCCCTCAGGTGGTTGTCCAGTTGGCTATTCAGATTTAAGCATTACTGTTTGTTGCTCCCTCATTCTGCATTCTCAAAGCAGTGTGATGGAAATTCAGTGTTTTGTGACCGGAAACTAGCATTTCTCAGACATTATTCTTTTGTGCAAAAGAGCTCACTCTCATATAATGTCCAATCTTTCCACAATTATCACATTTCCTTTCCCTGATGAGCACTCTGAAGCATTTTGGCTAAGTCCTTATAGAACTACAGTGGAAATAGTCCTGGTCTCTGGTGGTCAGATTTGCAGATTTATCCCAAACCATTTGTAAACCCCACACACATGCTTCACATATGCAGAAAGCCGACTGCTATGCCAAACAGGTAAGTGGGTCATTCTGGGGTGCCCTCTTTGCCATTAGTCTTACTGCAATGGGATTGTGGTGCACTGGACTAGAACGCCCAGCAGCTCCAATTGCTGCCTGCTGCCTCAATGAATTTTATATTAGCAGGCAAATGAAGCACTCAACCAAGTGAAAGGACATCAGAATGCTGAGGCATTCCAGGATCAGAATGTGCTGTACATTTTGTAAAAAGGACTGTGACTATCAATGTGCAGTGACTAATCTAGATAAAGTACCCCTTTGCAACACATCTGTCCTTAAGTCGTTCAAATTCCTGAAGTTTAGCTGTAGGACAGCAGTTGAACTGAGGCTACAAATTTTCATGCTTCCTATACATAAATGCTAAATGTCAGGCGTGGTAATGATTGGGAATACCACATTTCTGAGAGATTAATTTTGTACCTTGTTTCGTTGCAGAATCTTTATTTGGTTAGTATAATAAAGCTTCAAAGTAGTCTTTTAAGCAAGATAGTTAGAATTCATGGTTGTGAAAGCTCTTCATTAACCTGAAAATACACTTCAATCGTAATATGGAAATAATTGCATTTCCTCCCCTTAATCTGGTGTTTTAGTAAATAACACAAATCTTTCCATTTTATACTATTCTCCTAAGCACAGCCAAAAACTTTAGCTGTCCAGCTTCTTATTCCCTTTGTATTTGGATAGAATCCACCATTGTGTTGAGCTGTAGAGTTCATGTACAGGACACGAGTTTAATTTGTGATAGGAATTCCAGGTATCTGTATTTCTTTCTGGCTTAAAATAAGAATATTTAGATCAAAGATCCTCAACAACAACAACAACAACAACAACAAAAACACTCAAGCACTCAAGGGATTCCCTAATCACATCCTAGTAAAGGATCTTTAAAAATTTTAATTAATATATCTTATGTGAAAACTCTGAATATATTGGGGTACTAAATTTGGAAATCTCATATCTTGTTTTTCATGAAGCATAAGAACACTATTTGGCTGAGAAAAATGTATCTTCAATTATTGTATAACTTATTGCAAAATTAAAAAGTGTTTAAAAAGCTATCATTACTATATATTTAAATGATGTTATTTTATATCACATGTATATGTTAAGTATTTACTATGTGCTAGACATAGAATCTAGTGCTTTATAGGTATTATGTCGCTTAATCTTTTTTTGTATTTAAGATAGCTTTATTACCCCCAATTTAAAAGTATGTGAATTAAAGGCTATGGAAATCACATGGCAACTAACTTTTGGGGCTAGAATCTGAACTCAGAACTGTTTGGATCCAAAGTCCACATCTTAACCATTCTGTTCTGCCTGTAAAATTTTCTAGGTGACAAGTGGTTAGATATTGATATGATAATACCAAATTGTGGTGTGGAACAGTTCCAGTTAGGTTGTGTGTGCTTTGGAACATGTCAGTTTCACGAGGCTGAACCACATTTCTAAGAACTCCCTTCCTGTATACGTCCAGGTATCGAAGGACATAAGAAATATCCTTGTGGGAGATTGGGAGGGTGGAAGCAAAGCAGCAGTCATGTTGCAGCTTCCATTCAGTGTCCCTTTCTGCTGACTCGCCTTGTTGGCAGGGGTCAGTGGCTGGGCTCACACTGCTCACCTTTCCCGAGATCCTCCTTTAGCTCTTCCAATTTCTGGGTTAAGTGTGTGTGTTTAGCTCCATGATAAGACCTCCCTCTAATCCCAGCTTCTGCAGAATGCTCATCTCATCAAGGCAGAGTCAGTAAAAAACTTAGAGGGGCTTTATATCTGCCATTCCGGCTTACTCTTACTCTCCCCCACTTTTTCTTGACCCTCCCCAACTGCTTTCCCTGCAGGTCTCAGAAGTACCACTGAGGATAGCGGCCTTGCAGAGACTGCTTAACCAGGTCTATGAATGCCTAAGTCAAGTCCATGTAACAAAGTCTATACTATATATACTCACCCTAAGCTTCTCCTATCAGTCAGTTGGGGTTCAATCTTTTCAGACTTTCTATTGCTTCTCTGATTGAGCCCTGAGCCACTGATATAGGTACTTTGGCAAATGACCTTGATTTGTGAATTGAAGCTGGCACATCTTTTTTCTTTTCTTTTTTTTTGATTTAATAAATCTTTATTGTTCAGATTATTACATTTGTTCCTCCTCTTTCCCCCCATAGCTCCCCTCCAGCAGGCTCCTACCCCCCCTCTGCCCTTACCTCTCCTCGAATTGTCCTCATCCATAGATGAGGACTGAAATGCCAAACCATCTAGAATCCTTAGCTTTCCAGGATCTCTGGGGTATAACATCCAAGAGGAGAGTATCACACTGGTAATGCATAGGCCACATGTATGATTTTTGTCCAGTCTCTCCCTGCACCCCCTCACTCCTTTGCCCCGGAGAATTGTTAGTCCACTCCCTTTCTATGCCCTGATTCTATTATATTCACCAGTTTATTCTGTTCATCAGATTTTTTATTCTCTTGATTTTTAGATTCACTTGTTGATAGATATGTATTTATTGTTCATAATTTTTACCTTTACCTTTTTCTTCTTCTTCCTTTTCTACCTTTCAGCATTTCATATAATGCTAGTTTGGTGTTGATGAACTCCTTTAGCTTTTTCTTATTTGTGAACCTCTTTATCTGCCCTTCAATTCTGAATGATAGCTTTGCAGGGTAGAGTAATTGTGGTTGTAGGTTCTTGCTATTCATCACTTTGAATATTTCTTGCCACTCTCATCTGGCCTGCATAGTTTCTGTTGAGAAATCAGCTGACAATTGTATGGGTGCTCCCTTGTAGGTAATTAACTGTTTTTCTCTTGCTGCTTTTAATATTCTCTCTTTGTCTTTTGCTCTTGGCATTTTAATTATGATGTGTCTTGGTGTGGTCCTCTTTGAATTCCTTTTATTTGGGGTTCTGTGCGCTTCCTGGACTTATACGTTTATTTCTTTCACCAAATGTGGGAAGTTTTCAGTCATTATTTCTTCAAATAAGTTTTCAGTATCTTGCTCTCTCTCTTCTTCTGGCATCCACACAACTCTGATGTTGGTACACTTGAAGTTGTTCCAGAGGCTCCTTGCACTATCTTTACAATTTTAGATTCTTTTTTCTTTTTGTTTTTCCAGTTGAGTGTTTTCTGCTTCTTTGTATTTCAAATCTTTGACTTGATTCTTGCATTCCTCTAGTCTGCTGTTAGGTCTCTGTATAATATTTTTTATTTCAGTCAGTGTATGTTTAATTTCTAGTTGGTTCTTTTTCATCTCTTCTTGGGTCTTGCTAAATTTATCCATCTTTTCTAGGAAATTCTTGAAAAACCTTATAACGTAGTTTTGAACTCTATATCCAATCATTTGTTTTCCTCTATTTCTTTCATTTGTGATCTGTTCTTTTGTCTCCACATATTTGCCTATGTGGGGAGAACTTCTGTGCTGCAGTCAGCCTTATGATACAAGACTTGCAAAATTGCAAAAGCCTCTATGTTGAGCTTGGATGGGGTGGAGTCTCAGGGCTAAGCAGATAGCCTGGATTTTCAGTCAGCCCCACCCTAAGTGGCCCCTGGGTCTCAAGTGTCCTTCAATAATTGCTGCAGCCCTCTCTGTGCACATGTGCATGCGTCTAGACCTCTGCCTTTCTAGTTCCCATGTGCTCCAGGGACCCATCCCCAGGGTCTCACCCGAAACTGGGATTCAGTGCAGTCAGAAGTAGAGTTCAGCGCAGTTGGGAGGTTCTGTCTCCCACCTGCTAGAGAAAGCCAGCGGTACAATCAGCAGTCCATCCTCTGCGTGCAGTGGTGTGCGTGCCTCCAGACCTCTGCCTTTTTGTGGCTCCCCTAAGTTTCTGTGCACTCCTCCCTTTTCATGACAGTCCAGACTCCCTCCATATGAGTCTCACCTAGAACTGGGGTTCAATGCCATTGGATATGAGGTTCAGGGAAGTCAGGAGTTTCCATTTCCCTCCTGCTAGAGGAAGCCAGCCAGGCTCTGCACTGCCCATCCTCTCCACGTGCATGTGTCCGTACCTCAGCATTTTGCAGCTCTTCTGAGTCTCTTTCCTTCTAGTTGTAGAATTTCCACTCAGCCAGCTTTCCTGTGGTTCTGGATGATGTCTGTCCTGTCTTTTATTTATAGTTTTGAAATTGTTGCGTGAGGCAGTAGTTTAGGTGTTCACCTGTTGCCACCATTTTTGTTTCTCTCTGGCATGTTTCTTCTATCTTCCAGGCATTATTTCTGGGCCCTGGAAGATAGGTTACTCTTCTGTGTAATGTGTGAACAATCAATCTGTCTCTTTGTATTTCAGGCCCAAGAGAAAAGAAATGTAGGGTATAACAGAGAGTAAGTGGAGAGTACGGATAAATGAACACTTCCAACCCACAGGGGGCAACCTATAGAAAGCAGAGCTAGACTGCCAGGTTTTTTTCCTGGTTCTTCTGTAATTCACGTGCTGTGTAATGCTGAGCAAGTTCTTTACCCTCTTTGGGTCTGTCTTCTCATCTGCTAAAAGTGATATCATTAAGATCTACTTTATATGGTGTGTGAGGATTGAATGGGTCAGCAAATGTGAAGTGCTTAGAATGCTGTAAGCTTTATATTGGTATATTTATCCTTTTCTAGAAGTGTTTTAATTCCATCTAACTTATTAGATAGTAAAAACAGTTGGTAGAGGTCCTCTGTAGACTTTCTTTAGGACTTTCCTATCTCTTCTCACCACTCATTTGTTTTCTCTTTGAATAGCTTGTTTCTCTTTAAATCTTTTTTTTTTTTTGGAGGTCAATAAAGGACACAGGTATGTGAGAACCACAGCTGAGGTATGGGGATAAGTAACTATGAAGAAATTAAAGAGTTTCAATTAACTTCTTTTCTTTATTAAGGCTTGCCATAATTTCAAGAGAATAGGGGACATGGCATACTATGAAAAAATAATGGTCTTTATTGAAGGGGAATCATGTTAGTGGCACACCCTCACAATAATTATGGTCTGGATCAAATTTATAGAGTCCCACTGTGTGTGCTCTGCACTCAGACATAGTAAAAGGAGTTGAAATGGTGGTGGAGAGGAAGTGTAACTGAAACTAGGTTTGGCTGCCTGCTGCAACCAAACTCAAACTTGTAACACAGATGCTGAAAAGAAGGAAACAGATTTATTTAAGTGCTGGCCACTTGAGAAGATGGAGGATTTTCACCTTAACATTGCAATGCAGGCATAAATTTTTATGAGGAGGGAGAGGGAAAGCAAAACAAAGAGTTTGGGGGAGGGGCTGTGGACATGCAGGCAGTGTCCTTGCTGGTTCCAACGTAGATTTTCATGGTTTACATCCTTGATTGATCATCTGTTTTTTTTAATCAGTGAATTTCTATGTCCAGAGGATGATGTTGAAGGTCAGGAGCTGACACTGCTGGCTATGAAGTATAATAATAAAGTGTTTAACATAAAAACTCTCATTTTGAGAGAAAAATCAGGTTAGAGTCATAAGCTGGGTTTAACATTTACTAAAATTAATAAGGTTAGCTTTATATAAGTATAGCATATTTATTCCCCATCACAGAAGAACCATCCTCATTCTACTACTGAGCTTTATTACTCTCCTTTAAGAAATTGAGTTTTTTTTCCACATACCTTATAGTATATTTTTCTCTGGCCTTCTCTAGAACAGTTCACCTACTCTGGCTCTACAAGA
This sequence comes from Lasiurus cinereus, assembly GCA_011751065.1. Taxonomy (NCBI): domain Eukaryota; kingdom Metazoa; phylum Chordata; class Mammalia; order Chiroptera; family Vespertilionidae; genus Lasiurus; species Lasiurus cinereus. The sequence goes on along the minus strand of JAAGEH010000226.1, from coordinate 21,521,525 downwards.
TAGGAGAAACCTTTTGAATGCAGCTGCTTGTTTGGGCTTGAGAGAGGGGCCTGGACATACACTTATTCATTCCTTTTAGAAGACAGCCTCTTCCCTTCCCTCTGGAATTACCTCTTGCCAAAGTGGCTGCTGTCTGGCAACAAGGCAGTCTAGGATGATCAAATTTCAAATGTCACCATGCAAAGGGCAGTTGCCAAGACTGAACTCAAGGACTGAAATGCCAAACCTTAAATGTCCCTCAAATACATGTTTTGCCAACTAGTGACTTGCGACAGAAATAAGCAGCAATTATGTAGAAATCCTCCTCCTCCTCCTCGCCTCTCCATTTCCCATCCAGTGTTCCAAAACCATTACATGGAGTACTTTGTGATAAAAAGATGTCTCAGCATGGCCCACTTAGTATTTTGAAGCATAGAAATGAAAGGCTGTAGGGCACATATGCCACAGAACCACTAAATGACAGAATCATCACTGGCCTAGTTTTCTGAGTCACTGTGACAGACACAAGAGGATTGCTTTTAAAGCTGCTGATGACACTTTGGCAAGACAATGTCTGTTTTAGAAGAGACTTAAAGCATCTTCCTTTCTGACTTGGAAATAAGTTTTGAATTCAGACATTTTTTTTTTTTGATGGTGCAGAAAAATAATGAAAGGCAAATGACAGAGTACTTACCTGAAAAACCCTCAATAGAGGCACCTCATCCAATAGCCTATGAACATACCAGTGGAGAGAACTGGGCACATCTTTCGCTACTTAGGGTGCTGGGGATGCCATCCGTTACTGCAGGGGAAATTTCACCACAGAGCAATGAGCCAAAGAAAACATTACTATTTAACTATTATAGGCTGCTGTAATTCAGTCTCCTTACCATGAACAGCAAATGAGTCAAGCTAACTAATGTAGGAGGTTGGACTCATTTTCTTTTGAGGAGCCCCTGGAGAATTTCCACAGTGTCTCTTTGCTCACACAACCCAGTTCTTCTCTTGCTTGTGCAGTTACTCATCCATCTCTGGATTTGGATGGGATCAGGAAACAGAAGAGGATACACTTTGCAGAAGAAGAAGGCCAACTTTTGATGATTTTGAGAGAGACCTGTTTGCTTCTGGGGACCATCTGAAGTCTTTAGTATCTGCCCCTTGGAGAATGCTGGTAGCTCTTGTTGTATGAAACTTCCACACACCTCCCAAATGAAAGGAAAAAAAGCCCACTATTTTTAAAACCCTTTCATCAAAGTAAACAAATCAACAAACAGAAAAGAAATAATCCCTGATTAATTGTATTGATAAGGGTCCTTGGGACAATCCCCCTTTGGCAATTGTTGCATTATACCCAAACTTTTTTCTTTAGTTTCTAGACTGTATACTATGTTAATTGAAACCTGTAGATCTTAAATGAAAAGTAGACTGATCACGCAGCAGTTTTAATTTTGATGTCATAATGACTTGGTAGCTTTAGGAACTAAAATACAGGACTCCCCATTAAATTTAAATTCCAGACAAACAGTGAATAATTTTTAGTATAAGTATGCCCTAAATATTGTATGGGGTCATATTTATATTAAAAGCATTCACCATTCAACTGAAATACTTATACTAAAAATATTTGTTCACCTGAAATTAATTTTTAATAGGAATTCAGTATCTTATCTGGCACTCCTAGCACCATACTAAGTTTAAATAATAAGACTGTAATACTTAGATAAATATTTTTAAGGGATTGGATGGTGTATGTGTGAGATGTGTTTTTTTTTTAATACCTGTGTAAACTAGTTCCTGAATACCAGGCCATATCTGTTCAGAAGGACTCCTCTAGTTGTCCCGGTAACAGAACTGCCAGTGGCCATCCCTACAGGATAGCCTGAGACCTGGGGTGTTGTTCTAGCCCCTTAGAAGATTTTCTGGTGAGGAACCGTTTCTCCCTAGTCTCCTTGGAAACCTGCAGACAGCTGAAACAATGCACCAGTCCTTCTATCAAGGTGTAGCAGGTCCTGCTGGGAGGGATAATATTCCATTATATTCCTAATCCTCTTTGTTTAGGAATCTTCTTTTTCTCTCTAGGACTAGAGAGAAAGAAGCTATATCAGGACTTACTTTTGAATGTCTGTATTTTCTATGGAATGGCTGGCCAACACAAAACCTGAAAATTCATTCTTAATTAGATTCATGCAGACATTTATGCATGGCAGAGTGATGTCACTTGGTTGTCATTCCCCTAACTTTGTCCTTTGGATCTTGATGGACATTGACTAGCCTGCTCATTGAAGCTTTTTTGAAAGCTCTACTGGTTGGTTATCATCCTGTTCATGCTCTGAGAACCCATTTTGGATCCCTCCCCCTCCCTTCTCTGTCTGTTGTAATAAATTCTTCCTGAAATTTTTTCTTTACTTGTTTCACTCTGAAAAATATATCCTGGTTTCTCTCTAACTATTGATCTTTCTGCTGCTCACTTTTCCTCCTCCCACCTTGTTCCTCACAACTCTCTCTACTGTCCCACTTTCACTGCTCACTCCCAGTTTAGCAGAGATTCATATTCCCTTCAGGGAGGCATTTGACATATTTTTGTTTTAATGACAACTGTTTTCTTTCTTGTATAGGCTCCTTGTCCTCCCTTGTGGATTTTAAAGTATAAAGAATCCCAAATTTGACTTTAGCACATTGGTTTCCTGGGAGGTATATTTTATTTTCAACCTTTTTGGGGGTGAAAATGGTGGAGTGTGGGAGTTGCCTCTGTCACTGAGGTATAGAGCCCTGCCCTGGGGACAAGTATCAGTGCTAGCACTCACTACTTGATCTGCTTAAGCCTTTATAATGCAGAACATGCCATTTCTTTCCCTTCTGTCTTCCTGAGCTCAGAGCTCAGACAGAAAGTGCCCTTTTGTGGCTGGGAGTCTGCAAACTACATTTCCCAGGCTCCTGTTGGCATCTGCCAATAGGAGGCACTGGCAAGGGACTAACTGATGGGAGGAAGAAAGACTGTGGCTTCAGGCTCACTCACTGTGATGATTTTTGGGGTGCTGTGATTTCCAACTCCAGGCACAGTAGCACCTGTTCAGTGTTTCCAGCTGATCTGAGGAGACACTTCTGTGGATTTAATAGTGGTGTCCCCAACCATAGTAACAGTCCAGGCTTAAAGGCTTCATTCAACACAGTGCCATTAGTAGCATCTGGATCTCACCCACTTTCATTTCTGCAAATCCAGCCTCTTCCTCCTCCTGCTCTTACAGCCTTTCAGCACCTTTTAAATCAATTCCCTGAATTAAATTCTCTCCATTTGAAATGCCTACAATGATTTGTATTTTCCTGACTGAAAATTCCAAAATGCAACATGGCAAATCAAAAGCCAAAATGGCACAACTTTTTTTCTTCATTTATGGTAGGTTTCATTATCAATAGAAGGAAACCATTATAACTCCTCTTTCCAAGTCCATACCTTGGAACAACTTTGTAGGTGTCAAACATAAATCCAGCACTATCTTAGATGTGGGAAAACAAAATGTCTCAAATGGAGGTCAAGGACAAATTATTTTACAAGACAAACCCAAGAAGTTAGAGGAGAAACACTGATACAGAGGAAAGAACACCACACTTAAAATAAAATTCTTGGGTTCAAAGTCTGATTTCTTCATTGACTAACCATATACTGATGAGAAAGTCTTATAATCCCTCTGATTTCACTTGTAAAATAGTGACATTAACAGCCCATCTGACTCATAAGTTCATAATGAGGTCAACTGAGAAATGTGTGTCCACATTGTGCAAACTTCATATTGCTCTAAGGACATGATTATGGGGAGTATTAAAAAAGTCTGGGTTACTACCCTCAGGTGGATGCTCATCTAGTTGATTTTATAAACAATTATACATCTATAGGCATTTAAATGTGTGAAAGCTCAATGCATGAAAGGTGATTCTTAAATAAGATCAGGCATCAAGTAATTCCTGATACTGCTCTCATTCAGATAAATTGTCTAAAAATGCATCTTCCTTTGGGGACCACAGTTTCTTTATCTGTAACTGGGGACCAGAATGCTGACCTGCCTCCTGAATGTGTTGTATGCATTAATGAACTACGTGTGATTGAATTGCATCCTCAAGATGAGCAACGTAAATGCCAAGTGTTCTGACTGGTAATAAAGCAGATATTTTTTTGATGGGGTCGTCATGAGGATTAATGATTTAATTGCAAACAAGTGCTCTGATATTCTTAGCTGAAAAGTACCAAGTAACTCGGAAGAGGAATATTATCAATTAGCTTCTGCTTTGTTTCTTGAAAGAGCATCTCAAACTCAGGCAGTGCTGATCTGCTTGTATCCGTCTGCATTTTCTCAACTTCTTTTAGAACAGTAAGAATTGAGCAGGGATTTAGAAATGAGGTTCAGAAGGATGTCTGTGGCAGAGTAATTAGGAATTTCTGACTTTTGTTCCCTAGAAAGCTCATGGAGTCATTTGAGATGATTTCTTCAAAGTTATTAACAAGTATTATATCTGGGATTTAACCAGTTCAAACACTTTTCTATTGATGAGGACAACATTTAGACTTTACTGTTTAGCAACTAAAACTGTCTATGTGAGTACACTCCAACCACACTGACTTCCTTGCTTTCCCTCCTACCCTCTGTATTCTTTTGTTTTACCTTCTGACTTGGGCATTGTTATTCCTCGTTTTTCAAAGGTCTGGGCATGTTTACTTTTGTCCTTCCAAATCTCAGATTATGCCTCCTCCTCAAATAAGCCACATTCTCAGGACTCCTCCTTGTCCCTAGATCCATTCCTTTCTGCCACACCAACCTTTTTGGTTGTCATTTGTATTTACAGATATAATTTATTTTTTTTATTGGCTTGTTTAAGGATATACCACCTGTTTCCCTCCACTAACACATACATGTGTGGAGTTGGATTTTATTTATGATTTGCTTCTCACCAGTGCCTATCATAGAGTTGTTCAGTGAAGTTGGTTGACTGAATGAATGATTTGTGCTATTTTTGCCTTGAACAAAATTGTCCCACTGGACATCAGTAAATTAGGTTAACTTTGAAGTATTTATAATAGAGGTTTGGGTGAAAAACTGAAATTTCTCTTGGAAAATTTCTATAAAATCATGACTATCAAACAGATTAAGAATAACAGATAGTACAGAATTCAATAATGCAAGACAAAATTCCTTGCCCAACCTAAACCATCATCATTGCCATTTTATTTTCTCTGAACTTGATTTTGTGACTATGTTTTGGAAACATAGTCACAAAAAATGTTTTGGTCCTTGAGAAATGCAAAAATGAAGATATATTAATGTCCTAGATCAGAGCTCAGTCTGCAAACTAAGATCTATAGTCAACCGCCTTTTTTGTGTGAATAAAGTTTTATTGTAACACAATCATGCTCATTCAGTCCATATTTTCTATATGTTTTCATCACCAGAGCCGAATTCAGCCAGCAAAAGAAAAAATATTTACCACATTTGCTCACCCCTTTTCTTAATGTTGTTTTCAAAATTCTCTTTAAAAATTTCTAAATTGAAATATATTTGACATGTAACATTGTGTAAATTTAAGGTGCACATGTTAATTTGATACATTTACATGTTATAACATGATTCCCATTGTGGTGATAATTTTCCCAACTCTTTCATAGCTAGAACTGTCAAGTATATAAATTGACTCAGGGAATCCTTAGTGGTAGGTTCTGTTTGAAAGAGTTTTGTGCTATAATTTTCTATCCTTTTAAGCGCAAGAAAGTAAATAAACAATATAGAAAAAACTAAGCTGGCAAAACAGAAAAATCTCTTTAAAATATCTTTAGGCAAAACTGGAGTTTCAGTACAAAAGGAGCTTTGTTGGAATAATGAAATAACTGTAATTGTGCTTTTATGTTAACTTAAAAAAAATCTTCACCAGAGGATATGTATTATTGATTTTAGAGAGAGGAAGTGGGGAGAGAAAGAGACAAAGAGAGAAACATCCATGTGAAAGAGAAACATGGATGTGCATGACTGGGGATTGAATTCATAACCTTTTGGTGTATAGGATGGCATTCCAACCAATGGAGCCACCTGGTCAGGTCTATGCCGACTTTTATTTGTAGGAAGGAAACTATCTCATCAGCATGCAGATCGGAGTCTCTTGTTTTAGGCTGGAGAATTTGAAGGAAAGAAAAGGGGAAAGATTGGCCCATTTTTAACAAACAAAGCAAGTTGTTAATCATAGCAAACATGATTTTCATTGTTTGTCTGCTGTGTAAACCAAGGATTGTGTGGGTGCTTACCTGGAAGACATCTTATTCTCTCAGTGGCCTCCAGGGCAGGAACTTGTAGCTTGTTTTACAGGTAAGTGTCTTGGGCTCAGAGGACTGCAGTCACTGCTCAGCATCCCATGGGTGATCAGAGGTGGCCCAGAATTAGAATCCGTGTGTATTTGCTCTTCCCTCAGAGAGCAGCAGTTAGAGAAATAGGAGCTGTACTTTAGGCAGAGGGAAGCAGGTTGTATACATCAATCCACTTTAAACATACCCAATTCTGTTAGTCAATTAGGCTTCTATAAAGCCGGGAAGCCGGGCCAGTGTGGCTCAGAGGTTGAGCATCGATCTAGGAACCAAAAGGTCACAGTTTGATTCCGGGTCAGAGTATGTGCCTGGAATATATTTATATATATATTTGTGTATATATGGAGGTGTGCAAAAGTAGGTTAACAGTTTATATGGAAATAATATGAATAAATAATAGAATAACTACTAAATGATAATGTAAAAATAAACTCTGTTTCATGTACTCACAACTATAAATATACCTTTGCCCACCCCTGTATATTTATATGTATAGACACATATATACATATACATATACATATACATATACATATACATATACATATACATATACATATACATATACATACACATACATATGTACAAGAAAAGCACATGCAAATGAGCCTAGGCTAGGAGCACTACAGAGCGAGTGGCCAGCTGGCCACTGACCACTAACTGAAAGAGCTGCCCTGACCTGAAACAGGAAGGCAAAGCACCTTCCATGCTGACTCCCAGGTCTTTCTTTGGAGGAGCCAGGTGCTGCTTTGATAGAAGAGGAAAGAGCCAGAAGAAAATGCTCTCTCTGGCACTTCCCTGTTAATTTGAAATGCCTCTAGCAAAGTCGGCTCCCTGCAAGGTTTTAAGGCGAAACACTTCCCTTTGCATTTTCTTTGCAAAGACAGCTTTTGAGAAAAAGTCTCCTTTTAAACATCCCATGACTTTGGTCAGAGAGCCGAGAACCTGGTATGAAAGATTTTAGCGCTGTCAGAAGCTTCTGCCAATGAGAGTGCTCCTGTCACTCACACTGGGGCTTGCTCAATATTTCCCGCGTTCCCTGCTTCCACCCTGACAGCTTGTAAGTCTCAAGGGGCTAAAGGGTTTTCTTTATCTTTCTGTTTCCTCTCCAAAGTGTGCATACTTATGGGGAGACTATGGGAGGTGGGGTGGGAGGGGGGCGGAGAATAGATAAATAAACAACAAGAGTTGAGCAATTTTGTGCCTTTTTGGTTACTAGACGGTATTTTAAATAAAAATATTGGCCATTTGTTCAGCCTTCGCCCCTCCTTGCTAATATTTAAAAGCATCCAATTAAGATTTTCTAATGTGTCCAATGAGTTAAACTGTCCTATGGTATTAGAAAAATATTACCCACATAAATAAAATACGTCAAAGCATTAAAAAGCTATTACACACACTGAACATAAAATGGCAGAATAATGATGGATCCCACCATGCAGGAAACATATTCAAAAATATTATCTTCCTGGTAATGAAATGCCATCCGTTTCATTTTAAGCTAAATACGTTAGACATATCAGTGGAGTCTGTGCTGACACAGCAGTGAGTTGAAATTGAAAATCTGAAATTATATATATGATTGGACACAGTGTTAAAGTAATTTATAGGGAAAACCACGAATGTGCTGGGTCTGCACCTTCTGGTGAACTCATTTTATAGAATCAGATAGAGGAAAACTCTACCATTTCTAATGTGCAGTTAGAATGGCAGCCTGCCAGGGCCCCAGCATATTCAGTATGAAAAGGGAGAAGAAAGACAGACAGAGAGGGGCTGGGAGGGGCTGGGAAGGCAGGAGCAGTCAGGGAAGCGGGGGAGGGGGGCGGTGACAGGAGGTGGGCGACAGAGACAGGGAGAGGCAGGGCCAGGGAAGCTTGCTTCAAATTACAGCAATTCTGCATAAGCCATCAAGAAAACGGCATTCGTTTTCATTGCCTGACCTAATGGGATACAGCGGCTGCAGGAGATGTATTAGCTGTCAAGACAAGTGGGAGATAACAGGAGAACCCATGTGGGGGCAGGTTTCAGGGAGGCTGTGGCCAGGTGCTGGGTGACACCATTCACTGAGGTGACAGTTGAGCCCTTGGTGGAGATCATCTGACCCCCAAAGTTCAGGGGGGCTCCAGAGTGCTGATAGGAAAGGAGGCGACAGAGGGCCCTCACAAGCCCTCTCACACCGCCTGTCTGGCTGGCAGCTGTCTATCTCTCTGCCCTACTTTTTTCTTTACCTTTTTCAATGTTGTGCCTGTTTGGGCACCAAGTGCAATGGAAAGCGGGGTTAGCTGGGGAATAAGGAGAAAAACAAGGCTGCGCTTTTGTGTGGAGATGTGTAACGAATGGGTACCCTGATGTGCTTTTCGTCTTTCATTTATATCCATAATCCTGCTTGAAATGTGGATTATTCATTCATCCCGGGCCTGTCTCCTCCTGCAAGGCCAGGGAGCCACTGCTGTGAATTTCCATTTGGTGGCTGCACTGGCTGAAGCAGAGGTGGTCTAGTTTCTCCAAAAGTATCCTTTCTGACCTTGTCTGATTTTTTAAGGAGAAGAAAGAAAGGGTTGAAGAAGAAGGAAAGGAGGAAGGATGTTTTTCATCCTATAGCAACTACCTCTAAGATGGGAAAGGGAGAGTAGAGGGGGGAGTGTCCATGACCTCCAGTGAAATTGAGATAAAATGTAACCAAACCCTCTGGCTATCTTACTCCCCTCTCTCATCCAATAGCCTGGGGATGTTCAAAGCCTGAGAGATAACTAGAAGGGTAAATATTTTTGCACATCCAGAATTTATGTTGGCATCTTTCTTTCTTAGTACTCAAACTTTTATTCTTTTATTTTAGTAGTACTGGTTGCCAGTTCTTGGGGATTTCCTCATGGCAGACCCTAGGCTTATACGCTTGACCTCACAGTGTCAGGACCTAGACCCAGGGTTAGTGTGCTTCCCATTTTGGTGATGAGGTTTACAGGAGGCCTGATGACCTTCTCCAAGGTTACAAAGACAATGAGTGCCTCAGGTTAAAAACTCTTCAAAGTAATGGTGAGGCAAATATTTTCTGCCCAGCTGAACAGTAATCATTGTGGTGACTAGAAGGGTTAAATGACTTGAGTCAAAGCAGCCACTTTCTGAACCCTCCAACTAGCCCAACTGCTCTTATTGCCTCCCTTGCCTTTCTTCTTTGCACCCACTATGGGTTTAATTCCTATTTATGTGGGCCTGTTATTGTCTGTACTAGATATGAGTTCATGAACACAGAAACTGTGTCTATTTTGCTCACTGCTGTAAATTCAGACCTTGGGCCAGTGATTGGCACTCAGCAGGTATGTATTCAATGCTAACTGGTTAAATAAATGAATGGATAGATGGGTAGATGCATTTTCACTGATAACATATAATAGAGTTGGAAATTCATAGGTCATTCCTGAGAAGTCTTACCATTTTTAATTGGTTCCTGAGTTATGGTGGACCTCTCCAGAAAAGGATCATAATTTTTTTTTTTTTTAAATTGGAGGAAGTCCAGTAGGACATCTAGTCTACCACTCTATCCAGTGCCAAATCACGCTTAACCATTAAGGTTCTGCTTTGATACATCCAGAGATGCGCTGCTCATTATATTACAAGATATTCCATTGCTTCATAACAGTGGTTTGCAAAGGCATTTTATTGAGAGAATCAAATCTCCTCTTGGAACTGTCATCATACTGCTCTTTGCTTCTCTGGATCTCCACACATCAGGCCTTTTTACACCTACACAGACAGTCCTTCAGATGTGTGAAGACAACTATCATGTTTTACACTTGCTTTTCTTTTGCAGGCTATATCTACTTTTTTTTTTTTTTTCAGCCTTGCCTTCTGGGCCTAACACTATCCTGGTCATCCTAGATAGTCAATGTGCCCTTTAAAATATTTAACACAATAAAAATAGTAGACACTCTATTCCAAATACAATTGAACCTTTCTGTGACTATTGCTTTCTTTCTAATGAAATCCTAGTATGATGCAGTCCTACCCTATAGAAGTGTCCGGTCTACTGGTCGGCCATTCAACCAATCAAAGTGTAATATGCTAATGATATGTTAAGCTCACTCAATCTCTTGCTATGATGTGTGCTGATCACTAGGAGGTAAAGCTCTGACCGGTAGGTTAGCTTGCTGCTGGCATCTGGCCAATCAGGGTTGAGCACGATGGGCTGAACACGCCCTGGAGCCCTCCCAAGGTCCCTCCCCGGCTTGCCAACCTCTTACATCCCTCCCCAGCCCTGATTGTGCACCAATGGGATTCCTCAGCCTGGCCTGCACCCTCTCACAATCTGGGATATCTCAGGGGATATTGGAGAGATGGTTTTGGCCTGATCCCACAGGCCAGGCCCAGACTGAGGGATCCCACTGATGCACGAATTCATGCACTAGACCTCTAGTATTATGTAAGTATTCATAGTAGCCAGACCAGAGTGTTGAAACATATAAAGTGTTTGGCCAGCTAAAACTTATTCATTTAATTCATTCATGCACTCAACAAGTATTTCTTAAGCCAACATAATATAACAGTCACTGGGCAAACATTGGTAATAAGATGAATGAGACCCGATTTTTGCTGCTGGCTGAGGACTTGCCAATCTAGTGAATAAGGTGTGTAAGTTAACAATTATTGCACTTTTAAATCATAGATGCATATTTTAAAATACTTTATTACTTTTAGAACCATTGTGCATTTTATAACTAATGTATAGAGTTAATACAGCATTTGATTTTATATCCCATTTATAAATCATTGGTATTTTTATTACTTTATTATTTTTAAAAAATAAACCTTTATTGTCCAGATTATTACAAATGCTCTTCTTTTTTTCTCCATAGCTCCCCTCCATCCAGTTCCCACCCCACCCTCTGCCCTTACACCTCCACTGTCCTCATCCGTAAGTGTATGATTTTAGTCTAGATTCTTCCCACATCTCCCAAGCCTTCTCCCCCCCCCCCCAAGAATTGTCAGTTCACTCCCTTTCTATACCCCTGATTCTATTATATTCACCAGTTTATGCTCTTCATCAGATTTTTTATTCACTTGATTTTTTGATTCGCTTGTTGATATGTATTTGTTGTTCATAATTTTGATCTTTACCTTTCTCTTCTTCCTCTTCTTAAAGAATACATTTCAGCATTTCATATAATACTGGTTTGGCAGTGAGGAACTCCTTTAGATTTTTCTTATCTGTGAAGTTCTTTATCTGCCCTTCAATTCTGAATGATAGCTTTGCTGGGTAGAGTAATCTTGGTTGTAGATTCTTGCTATTCATCACTTTGAATATTTCTTGACACTCCCATCTGGCCTGCATAGTTTCTGTTGAGAAATCAGCTGACAATCGTATGGATGCTCCCTTGTAGGTGCTTTTAATATTCTCTCTTTGTCTTTTGCTCTTGGCATTTTAATTATGATGTGCCTTGGTGAGGTCCTCTTTGGATTCCTCTTGTTCGGGATTCTGTGTGCTTCTTGGACTTGTAAGTTTATTTCTTTCACCAGGTGGGGGAAGTTTTCAGTCATTATTTCTTCACATAGGTTTTCAGTATCTTGCTCTCTCTCTTCTTCTGACACCCACATAATTCTGATGTTGGTACACTTGAAGTGGTCCCATAGGCTCCTTACACTATATTCAAATTTTTGGAATCTTTTTTCTTTTCTGGTTGGGTGTTTTTTGTTTCTTTGTATTTCAAATCTTTGACTTGATTCTTGTGATCTTCTAGTCTGCTGTTGGATCTCTGTATATTATTTTTTATTTCAGTCAGCGTATGTTTAATTTCTAGTTGGTCCTTTTCATATCTTTGAGGGTCTCACTAAATTTATTGGCATTTTCTAGAAATTTCTTGAAAAACCTTATAACTGTGGTTTTGAACTCTATATCCAGTCATTTGCTTTCCTCCATTTCTTTCATTTGTGACCTGTTTCTTTGTCTCCACATTTTGGCTGCTTCCCTAAGTTGATAGAGTGACTTTGTGTGCTAGGTGTGCTACAGGGCCCAGTGGCTCAGCTTCCCCAGTTACCTGAGGTAGACACTCTTGGTGCACCCCTTTGTGGGCTATGTGCACAGTCTTGTTGTAGCTAAGCCTTGATTGTTGTTGGTATCACTGGGAGGACCTCTAGGCCAATTGGCTGTGAGGATCAGCTATGTCTACACTGGGAGAATTTCTGTGCTGGAGACACCCTTATGAGACAAGACTTGCAAAAGCGTCTGTGCTCAGCTTGGATGGGGGGGGCGGGGAGTCTCAGGGCAGAGCAGACAGCAATGGCTTCCTGTCAGCCCTGCCCTAAGAGGCCCCTGGGTCTCAGTGTCCCTCGGTAATTGCTGCAGCACCTCTGAGAGAAAGCTGCCCTCCAGTTTTGTCTGCTGCCAGACAGTCCAGTTCCTCCCCAAATGAGTCTGGGTCCTCAGAGTCTCTCCTGGAACTGGAGTTCAGAGCAGTTGGGGCTTTTGTCTCCCTCCCAATTGAGTAAGCCAGCTGTGTACTTGGTTGCTAGCCCTCTCTGCACATGCACCTTGGTACCTCTGCCTTCTGCAGCTCCTCTGAGTCTCAGTGTGCTTTCCTCTTTCCTGATAATCCAGTTTCTCCCCGTATGAGTCTGGGTCCCCAGAATCTTGCCTGGAACTGGAGTTCAGAGCTGTCAGAAGCTTTTGTCTCCCTCCAGATTAAGAAAGCCAGTCATGTACTCAATTGCCAGCCCTCTCCTCACATATGCATCGGTACCTCTACATTCTGCAGCTCCTCTGAATCTCAGTGTGCTTTTCTCTTTCCTTCTAGTTGCAGAATTTCCACTCAGTCAGCCTTCCTGTGTTCTGGATGATGTTCATTTTTGTCTTTTAGTTGTAGTTTTGAAATTGTTGTGCGAGGCAGCAGTTTAGGTTTTCACCTTTGCCACCATCTTGGTTTTCTCAATCATTGGTGTTTTTAAAAACATAACTTTATAACTGAGAGATAATGGCAATTGCAACATTATAAACTTGTCTAATACCTGTACAGTACATTCCAGGTGAAGGTATGATACAAAGAAATGACAATAATTTCTGCTTTGATGGGCAGAAAAAACTTCACAGAAGAGAAAAACAAGTATTTAGGCCTTGATGGATTGCCTATGGTTTGGTCCTCTTGCTGTAAGAAAATTACAGGGTAAGAGGAGAATGTGACTGCCAGGCTGGGTGGAGAAGCTGGGGTGAGGGGGGCAGTGTTCTTCTGTGAGACCATCAGGAAGAAAACTGGGCTTCATTATTTAGAAGGCTTTCCTTCATAAGAGAAAACATGATGAATATTGTACAGAAGTGTACATAATTGCTACAAAAGTTCACAAATGATAAAGAAAAGAGAGTAGCTACTGGGAGTTGTATGAAGAAAAATCTGGAAGGATATCATGAATTTACACCCAAGGGCAACATTTGGAATGTAACATGTTTGTATGTTTACTTGTTCTACTCCTACTCATCATCAGGATTTGTCTCCAATAGCACTTCCTTTGGGAAGCTCTTTTTAAAATTCTCCTGACGTCTTAGGACATACATCTGAACGTCCTCTTCTGCACCCAGGACCTGGAATATCAGTTTTAATAGCTGGTTCGGTGATTCTAATATGAAGCCGTGACTATTAATCAGTGTTGAAAGGACAGAGGGAGATGATTAGCAAAGGGAAGAAAGAGGCCTTATTAGTATAGCATCAGATTCTATTATAGAATAAGAAAATGGAGGAGTCCATGGAGAATTTGAGGTAAAACCCTGTTCAGGACAATAACCTGACAGGAAGGGGCAACGCAAAGGGTAAGGAGGGTTTCCTTTCAGTTACAGTGATGCTTTTTAGAGGATCTGGGAAGATACCACTGGAGCAACAATGAGGACACTGTTTCTGAAAGGAAAAGGAATAATGAACTAGGCGAACTCACTTTCTAGGCCAGACATGAAGGATAAAAAGGAAAACATTGAAACAGGTTGTTTCTGGGTGAAAGTTTGCTTTGAGGATTGAGGATTGAATACCATGAACTAGTAATTGGAATTTGTAAAGATTTAGGATTGATTTGGGAGTTGTTGCCAAGGGAAAGGGCACATGCTGTGGCTGAAACTGTATAGTGACTCTGCCAGGCAGAGACAAGTACTGCTCACTGACTTTGTGTGCTCATGGCTCAGTTTCTTTGTGTTAGTGAGGACAGGAGCAAGTATTGGCCTTATAAGTGGTGAGTACAAGAGACTGTTCATTTCTGGGGTGAAGCATTAAAGATGTGGCATGAGTCCTCACTCTTTCTTAGTGGCAAAATGTTGAGATAGTGAACCTCCACTCATTTAGACCCCTGAGTGACCCCGGGAGCAAAGCTTGCTTCTCCCTATACCGATGGGGACATCTCAAAAGTGAGAAACAAATGTGTTAAACTACGGAGGATGAAGGGTTAACTTGCCAAGGAAGACAACTCACTGTATTCTGAACAACCCACTTTGGTGTAACAGAAAAGAAAAGTCATGTTGGAAGAGGACAATTTGGTTTGAAGAAATGAGATTGAACTTTATAGCTTCTCCAAATAAGATTTGGGCAAGAATAAAATAATTTTAGAACTGGAACACAGTTAAGAGGAATTATGGTAAAGGAGACTGAACACTTAGCTGGCTTTTGAACACCCATTTTTGATCTCCCTGAAAAGAGGAAGAAGATACTAAATTCTATTATGTAGTAATTCATCTGTGGGCTACAAACTCAAGTGTTTGTAGGATCCTTGAAACAACCACTAAATACACCCATTAAGTGCCTACTGTGTGCAGATCGATAAAGGAGGAAGATGTGAAAACGTAATATTATCTCTAACTTTGAGTGTTTTTCATTTCAGAAAGGCAGAACTAACCCCTGAAAATGGGGTGAGGATAAGGGGATGATTTATTAGAAAATGTGAGTTTTAAAGTGAGATTCTTTTGACTGTCTAGAGGCATAAAAACTCAGGGGAAAAAGGTATATGAGAAGAAAGGCTTGGATTACAAGTAAACAATACTAGCAACTTTTAAAAAGTGTTACAAGTCAAAACCTATAGTCTACAACTTTTACATAAATAGTTTTTTCCATGAGCACATTTTGCAACTATATTGGTCACCAGATTTTCAAGATGGAAAACACACACAGGTATATTACTTCTTTATCAAGTTAATGCAGACTTAATGCTTTTTAAGAAGCTATAATGGTATTATAAATTACTTGGTATATTTTTGCCTTTTAGGTTTGTATTTTTTGATTGGTACAAATATAATTTTTAAAATTAAATAATTTGTAGTAAAATTGATCCCTTCTCCATGCCATCATAAAGCACTAAAACACATTGTTTTAATCCTCTTCCCAAAATGTGACTATGCAATTGGAAAATGTTCACGCATGGGTTTTAAATTAATTATTCTCATCCTGCCCATATTCAGAAAGTGAAGCGCCTCCTTAGTTCTTTTTAGCACTTGTTTTGTAAGTTTACTTTCACTACTTGGTGAAGATAAGGACTTGCTTATTAGTAGTTTGTATCCTTAGTGTTAGTAATATGTTACTTATTACTATCATATTTAATTTTATGAGTTTTAAAGAGCCTATTCTTCACAATTTAGCTATGATTTTTTTTAAAAGGGAGTACTTATATATTATTGATAAAAAGCATTTTTAAAATATACACTTGGACGATATTTGTAATAATGTCAGGCTACTTAAACTCCCCAAATAAATAGATAAGGAGTTAATGTATACCAGTAGAACCCCCATTTTAATTGCTGTATTCTATTTTATTTTATGGACCTACCATCATTTAAATTTCTTACTCTAAATTTAAAAACCAGTAAAGGATATACATATGTATGTGTGTTTATTTTTTCATATTATATAAATATTCACAAGCACACAAGCACATATAGAAATAGAAAAAAACACACCAAAATGCTAACAATGCTTTTTCTGGGAAGAAAAGCATCTTGGGATTGTCATTTATACATTTTTTTTTCTTTTCTCCACATTCAGGATTTTACAGCCTCTTTACAGTCAGCAGCAATATCTTTTTAAAAAGCATATTTATCATTTCTCATTCCCTTTATTTTTATTATAAATACATGAAACATTAAAAACCATTTTAAAAAGTAAAACCCTATAATCTGATAACCATAATGCTATTATTATAATTTTTATAATATTGCTTTCCATTTTCCATTCAACTGCATATATCTGTGGCAGAAGTGGCATAAAATTGCATCTGTAAGTTTTTGAATAAGTAATATATTTATATAATACAAAATTCAAAAGATACAAAGGATTTACAATAAAAGGTATGGATATATAATTTTTTACATAATTTGTACATTTTTCAGTATTTCAATAAAAGACTGTCTCATTCTTTTTTTCTAATCCTCACCCAACCATATGTTTTTTAAATTGATTTTTATAGAGAGAGAAAGGGGAAAAAAAGGGAGAGAGAGAAACATTGATGTGAAGAACTTTGATGTGTAAGAGAAATATCACACACATTGATAGATTGCCTTCCTTACTTACCCACACCAGGGATTGAACCTGCCACCTTTTGGTGTTCGGGATGACACTTCAACCAACTCAGGTATACTGGCCAGGGCTTGATGTGGCTTCTTTTTTATATTCTTAGTGGTAAAACTTCTGTTCAGCTAGATTTCAGGAAATTCTGGATTATGGTTGTTCTGTAGTTTAGTTGTAATTTTGACGTGTTTGTGGGAGGATGGAGTACCAGGTTTACCTATGCTGCCATTTTAACCAGAACTCCTTGAGTTATCTTTATCTCGTTGATTTTAGGAACTTTTTTTTTATATTACGTATTTGTTTATATATCTTTTACCATTTTCTTTTTTTAAAAAAATATATTTTATTGATTTTTCACAGAGAGGAAGGGAGAGGGATAGAAAGTTAGAAACATCAATGAGAGAGAGACATCGATCGGCCGCCTCCTGCACTCCCCCTGCTGGGGATGTGCCCGCAACCAATGTATGTGCCCTTGACTGGAATCAAACCTGGGACCTTTCAATCTGCAGGCCTACGCTCTATCCACTGAGCCAAACCGGTTTCGGCTCTTTTACCATTTTCAAATGATTCTTTTTCTCTGTAGAGATGCTTTATTTTTAATTTTTTAATATTTTTAATATTTTTTTTATTGATTCCAAAGAGGAAGGGAGAGGAAGAGAGAGAGAGAAAAACATCAATAATGAGAAGAATTGATCGAGGTTGCTTCCTGCACACCCCCCACTGGGGATCAAACTTGCAAGCCAAGCATGTGCCCTGAGTGGGAATCAAACCATGACCTCCTGGTTCATAGGTTAGCCCTCAACCACTGAGCCACACCAGCTGGGCATCAAAATGCTTTCTTTTATACTTTCACATTTATTAGTATTTTACAGCTTCTAAGTTTTATATCAGACTTACAAAGATTTCTCCTAATTCTGAGATTAAAAACATTTAATGTATTTTCATTTAATTTTCTTTATTTCCAATGTTGATAATTCTGGAATTTATTTTGGCCTAACATACTTTTTACACAGATTGTACCTAATTATCAAATACTATTGAGTAATAATCTTTATTCTATTGGTTCATAATTCTACCTTCATCATTATATAAAAGTATTTACAATATAAAAAAATGAAATAACATTTTTGGGGAAAACTTTAACTACTTTTTAAGTTCCTGAAAGAATACCTTAATAATAATTGTAAGATAATTTTTAAAACAATGGACATAATTTTTCAGATACATAGAACTGATGGAAAAAATGTAAAGTGAATACAAATTATAATCAGGGAACATTTTATCTGCCTTTTCCAAGTGCTGGTCTGCTGATTCATGCCAGGCCAACTACACAAAACCACTTGGGAAACTTACAAACAGGGTGAGAGAATTATAATCTCCAGGGTGGGCTCCCAGCATTTATAATTTTTTAAACTTTTCCTAGATGATTTTGACAGTATAGCCAGAATTAGAAACCATTGGTTTACAAAGTCATAGAAATGTGTTTATTCTATTTTTATTATGTCTACTTCATATTAAATCCACAATTTACTTTAGGAAAAAGGTATTAGGTTTATATAATTTAGAACTCTAGTATGTGGACATGTCTAGTGTCCATTCTCCACTCTTCTGAAAAGCATAGTTGGCAGTATGCCTTAGCAGGTGTTTTCATTCCCTCCTGTCTCATGCTCTATGTCCATATTGACTCAACTGGGATCATGTCCAGCCTTCTCTTAACAACTCCTATTCATCCTCTTCAGCCTCCTCCTTGGGCAGTGGCCAAGAGAAAAATCCTGCTCAGCTGCTCTATTTTTTCCAAGAACCTAAAGAAGAACAAATTTTAAACCAGAACAACCCCGCTCCCCACTTTTTTTTTCTACAAAAGGCTATATATATAAAAGCCTAAGTGACTGGGTGACTGGATGACCGGATGACCGGCTGGTAACTATGATGTGCACTGTCCATGAGGGGGCGGATGCTGAATGCAAGATCTGCCCCCAGTGGTCAGTGTGCTCCCACAGCAGGAACACTGCTCAGCTGACAGATGGGCGCCAGACACCGGTTTCACAGCTGGCGAGCTAAGTTGCTGAGGTGTGAGCCTCTCCAGAGGACATTTCCCTTGTGCACCAGAGCTGTGGTGACAGGTGCAGCAGGGCCAAGATGAGCAGGAGCAGCATGGCACCCAGCCCGGCCTCTGGCTCCTACCTGGCCTCCTGCCGCTTTGCACTATACTTCGTGCTGTGTGGGATCCACATGGACAGCGGGCTGGACCTTTGACAAGCTAGCTGGTAAGGCTGGGCTGCAGTGGTGCAGAGGTCCACTGATCTCCACAGGTGAGGCTGAGGGACCCCACTGGTGCACGAATCTGTGCACTAGGTCTCTAGTAAATTACTTATTACCTCCATGTTTGAAATGATTTAGTTAATCAGAAAGTAGCATTTAACTTGTAATTGCTTTATATTTCCATTGTGTAAATTAAATTTTTACATAAGAAGATGTCATCTTCTAATCAGAACTTATTCCCCTCTGTGTTGATAAAAGGCTACCATAAGATCACTACAGCTGATCTGTCTGCCCTCACACACAATTCACCCCATCCACATCACTTTTGTCTTCCAACATTTTTACCTCTTCTCTGTTTTAAAAAATGCCGGTTTACATTTTTTGTACCTTTCAACTTGCTCTTCTCCTTGCCCAATATACTACCTCTAGCCCCCACTTTGATGAAATATATATTTGAAAATGAGTACTTCTGTAATAATATTAACTGCATCATACTGTACTTATTTGTTTATGTTTCTTCCCATCCACTAGAATATGAGTGCTCTTTGCTCTGGCAGTTGGGAAGGGAGTTTCACTCAAAGAAACATGCCATAAAAACTAGGGTTCTAGGGTAGGCCTGGTCCATAGCCAAAAGTAAAAGTACATTTCATTAATGGTGAAGGAGAAGTCCATTAGACCCCCAGTGTGTGCTGCACTTGGGTTAAGGCTATGCTTTTCCATACTACCAAACTGATAAAATAACATAAAATTGGTCCCAAGGCAGCAACTATTCTTGGAATACTAGTAAGGAATAAATGCAAACATCTTTGGAGGGTACTTTTAATAATCTAGGCCACAGGAAAAAATATTTTCACTTAACATGAATTTAACCTAAAAATACTTAAGAACAATCCATCATGAGTTAGAGTAAGCAGACAAAAAAAGTTTAGAATGCTAAATCTTGATGCTAAGGCAGATTTGAGAGAAAATAAATCACACACACACACACATACACACACACACACACACACACACACACTGAAGCATTGGTTCTCAAAGAGTGGTCTTCAGACCAACAGCTTCAGCATTAAGAACTTACTAAAATTCAGTATTTTGGGCCCTACTCCCAACCTACTGAATCAGAAGGTCTGTGTGTGTTATCTGGCAATCTGCATTTTAAGGAGTTCTCCAGGTGACAACCATTGCCCCAGCATAGAAAAACCCTTTGTGTATGCTTATGAGGAGAACATGTTCAGATTGTTGATATAGCATTGTTTATAATACAGAAAAGAATTGGGGAAAATTTGTATTCATTCAACAGAATATTCTGGAGCCATTAAAATGAATGAACTAGGTCTTAATGTTTTGATATGGATAATTCTCAAAAGCAAAGTTGAGTAAAATATATAGTGATGACAGTGCATGCAAAACAGTGATTCTGAAACTGCAGGGATTTTGTCTTCCAGAAGGTATTTTTGTGGTCATACTTTGAGGAATAGATGCTAGGATGCAGCTAAGCATTGTACAATGTACAGGACAGCCCTCCTCCCCAAACAAAAGATTATCTGACCTATGTTAGACTCAGTGATGTGTAGGTCCTAATCCAGAACCTGTGAATATTTGCTTTAAGGCAAAAGGGACTTTGTTGATGTGATTACATTAAAAATATTAAAATAGAGAGATTATCTTGAATTATCCTAATGTAATTAAGTATAGTTGCAAGGGTCACTATTTATTATAGAAGCAATAGGAAGCTAACCGCCAACCCCCCCGCCCCCACCCCCCAAAAAAAAATATCACTGGAGCCAAGGTTGAGAAATCCTGGTACATAATAGCATTTCTATAAGTTAAAAATTATACCAAACATAAGATACATTTTAATGAATTTCTATATATTTGCTTAATATTGAAAGTCATGCATGGAAGGGATACATACTAACTTGCAGATTGCAGTAAGCTATGGAGGGTTTGAAGGAGAGGAAGGTGGAGGATATAACTGGGCTTTAGCTGTGTCTGTAGACTTTTGGAAAGGGGACTGTTGGCCAGGAGAGTCAACCTTGTAATTGGAGGGACATGGGCGAAGGGATGGAAATTGAATTCACTGACCAGTGATTTAATAAGTCATGCCTATATAGTGAAGCCTCCATAGAACTCCAAAAGAATGGGGTTTAGAGAACTTTCAGGTGGTTGAACATGTGAAGATTTGAGGAAAGTGGTGCACACTGGAGAGGGCATAGAAGCTCAGTGTCCTTTCTCTATATCTTGCTTTATGCATCTTTTCATCTGGCTGTTGATTCCTATCCTTTATTATCCTTTGTAGTAAACTTGTAATCTAGTGAGTAAACTGATGTCCTGAGACCTGTGAGCCGCTCTAGCAAATTAACTGAACCCAAGAAGGGGTTGTGGGACCTTTGATTAATATACCAGTGGTAGGCAAATTGCAGCTGGCGAGTCACATGCGATGTGCGAGCCGCGATTTGCCATTCTATTGATTAATGAGTTTACGGACCACTGGATAGGGGCTTAATCACAAGGAACAACAACAGCCTGTAATTATTAGAATTGAGAGTTTGGTCAGTGGTCAGCAAACTCATTAGTCAACAGAGTGGCAAACCATGGCTCCGGAGCTGCATGTGGCTCACCAGCCACAGTTTGCCCACCACTGATAGACAGCTGGTTAGAAGCACAGGTAACAGCCTTGGTTTGTAATTGGCATCTGAATTGTGGGACTCTGCCCTCAACCCTGTGAAATCTGATCCTATCTCAGGGTAGATAAGGTCAGAATTGAGTTGAATTGTAGGTCACCCAGCTGGTGTTGGAGAATTACTTGGTGGTATAGGGGAAAAACCTATGCAGTAGAATTGGGTACAAAATTATTAATCAACGAGGACAGTCAGACAGGTTTTACAATTGACCCCTAGGAGCCTCAAGTTTCACATTTTTAAATAACTATCTGTCAAAGGAAGCAAACTTACATTTCATATCAAACTTATAAGGGTTAATTCCCAGTTAGATTTTAAAATTCCTAGTGAGACATTTTGAAGTTTTCATGTCTGTTTTTTCTAAACCTATACTGGTAGACACAAATTCATTTCAATTGCACTTCGGTCTCTATAAGGTAACAATGAATGTCTCTGATCTTTTGGGTTTTATTCTTTTTTTAAAATTTAATAAATCTTTATTGTTCAGATTATTACATTTGTTTCTCTTCTCCTCCCCTGCCCCCCATAGCTCACCTCCACCTGGGTCCCACCTCTCCCTCTACCCTCCCCCCTGCCACATTGTCCTCATCCATAGGTGTATGATTTTCGTCCAGTCTCTCCCTGTACCCCCCTCACCCCTTTCCCCATGAGAATTGAACGTCCACTCTCTTTTTATGCTCCTGATTCTATTATATTCACAAGTTTATTCTGTTCATCAAAATTTTAATTCACTTGATTTTTAGATTCACTTGTTATTTTTAGATTCACTTGTTATGGATTTGTTATTCATAATTTTTATCTTTACCTTTTTCTTCCTCCTCTTCTTAAAGAGTACCTTTCAGCATTTCGTATAATGCTGGTTTGGTGTTGAACTCCTTCAGCTTTTTCTTATCTGTGAAGCTCTTTATCTGCCCTTCAATTCTGAATGATAGCTTTGCTGTGTAGAGTAATCTTGGTTATAGGTTCTTTGCTATTCATTACTTTGAATATTTCTTGCCACTCCTGTCTGGTCTGCATAGTTTCTGTTGAGAAATCAGCTGACAATCGTATGCGTGCTCCCTTGTAGGTAATTAACTGTTTTTCTCTTGCTGCTTTTAATATTCTCTCTTTGTCTTTTGCTCTTGGCATTTTAATTATGATATGTCTTGATGAGGTCCTCTTTGGATTCCTTTTATTTGGGGTTCTGTGTGCTTCTTGGACTTTTAAGTCTATTTCTTTCACCAGGTAGGGGAAGTTTTCAGTCATTATTTCTTTAAATAGGTTTTCAGTATCTTGCTCTCTCTCTTCTTTTGGCAGCCCCATAATTCTGATGTTGGTATGCTTGAAGTTGTCCCAGAGGCTCCTTATGCTATCTTCAAATTTTTGGATTCTTTTTGTTTTTGTTTTTCCAGTTGAGTGTTTTCTGCTTCTTTATATTTTAAATTTTTGACTTGATTCTTGCCTTCCTCTAGTCTGCTGTTAGGTCTCTGTATAATATTTTTTATTTCAGTCAATGTATGTTTAATATGTAGTTGGTTCTTTTTCATCTCCTCTTGGTTTTTGCTAAATTTATCCATCTTTTCTAAGAAATTCTTGAAAGACTTTATAACCGTGGTTTTGAACTCTATATCCAGTCATTTGTTTTCCTTTATTTCTTTTATTTGTGGTCTGTTCCTATGTCTCAGCATTTTCACTATGCCAGGAGAACTTCTGTGCTGGAATCAGCCTATGATACAAGACTTGCAAAACTTCAAAAGCCTCTCTGTTGAGCTTGGATGGGTGGAGTCTCAAGGTGCCTTGGCTTTCCATCAGCCCCACCCTATGCGGCCCCTGGGTTTGAAGTCTCTCAGTAATTGCTGGAGCCCTCTGTGCACACGTGCATGTGTGCCTTTCGGCCACTGCCTTTCCGACTCCTCTGCGCTCCGGGACCTGTATGAGTCTGGGTCCCCAGAGTCTCGCCCGAAACTGGGGTTCAGTAGAGTTAGAAGTGGTGCTGTAGGGAGGTTCTGTCTCCTGCCCACTCAAGAAAGCCAGTGGCACACTCAGCCATCTGTCTTCTGGGCACAGTGGTGTGTGTGTGCATCCAGACCTCTGCCCTTTCTTGGTTCCCCTGAATTTCCGGCACACCTCCCTTTTCACTGTCCAGTCTCCCTCCATCTGAGTCTCGCCCAAAACTGCGGTTCAGTGCTGTAGGATAAGGGGTTCAGTGCAGTGGGGAGTCTCTGTCTCCCTCCTGCCAGAGGAAGCCAGCCAGGCACTCTGCCGTCCACTCTCTCCAAACACTTGTCTCCATACCTCAGCTTTTTGCTGCTCTTCTGAGTCTTTGTGAGCCCCTCTCTTTACTTTTAGTTGTAGAATTTCCACTCAGCCAGCTTTTTTGTGGTTCTGGATGGTGTCCATTCTGTCTTTTAGTTGTAGTTTTGAAATTGTTGTGCGAGGCACCAGTTTAGGTGTTCACCTATTGCCACCATCTTGGTTTCTCCTGGGTTTTATTCTTAATCTTATTTCCTCAGGAGAATTCTTATTTATTTATTTATTTATTTTAAAAATATATTTTATTGATTTTTTTACAGAGAGGAAGGGAGAGGGATAGAAAGTCAGAAACATCGATGAGAGAGAGACATCGATCAGCCGCCTCCTGCACGCCCCACAGTGGAGATGTGCCCGCAAGCAAGGTACATGCCCCCGACCCTAATCGAACCCGCGGGACCTTTCAGTCTGAAAGCCAACGCTCTATCCACTGAGCCAAACTGTTCTCGGCAGAATTCTTATTTTTGTAAACACTTTCACAGTTATAAGGAATTGTTCATAATTGAAAAATTAAAGATTTGGATTGCCATTTAACTTCCTCTATTGCTCTTAAAATGATGACTTTTTACTTTTGTTATTTTCACTGAAGGATATAAGAGAATTGATTTTTTTTTCTGGCACATTTTCATGTATTTATATACTAACAGATGAAGTATACTTTGGGTTTCAACCAGCTGGGCTTTCAAAGTATTTTTCCAGACAAAATTTTAACTTCAAAATTGTGCAAATTATTAGAACTCCACGGGGATATTTAGTGCTTCTCTAAGATTTTGGAACAATTCCAGGAAGAAATCTGTAGCTTTAGGTTCCAAAATTCCCATGGCTTAATCCTTCAAGACTAATAAAGGAAAAGAAGGTAATCTTAACCAGCAAGCTGCGCTTCACCCCATACAAATGATTCCCATTTCTATTCAGTCTCATCTTAGAAAATAAATACTTTCCTCTAGAAACTAAGAATGAATCAGAATGACTTATTGATTTCTGCAGAAGCCCACTACAGATAAATTCATTTAGACGTCGCTCCAGGTTTAAGTTTGCTGGAAACTATTAGCAGAATTATTGGATGGGATTTTCCTAATAGTACTTCCAGCTGAAGTGTTGAGACTTGAATTACACCAGAAAGGGTCCTTGCAGCACACAAATAACAAAATAGAGTTATTTTACCTTGGGCAAGAGGACACCAGAGAGAGTTATACACACAAAAGCCAATCTAGCATCCTACTCTGGCTCAGGAGATGCTGTATGTCCCAGGTCCCAGTATGTCTGGTGAAGGTGAGCCTGAGCTGACTCACGTTTGGAGTGCAGCATGGAAGAAGGCCACAGAGTATGAGCAGAAACTCCCAACCCATGGTCTTGGCTTAACTTTCCCAATCTCTTCTCTGAGATTTATTTTCTTTTATATATAATTGGGCTCAATGATTTTAATGTTTCTTTCCATCTCAAAAATTCTATTCTTCCCAAAGACTTCTTCTGAGATAAGTCCTCATGAAAAGAGCACATAGCAAACTTCTAAACCTTATGGAATAGCCCTAAGGAGCATGCCTAAAGGATGCAGCGAAGCATTTAACTTTTGGGACTCTCTTACTATGTTCTCAGGATTTGAGTTCCAGCTTCATCACTCACCAGAAGTGTGACATGGGGTGGGTCTTGGTGAGCCCAGTGTTTTCATTTCAAATGAGGGCAATAATCCTAATTGCCATGAGTATTAAATGAATCTTAGAAAACCCTTAGCACTATGCAATTTTTCATAGACAGTATGTACCATGTCTGTAACCAGGATTGATCAAAGAAATACAGTTTTAGAAGTAATCAGAATGTGGGATTTATCACAGAGGACCAACTTAATACAATTATGAATGGCTACTGCTTCTGTATCTGATGTTGGTCTTGAAGTCACCAGGAAAAAATATCAGGGAGGAAAGATGGATATGAAATAGGGAAGAGCAAGGACAAAGGAGTACATTTAAGGATGAGCTGGGACCATTCTCCTTGCCTCAGTTCCCCCACTGTACTGATGTAAGTATCCTGTGGGAACTAAAGGAGCAGCATGCTGGATTACTGCCCCATGCTAGCAGTGTGAGGCAGCAGATAAGCAACATGTGTGAGCTACCACTGTGCCTGGTGTCCGCACTGCCCTTCTGAGCACAGAGTCAATATGGCTGCTTCACTTCTGCCTTCCAGATCTGTATAGCATGCCCCTGGTGTCCCATGTGAACCTGTATCATGTAAGGAAGGAAATTTTGGAAAATGTAGGCTCCAGCTCAGCTAAGTTGACCAGTATGAGTCCACTGTTCCGTTAGCTATTACCTTGTTTTTCATCTTCAGAAAAACTATTCTAAAATGCCTACCTAAAATTGCTCCCCCCTGCCCTGGCCAGTGTGGCTCTTTTGGTTGGGCATCGTGCCATGGATTGAAAGGCTGCTGGTTTGATTCCTGGTGAGGGCACATTCTGGGTTTGTGGGCTCAATCCCTGGTAGGGAGCATGCAGAAGATAGCTGACCAATGTTACATCGAAGTTTCTTTCTCATTCCCTCTCCCTTCCTTTCTCTCAAATAATCAATAAAAAATCTTAACAGAAAAAAAATTGCCTTCCCTACCCCAAGCCATCTTCTATCACATTCTATCTAAAGCTATCTTATTTGTTTACTTATATAATATTAACATCCTTATAGTGTCCTGCCAGACTAGAATAAAAGCTCCTTTAAGGGAGGAGTGTGGCTGTCCTTTTCATTGCTATATATGCAGAACCTAGAACCATGTCTAGAATATTGTAAGTACTCAAGAAATGTTTAATAGAAGTGGATGAACCATAATGTGAATCACAGTTGGAGTTTTTTTTGGAAATTTTACATTCTATATCTGATCCCAGTGTTTAGATTGTTGTAAAAGGTATGCAAAAATTCTGGACCATATTATGTGCTATGCTAAGCTTTCTGTATGTTTAATGAGTTAGATAACATTGACTGCTATAACAAAGTCCTGCGTTTCAGTGGCTTCTCATAATATGCATTTTTTCTGAGTTCACGAGTGCTTCTGTTTGATCGGTGCCTTTCCTTCTCAGAGTGACCCTGAGCTAAGCTCTTCCACATGCCCACCTTCCCCCAAAGGGCACTGTTATTCTTTGCTCCCAGCAAATAGAAGCTGGGGATGGGGCACACTGGTTCTTAAGAGATACATGCTATTTATGTACACATTTCACTGGTAAGAAGTGGTCACATGGCACCCTGGGAAGCTAAAGGGACTAGGAAATGTAATTTCTGCCTGGGAAGTTGCTTCCCATGGATAGCACCATGTGGAGAAAGGGGACATGCTGAAGGTATTTTATTGGATAGCTAGATGTCTCTGCCACCATTATATTGTTTAGTTAATTTTCATAGCAATCTTATAAGTTTGGTGCTATTAATGTTCCCATTTTTCATATGAAGAAATTTATATGAAATGTTTTTATGTAACTTGTGCAGGGTCATACAATTAAGAATAACAATTTTGAACCAAAGAGATTTAAAAAAACTACATTCTTAACTCCATCATCTAATTCCTCTTGGCTCACAGGAAAGTTTTAACAAAAGCAGTTGATGGACTAGATTCTTTGAAAATTTCAAACATATTTCCCATAGATAGAGTCAATTAGAGAGTTCCTATAATCTATAATTACTTACAGGTCAAATTTTAAAAAGAACAGAGCAGGTTTAAATTTTTATTAATAATCTTGTATCATCATATCATTATATTTTAGTAGGTTGATCAATTAATGTTGCCTCAACATAGAAAATAAATTTAATGAGTTTGAATCTAATTAAAAAAAAGAGGATACTTGAATGGAGATATTTGAACCACCAAAGAATTTGCACTATACATTTTGGTGAGTTGAGAGGAGGAATGAAACCCTGGGGGCCTTTGGTTCTGTTGGGCCATATCAAGGGTACACAGTATGTAAGCATTTCTTGAGGAATTGCCAGTGTGTCTGGGTTGAAGGAAATCAGAGCTGAACAATGCAGGTGGGTCTGAAAACTCTCAACCTAAAGTTGGTTTTTACTAAAGAATTTTAGCTTATTGATTATTTATATATTTATTTATGTTAGTCCTCACTAGAAGATAATTTTTTTCCATTTGTTTTAGAGATAATGGAAGGGATGTAAGAGAAAGAGGGAGAGGGAGAAGGAGAGGGAGTGGGAAAAGAGAAAGAGAGAGAGGGAGAGAGAGAGAGAGAGGGAGAGAGAGAGAGAGAGAGAGAGAGAGAAACATTGATATGAGAGAGACACATGTATTGGTTGCCTCCTGCTTGAGCCTCCAGATTGGGGTGGGGAGCAAACCTGAAACCCAGATATGTGCCCTTTACTGGGAATCAAACCTGAGATCCTTTGGTGTGGGGGCCAGTGTTCTAACCACTGAGCAATTGGCCAGAGCTGACTATTCTCTTAGATAAGAGGTTGAATATGGAATGTATGCCAAAGGGATATATCAAAATCTATATGTAATATATAGATTCCTAAACTTAACAGATGCTATAGAAACTGCAATCAGGACCTCTGGTTCAGTACCATGTAGATTTCTAGAAATTCTTCTGTTTCCTACTTTAGAAACCAAAAGGAATAGAACATATGTGAAATCTAAGGGAACATCAGAATAAATATTTATAGTCTTTCTATATGCACATTTATTTGTCACTCAAATAACATGAATTCAAACTGCCATAAATAGGAAATATCCAAGAATTTTATGTTGCTTAGTATTGGTGGCATAGGCTTGGCTTGACAGGTGCAGCTTTGTGACCTTAGAAACAAGCAAGTTCCAGATGGAAAGAAAGTGAAATCCAGACTAAAAATATTTTCATTTTGTAATGAAAAAATATGAAAGTCTGTCTAGCAAATGACAGGAAAATAGAAAAGGAAAAACAAATTAGAAGAAGAAAAGTCTATACTAATGATTCATAAAAAACATTCAGGAGAAACCAAATGTGTGATACTTGTTACAATTATGCAAGCATCTTTTATCCTGTGGAGTTTATTGTTGGATTAATAATAATGTTAATTTAGCAGAAAAGTTGACTTTTGCTATGCAGCTATGGAGAGTTGGCAATAATAATGAGGCTAGATCTTGGTTCAGATTGAGCTCTGCCTCTGTCTGCCCACTGTCCTTGAGAAAGTGGCATAGCCTCTGTAAGCATTAGGTTTCTCACCGATAAATGGAGGGGCTGGACTGATCAAATCAAATAATTCTTTAAGTTTCTCAGTATGGTGTTTGGCACATATTAAATGTTCAATAAATGATCATTATTACTATAATTATTTTCAGTTAAGTTTTACATATAAAAATCTATTTTAAATAATGTAAAACATGACTCCATTAAAGTGTCTGCTTTCTAGAACAATTGCAATTTTCTGGGTACTAAGTCCTTGACATAGCTTGTATGCCATGATGTTTATTTGGGATCCAGGACCCTGGGTCTCCTTACCAGGTAGTCTCCTCTATTGGTTTTGAATGACACTAGAAACCTTCTTAATGGAGGAGGGTGTGGCAGGGGAGGCACTGGTTCTTAAAGACTTGCTTGGTGTATGGGAAGAACGAAGCATCCTCTGCAGGTGTGTTGGGTCAGAACATTGAGGATGTTGGTGGTTAGCAGGTTGTGAGATCCAGGAGATTATAAGAAATTAAATTCCATTTGTTTTATTTCAGCATCATTGTCCATATAAGCCAAGAGGGTTTCTTACTACACAGCTTCACCTCTCATAGACTTACTCACAGGAACAGTTTGCAAAAGCAGAGCCAAGATTGTGATCAACAAGGATCATACTAATTATCAAAATTGTTTGCCTTCCTGAAGCTCTCTCATTTTTTCTGTCTAACCACCAGGCATCTATTTCTTTCCTTTAAAGCTAATACATCACCCCTGAATTAAAATGCAGCAATTATTTATGAACTTGCAGTGCATTTCTTTTTTCTTGTCTATGTCTGATATTACAACTTTTGATGGCTAGGCAGTTAAATGAGAAAGACAATCTTCTGTATCAAGATTTAGACTGGGGCAACTTACATTCCTAATGGCGTAAGCACTTTTGTCTGGTACTAGTAGAGTGGATACATATGAGGGCTGTTAATTTAGCTCTAATGTGTGCTGCATGGGAAAAGCAATAGGGGTTCTATTTAGTTGGTAGTAAACAACTTTGGAATCAATGTGTTTTCCTTTACTGAAGACTTGCTTAGTGCATCGGAAAAAAATTCTATTAGTTTGCTTCATTTAGTAGTCACCACGCAGCCTGTGCGCGAGCCAGTGGCACCTATTAAGGCCGGCACGACTGTTTGTAGCAAAATGAACCGAGCCATCTGAATTCAGCCCCAGTGTCATCATTTAGCAAGCCAGACAGAGCCATGATTTAAGATTTTCCCAACATTTTATGGCAATTTGTTTCATTTGCCACAGACCCGTAATGATGCAAATTGCCATAAATTGGGATAATCAGGCAGTAGAAGTGTCATAAAACTGCAGGAGAAACAAATTTCCATCTTGGAACTTTGCATGCCGATTGAATGTGGGTGAGCGTACTTGTGGACCTGGCTTTGCTGGTGTTATCTGGTTGCCAAGTTCTGTGCCAAGCAGAAATGATTCTATTTTGTCAATTTGTACTCATTTTGAAGCCAAAGAATGGGAGTGAAAGAGGACCTGGAAATATAAGGAAGCCTCAGGCCAACATTTTTCTCAGGTGCCTGGGCTGTGATCCTGGGAGGGATGGTCCAGGGAAAGGATGCCAAATGTGTGCTATTAGATAAATGGAGGAGAAATTAAGGGCTGTTAAGGATTGGAATGCTTTGGCCTTCTGGAATGTCATGGTACTTCTGATATGTTTTGGGATCCCTGCCCTGCCTTGAACAGCCCTGCCTCTCCTTTGCCATGAACAGCCTGTCCCACAGTGGGAATTAGCTGTCTGGAAATGACATTGTTAGACCAAAGCTTTTCGGGGTCTGCTGAGAACTGGGACCTGATGGAGAAGAAAGAGTCTATTCTCACATATTCATTGCTTGCTCTTGGAAGCAAAATGGATTTTTTTTTACTGCCTGGGAAATAGACTCCCTTTGTCTTTCTTCTTTATTGTTTGTATTTTTTCTTTTCCTGGCCACATTTGTACCCCATGGGTCATTTACATGTTTCAAGTATCATGAATCATCCCTTAAAGAACCAAGTAGCCTAAAATTTCCACATGTCCCTCTACAGCTGATAATGGGGTTGTTGTCATTTCCCCTTTATTTGTGTGTCATCCCTTTTGTTTCCTCTTTTGTAACATTACATTAATGGCATCCGTTTGAAAGTCCCCTAAGGACACGTTGCATAGCTTCACTCCTGCTAACTAAACTGGTTTTGACAGATATTTTAATAACATCCTAGCTCATTGCCAAGTGGTAAGGGTAACAGCTATAATCTTTGCTTCCTTTTAAAAATATATCCCATGAAGAGTTCCTCTAGAATTTTTCTGATTTTATTTAATAAACTGAATTTATCGTGGACTTTCCGATGAGCAATTTTGTTACCTAGTTTTGTTGCTGTTGCATCCTAAAAGGCCATAAGGAAGGTGATGAACAAATGGCCTCTTTCTGACTCTCACAAAGGCAATATTTTATCTATAGCTTTAACATATAGTATTTTCATGTTCTGATGCTTCCTATCTAATTCAGTATGTGTTTTGTGATGTTCTCTTTGAATTTAATATACTTAGAATATGAAGGGTATTGCTTAGTCTCTGTTAATAATAGCTAATGTTGAGAACAAACATTTATGGAGAGTGCATGATACACCTTACATTGTAGTATTCCTCTAAATGCATTACCTCAATTACGGTAATTTAAAAAATGAGCCTATGAGCTGTTTTCCTCTCAAAGTATCCTTTCCCCCAATTTTAAATCAATCAAAGATGAACAAATGGATTGATTCCCTTTCCAGCAGAGGACAAGTTCTATTGGGCTCTACTTTCTACAGATGATGAGGTCTTGCAGGATACACAGGTATACAGAAATCAACAGTGAGACCTTGCTTTTGTGTCTATTCAAATGTGCCATTTGGGGGCATATGAGAGGCTGATGGTGAGAAATAATTGGATGGGAAATTTAAGAGTTCTGTTTTATCCATGTTAGCTTTGAGATGCACGTCAGGCTTCAAAGTGAAGATGGCAAAGATGTGGTTGCATATGTAAATCTGAAGCTCAGTAGTGAGGTCAAAGATGGAGATGGGAATTCAGAAGTTATTGGTATTAAATTTATGATGGCGTAAGTAGCTGCTCACAAGGTGTTCACTTGGTCAAGGACTGATGGTTTCCACTAGCTCACTTTATCAGCATGTCTAACACTTGATAGATCCTGAACTATATACTAGAAAGCTATAGAGTACTAAAGATAGTCGCCTAAGTTCCAAGTATTTTGGCTACTTCCTGCCAAAAAGTATCTTTGTCCTTAAGGTTAAATTCTGGGAGGACATATGGGAAAGAGATAAAGATTTTGTTCTACTTGTGTTTGGGGAACATGCCCTCTTGGGCACCCAGAGAGAAGTTTCTTTTTTCTTCCCTTCTGTTTTTAGAGCTTATTGACTTCTAAAGAGAATTTAAGCATTGGGTCTTTAGTCCTACTAGGTGATTTTAAAAATATTTCAAACTCTGAAATTTTAAGCCATATAAAAAAATTGCTCCTCTTCATAACAAAATATTCTCAGTATTCATACCTAAAGCAACATCATGATGGGTGTTGGTATCACAGAACTGCAGTGACTTGGACTTGTACCCTGATGTCAGTGTTCTTTTGCATCTTACTATAACCCTAGAAATTTTGATTTCTGCCTTAAGCAATATCTGTACTTTAAAATACCATTTAGCATTTGCTCATTAATCTGTATTTTAGTTTGCAATCTTGGACATAAAAGCACAAATAATTTAAGACATGAGAGCTTAATATTTTTCTTTATGAAAAAAATTCAAATCACCAACTAGTTCCTACTTTTACTGATTTTTCTTATTGTTGGCACTCTCTGTAAAGACAGACTAATCATATACTCCTTGGTTCTTTTCCTCTTTTATTTTCAAATCTTTATTTCCCTTCACATATACTTTTGAAATCCAAGTAGTTGAAGAGCTTCGTAAGATATGGAAGGGACAAGCATGTGCTATGACTATGTGGCTAGTCCCAAGGGAAGGGAAAACACTCCTCCTAGTTGCCTTAAATTTATTTCCATTATGGGGCCTTTTCTCATGGCTCCACAGAGAAAATTCCAGCTGAGAGCTGCACTTAAGGCAGTATTATATGGACTCTCATTGACTGGGCTGAGAAACATTTAAAAAAAATACATTCACTTCATTACCCAGGAAAGATATTAAGACATCTTTCAAATTATCTAATCATAATTGTTAGGATGAAAATGACTGATTCCTTAACATTTTATATTAACAATCTATGTTTCATTTAAAATTAATGTCATAGATACTTAGGCAAAAAATGTTTGCTCATTTGTTTATATGTTAATTACATTACATCTATTTCTTTTTACATAATGCATTTTAATTTATTCAGATTTATTCAGTGTATTACAATTGAGTTATCTCTATGGATTTTATAATTTATGTTATAAAAACTTTATGAGAAGAGAAATTCTTTGTTCCTATTGATATTTACAACAGATTTATGGCTTTCAAATAATAGTCCTAGAAGTTAAAGTTTTAATATCATTTTATTATTCTTTAAACACCACTTCAACAATAAATCTTGATTTAATGCTTATATTATTCTGTTTTCTGTCATACCTTGTTAGTGTTCAGTAGTGACCAGCATATGCATCCAATGTTGTCTTCCTCTCTCTTTAGAGGAATCTGTATTAAAGTTGGAAGAGCTTCCAAGTTCATGCCATGAAATTGAAGAGAGCTGCTGTCTTACCCAAGTAGTTTTATCATACTGCTCTCATCCTTGTGGAAAGTGACATGTTAACATCACCTGCCTCAGAAGTCACAGACAAAATCTAGACAGACCAATTGAGTTTACAAGCATATATATTCAACCCCTAAGTCCCCCCAAAATGAGCATTCACTCAAAATGGATATAAAAAAATAAATGAGTATGAAGTTACCTAAAAGGACATGAGCCAGTAGATGGAAAACAGATGTGTCCTACTGAATTTTGGGATATAAGCAGTGGCCTTCTTGGCATATGCCTCAGTTTTTTCTTGTGTCAACCCAAATTCCTACACATATCCTGTGCTGTTTTTATTTCTAGCAGCGTGGCTTTCACAAGGAGGGCATGGCCAGACAGCTTGTTTAAATACAGAACACAGGCAAGGCAATGGAAGGAAAAAGTAGTTTCAATAATGCGACTCAGAAAGGATGATAGATTATATGACATCTGAGCATTGGGGGACATGTTCTCATTGTTCTCAGTCTTCACTACTCTCCTCAAATTAAAAAGTCAAGAACAGCTTGAAAAAGAGACTCCCAGTAGTGTAACTCGGAGCATGAATAGCAGATACATTCTCAGGATCAGGAGAGGCACCTTGGTTGCAAGGTTTTGCAGAGAGCACGTCAGCATTTCTAGCCTGTGCACAGTTATGTGCACAGTTCTCTGCAGAATCATTGGTAGCTGCAATGACAGAAATGCCATTGTTGAAGGCTCTGTCTTTAATGTCTTTGAGAAATTACAGAAAGCAAGACTGAGATTTTTTTTGTAACTACTAGTTAAAACTTTGATGTGGGAAAATGACATTATAGCTGAGATTACTTAGAGGAGGACAGGTGGACAGGTATATCTGACCTGCCAATTGCAGTTAGAATTTTAGTGCTTAGAGGAAGAATAGCTTGTAAATAATCCCTCATTATTATAAGGTCTTGCCAAGACACGTTTCTTTCTGGTGGTGAAGTGTCACACTGGCTCTAGAAAAAAGTGTGAAGCAGACAAAATTTGTTATTGAAGACCCACCCATCTATTAAGTAACTTCTTTTCCTTCTGCATCAAATTCACTTCCCAAGGCTGTTTTCAACAAAGAGATCATATCATCATGGCAACTTAAAGTGTAAAAAAACCTCTTAATTTCCTTAGCATATTTGCACTTCATCAGAAATCAAAATTTTGAACTAAGAGAATGAAATGCTGATAGTGTAATTAACAAATGAGGAATTTTTTTTTTTGGTGGGGAGAAAAGGACTTTATACTTCCTTTAAAATTATGTCATGTTAAAAATAAAACAGAAATCAAATAACTTAAGTAATCTCTGAGTTTTTGATGGGCAAAGTTTATATTCATTTTAATTTTAAACATTTCAACAATATTTTCACTTCCAGAAAAGTCTATGTAAATTTCAGAAGTTTAAAGACTTAGTTTCTGTGTGATAAACTTTTACTTTTTCTGTTTAATTGAAATCTATTGTATTTCCTCTAGTTCCTGATTCTGGAACTGAATACAAATCTACCTTTACATGTTGTCTTATTTGAGTTATCTTTGTAATTCTAGTCTTAGGACTAGAGATTATTATGTAATGTCCAGTCAGGTCTAATGCCATCACTGACTTGATGCTGTTATTCTTAGAAAACCTTAACTTTGTTGTGCTTCAGTTGCATCCTTTACAAAATGAGTAGAGCATGTCTTTCCAGGATATTCCAAATAGGAGAGAACCCTGAGATACCAGCAGCAGGCTGTGGGTACAAGGTTTTCATCTGTGAGGACTGGGGTAATAAGCACAGTTTCATGGGCAAGTTGAAGCATGAGTTTCACTATAAAGACTGGTAGATTTTATATAAGCCCATGTTCTGGGTTTGTCAAAATGTGAACATATTTGTTCCTTCAGGTGAACCAATCAAAATTCTAATAAAGATCAATTTCCCATGAAACCCTTCCTTATCCTCTTGTCTGAAAGTGTTCTCAACCTCATTTGAATTTCCACATGCTTTATTGATGTTTCTCTCCACACAGGCTTATTGTTGGCAACCTTGTTTTTTGTGTTTGAACAACTGTGAGCTTTTGAAGACAGGCACTAAATCTCAAGTATCATTATATCACTCCTTAGCTGAGTGATTAGCACATGAAATGCTTAAAAATATATATTGTATTCAACTTTTCTGTCTTTCAACTTATCCACTTTGAATATTTACTGTTTGCAAAGAGCCATCCTAAGCAATATTCATTCAAATCAATTCTCCTTCCTTGAACCCAGCAAAAATCAATAAAAGGATATTCTCTAAATTATAGCCACTAGAAGAGAGCAGTATTCACAAAGAATGTTTCAGTTATGGATCACTGATTGGTTTGAACAGATCTATGTGGTTCTTTTAACCTCTGTGCCAAAAACACTTTCCTCCCAAGTTAACTTTCCCCTCTTCTCACCTTTGAAACCATTAGCTACTGCTGTCCTTAGAGGTTTCTCAGATTTCAAATGCTCCCAATTTGCTTCAGTTTTCCAAGTTTCTTAGATTTTATCTCTATAAGTGTTATAATTGTGTGAATTTAGGATGAGTACAGATATCAGATATTCTGCTATATTTCTTATTAATTTTCTGCGGAGGGGGAAAATTCATTTTGAGATTGAGTATATGCTTTTTAACAATTATTACTTGATAGATAAAAACGCTACATTTCAAATTCTATAGAGAATGTTATCTATTATTCAGAGCAGGGCTGTCTAATAAAAATTTCTGCAATGATGAAAGCGTTCTATATCTGCACTATCTGATATAGCTGCCACTAGCCACTTGTGGCTAATTAAGCATTTGTAATATAGCTTATGTGACAGAGGAACTGAGTTTTAAATTGTATTTAATTTTAATTAATTTAAGTGTAAATAGCCATATGTGATTAGTGACTGCTATACCAGATATTGAAGATATAGACCAATGACAGAATACTTCTTACGTATTTCTATAAATAAATAAGTGCCTTTGGATAACTGCTATTGGGAAACACTACTTATATTATCCCCATTATGTCTTCCCCTTTTTGGAGATTCACAATGCACATGAACATGATAAAGGCTCTAAAAAGTCTTACTATGAAAGTAAACAATCTGTTTATATTAGTTTAACATGGAATTTTTTTTATCACATTTGACCACTGCACGCCCCTTCCCCACCAATAATGCCTGTGAACAACTTGTGACCTCATTCTGTAGAACTTTTTGGGAAAAAAATCTCCAGACCATTTTCCCATCAAACGCCTGTGTTATGCCTTTAGTAAGACTTATTCTCCCGTCTGTTTTAGTGAAAGCAAAAGGATGACTTTAGAGATAAAGGGGGAACTTTCTCTAAGCTTTGTAAGATCTCCCAGGAGATCGGGTATGATATTTGTCCCCTCGGCGTGAAGGTATTGGGATTGAAACTACCCTTTGCAGAGGGATGGTGGGTTATCTAGTTAAAGCTGTGGCTGAGCCTGGATCAAATTTGGTCCTGGGAATCATGACATGACCTCACTTTGACCTAAGCAACAGGTAGTCCTCCCTTTTTTTGTGCCCATTAGAAACAATCTCCTTGCCCCACTGGAGTTTCTGTTGTCGTGGACTTACTCCACCAGCAGTAATATGAGAAGGAATCTGGTGGTGACGTTCAGTTGTCTTTCCCCCTTCCTCTTAATAGATAGACCAGCTAGTGATGCTTCAGATGAAATTGGTCTGAAGGCTGAGAGCAGGTCCATTATTGGGAGCATTTGCTTTAAATAATGAAATCCAGGAATGCTTGTGGCAGAGAGGCGGCCAGTTCTGCCACAAAAGGCGCTCGCTTGTCTGTTTCTTGCATTCTGTTAAATATTTCTTATTTCCTCAGAATGCACCACAAGGACCATTTGACTGTCCCCTCTGGCTTCTGCATCTTGCTTCCAGCATGAACAGACAGGTAATAACCGTTCAGCAGGGCCATTACCTCTTCTAAAGACTATTATCAAAATGGTCATTATACATAATGGAGATTATTACAGGCAGCCTGAGAGATCTTTTAGATACATCTCTCTAGTAATAGGTGGCCCTTTTTAGCCTTATGTATCTGTGGGGATAATACCAGGGCACAGAATCCATGACAAATGGTGATTTTTAGCAAAACTCTGTCAGCTTTTAATGTATTAATTGGATTGTGGATTTAAATTGTATTTATGCAGAAACTCCTAAATTTTAACTCTTGACAAATACACAGCATGCCAGGAACATTCTGAGAACAGGAGTTAAATTATATAGAATGCACTGTGCATGTTTTATACTATGTAATCACATATGCAAGGATACTGGCATTAATGAATCTGTTGAGAACAAACACTTTTATAATGAAGTAACTGGTCTGTAGTCAGCCAATCAATATGTATTTATAGACCTTGGGCTTCATGCCAGGCACTGGAAAGATGGTGGTTAGAATACACAGAGGGAAGCTTAGACACTTAGAGTCTAGCAGCCTGTTTTTTTTTTAAAGTCAAATTTTAACCTTTTCCAGCCCCAAGACAATAAACCTCCTTGTATAGCTTCCATTTATCCTCATCAGTTTGATGTAAATAGGTCCTGTGCTAGGTAAAAATGTGAATTCTACTCTGTGATAAGTTTAGTTGCCTTTCTCCCTTAAAGCCATAACCCCATTACAGTTTGGTTGGTAAGGTATCATTCCTGGCTAAGTCAAATGTAATGGGGATGTTAATATGAGAATCTTGGCATCTCAGTACTACCTGAAGACCCCAAATCAAAAGCAATAGGTGGCTAATAATCTGTCACTCCAAACACTTTTATAATGAAGTAACTGGTCTGTAGTCCCAACTGGTGGGAATGCTATATCATGGATATGCATTTGCAAAGGAAGTATAAAAAAAATTGAGTACTGTACACTCTCTTCCAACATCTCCTTTTGAATGTTACAGGGTTGAGGTTAAAGTGATAAAAAGGACAGTATTTTTGGAAAAATATTTTGGGAGCTATGGCTCATGGTGGTGGAACTTACCTCTTGCTTTACACCAAATGAGAAGGTTTTGAAAGGATCACAGAGATTTTGTTATTGGCAACCGTGATGTTGAAAGAGCAGAAGGCACTAGTCCTTGGCCATGGCCTAAGGAATTTAAAGGCCAAACACTTTGGCTAGCAAGTTACTCTGATAGCTAAGGAAGGAGAGATGGCTTCACCACAATGTGCAGCCTTAACAGACTTTGTGGGGTCAATGATTCACGAGTGTTTCATCTGGGCCAATGGAGTCATTCAGGAGAAAGGGTGGAATTATTCTGGAATGAACATATGGGGCCTTTGCCCAAGAGTGCCACCTGCAGGGGTGATGGAGCCCTAAGAGAGCGTCTCTGTGGAGAAGATCCCTGAAAACCAGGTGATGAGGGGCAGCTGGGGAGGGGCCAGATGGAGGAGACATTGCGGCTTCAGGAGCCTCAACGATGCCCCGACTTTAGGAACTTCCTTTGCAGCACATTTTGCCAGCTCTTCTGTGTTGTATAGTTGAAAGCTTCCTATTAAATACATTTGTCAAAATAATTTCTTGTTGATAGTACCCCTCTCTCAGGGCTTTCCTTGCTTGAGATGTCAGTCTCATTTTTTAAAAAGTAAACAACAGAATTTTATTTCTCACAGTTCTAGAGGCTAGAAGGCCACCATCAAGGAGCCATGTCAATCCCTGCTTTGGAATTTCTGTAGTGTAGATTTCTGCATTCCCTAAGCTCCCATTAAAGAGGAAAGAATCTGCCCATATGTTGTTTTTCTTTACTCACCTACATCCACGTTTTCCCCCCACCTTCCTTCTGACAATGATAGACAGATTTTCCTCTTGATCACTTTCAGGTACTACAGTTGACTCTACCCATGATTCCAAAGGTAGGCATGTATCTCAAAAATGGCCTGTTGGTATATTCAATTATGTTTGACACAGTGATTAGTTCAGAGCTGACATGGGGGAACTTGTACTGAGACTATTTATATGAAGAACCTATTTTTTGCAAGGCTTGCTTTCAGGTAGGAAGTAAAGGAGAGGCACTAGTGGTTTCCATGCTCCTCCTAAATTTACTTCAGAAGAAAGCAGAGTCCAGAGACGGGCCATGACACCTTTGAGCATTTGTATCTAAACATGATGAAATTATATCTGCTGTATTTATGAGAAAGATTAAATTGCCTCCCCCCTATCTCCATAAACTGTTTTATATAGGATTTTGTTACTTAAAACAAATAAAGACCTACCCAATAGGTATTTATACTATGGTTAAGTTTTTTTCACTAGGAATTTTAAAAAGTATTTGTTAAGTATTAATTATAAAAATGATAAATCCCCATTCCCATTTTTGATGTAGGGAAAATTTCAAGCATACTGAGACTAGAAAGAATAGCAAAATGAAAGTTTCAAGCAAGCATACAGAAAATGGAAAGAATAGCAAAATGGATATTTTTAAAAGACTCCACTCATTTTTCAACAATTAACTCTATCTTTGCTGTACTACTTAAGAGTATATTTTAGACATCATGATGCCTTACTAAATATTTCTATATATATATATATATCTCCTAAAAATAAAAAAATTATATATAAATACACTATCATTACCACACTTAGGAAAAATAACAATAATTCAATACTCTAATATGTCTTTCTTTCTTTCTTTCTTTCTTTCTTTCTTTCTTTCTTTCTTTCTTTCTTTCATACTTAAACTTCTCTAATTTCTCAAGAATGACTTTTATAGATTATTTTTTAATAGAATGAAGTTCCAATCAAAGTTCATACATTGACTTTGATTATTAAATCACTTTAGTCTAGAACTTTTTCCCATTTTTGAATGACATTGACTTTTTAAAGAATCCAGGCCAGTAGTAAATTTGCCTAATTGTTTCCACATGCTCTCTAACTTGTTCCTCATAGGGGCTTAATCACAAGGAACAACAACAACCTGTAATTATTGGAATTGAGAATCTAGGTCAGTTGTAGGCAAACTCATTAGTCAACAGAGCAGCAAACTGCGGCTCGTGAACCACTGCAGTTTGCCAACCACTGATCTAACTCATGAAATGCTGGGTGAATTAGAAATTATGTCTAAACATCCTATATAATAAAAGCCTAATATGCTAAGTGTTGGGTCAACTGGTCAGATGTTCAACCAATCAAAGTGTAAAATGCTAATGATATGCTAATACCACTCAACTGCTCGCTATGATGTGCACTGACCACCAGGGGCAGACGCTCTGACCAGTAAGTTAGCTTGCTGCTGGGGTCTGGCTGATCTGGGCTGAGCGAGATGGGCTGGACATGCCCTGGAGTCCTCCTGCAAACCCTCCTTAGCTGGCCAACCTCTTGTGACTCTCCCCAGTTCTAATTGTGCAGGAGGTGGGGGGGGGTGTCTGGTCCCTTGGCCTGGTCTGTGCCCTCTCACAATCAGAGACCCCTCCCTTAGGGGATGTCAGAGAGCCAGTTTCAACCCAATCCCACAGGCCAAATCGAGGGACACCACTGGTGCACAAATTTGTGCACCAGACCTCTAGTTTTATTATAGTCAAAATATATAGTATTTTTAATCAATACTATTTAATTAGAATGTGATATTATAGGTGATATTAGAGTACATTAGGAGGCATAGAAGGTCTGTTGCTTAATATTAATGATCCTAAACTTGACTCTTTGCCTGAGGTGGTTGTTGCCAGCTCTCTTATAAGTACAATTTTCCCTTTATTCTTAGTAAGTAATCTGTGTGGTTGTAAGGTGATCATTCAGCATCATGAAAATCATAAAACACTAATACATTTATTTGTTGACCTTCTGTAAAGAAGAGTTTTCCTCCCTCCCTCCTTCTCTTCGTTTTTACTTCCTTCTTTCCTCTCCTCTTCCCTCTCTTCCCCCCTCTATAACTCTCGCCTTTTTTCTCTCTCTCTCCCTCCCCCCTTCTATTAAGATGTTGATAAATTCACTTAGTTTTTGTGTTTCTTAGAATGTCTTGATTTTTGCCCCACTTTTGAAGGATGCTTTCAATGGGTTTTAAATTCTTGGTTGTCAATTTTTTCTTTCAGACTTTAAAGAAATCATTTTCATTATCTTCTGGCATATATTGTTTCTGCTGAGAAGTCAGGAATCTGTATTATTGTCACTCTTTGAATGTAAAGTGTCTATCTTTGACTGCTTTTAAGATTTTTTTGTTTTTGTTGTCCTTTGTTTTTAAATTGTTTTACTGTGGTTTGCATAGGTCTGGTTTTTCTTGTATTATAAGGCATGGTAAGAATTGTGGATGTTTCAACCTAATTGAGATTCTACTATGTCACTTTTTGTTTTAACTCACCCAGTTCTATTAGTTAATTCATTTTGCTATCTATTTCTGTATTATTGTTACTCCCTAGTTGAAAAGAATAAAAATCCACAAAATATCTTAAATAAAAATTGGAAACACTTTTATAAAGATCATCTTGTAATACAGATTGCAGTTGGTCCTCAGGAAGAAGGGTCCAGAAATTTATTTATTTTATTTTATTTATTTATTTTTAAATATATTTTATTGATTTTCCACAGAGAGGAAGGGAAGCTAGAAACATGGATGAGAGAGAGACATCTATCAGCTGCCAGAATCGAACCTGGGACCTTTCAGTCCGCAGGCCGACGCTCTATCCACTGAGCCAAAGTGGTTTCAGGAAGATCCAGAAATTTAAATGCTAGATAAGACTTTCTCATATCATAACTTCTTTCTATGTATATAATGCCTTTTCTTCTAATTTTCATACTTCCCTTTTATTCTTTTTACTGCAGACTTGCAACTATGCAATGTACATAGCAGAAAATAATTGCTTATGGCTCTTAAGTTTATATCTCCTCCATTGAAGAAACTAGCCAAATGACATCTGTAATATTATGTTTCTAATTTCATTTGCTCTTGTGGGGTGAAGGACCCATTCCAGATTCAACCAAAGTGGCCCATCCAGGCCAGACAGGCAATGTCCCTTTATATAAGAAAATGACTTCTGAGCAGCCCATGCTTTAATCATATGTATTGAGGGGTAGAATTTGGACATACAAGTAAGTATTGGCTACATCTTCTAGTTCTCTATGGAAGCTAATGCTTTATTCTATAGAAGGTGAGCTTTCTAGAATATAAAAATTTCCCATATGTAGGCTAGCTAGAAATCGTCTTAAGTAGAAACTTTCTTCGATAGTGTAAGATACTGAAATCCAGAAAAATATTTTTTTGGGAAAGCCAACGTTAAGCCACATTTCTTCATACCACACTATTGCCCTAGCCTACATCCTTTTCTTTGAACAGTTTTGTTTTTAAAACTATGTCCTGCTGTACTCTAGATTCAAGATCCCCTGGGTGTATATTTGATGAGTACTGTAACATTTGATGGTATTTTATGTAATAGTAAATAATCCTTTTATGTCATTTTACTTTTATCTGATGTTGTAAAAGGCAACCCTCTGGTTCTTTCATTATTTTGCTTTTGGTAATCAGAGTTACTGACAAAAAAGCATATTATAGGAATGAATCCTCTTAATTAAAAAAGGAATGATTCTACATAGATTTGATGTTTCAGAGCAATTTAACATAATTTATATAAAAACGGAGTTTATACTTTAAAATCCATCAACGGCTTAGATGTTCTTGAAGCTGCAAGTTTTTATTTACTTCATGATATAGAAATATCAAAATATACCTAGTTTTAGAAATGTATTTCACTTCTTTTATCTTTTGTTTCTTTTTCTTTTCCAGTATACCTTTAATGTGTATATTTTAGAAAATCTGACATTAAAGTACTATTCTTTTTCTTAAATTTAAGGGAATGGGTAGTCTTGATCCCAGATATTTTAAGAAGCCAACAATAGCAACAAACAT
Organism: Lasiurus cinereus; assembly: GCA_011751065.1. Classification (NCBI taxonomy): domain Eukaryota; kingdom Metazoa; phylum Chordata; class Mammalia; order Chiroptera; family Vespertilionidae; genus Lasiurus; species Lasiurus cinereus. The sequence goes on along the minus strand of JAAGEH010000226.1, from coordinate 21,477,693 downwards.
CATTGAAAAATTCTTTCAAAACATTTTTCTATTATTTATTGCTAACATTGAGAAATTCCTTATGAAGCTGTAGTTTGTTTTGCTAAGAGAAATGCCTATATTTTTTGAGACCAGGGTTTTAACAAACTTGTAAATTTATCACATTTCAAGAACAATTGGCAAACAAATTTGTGATTGTTATAATTGGAAAAAAGGGTTATCATAGTTCAGCTTTGTGCAAGGATAGTGATATAGTTAACAACATCTGTGAGAAGCTATGCTACTGAGCAGCCTGGTGATAATAACCTATTCCCTAATGAGTCTCTTTTGGCTTATGATTTCCAGTTATAATAATGTGTGCTGGCATGTCCTAATGAACGTGGTGAGGCATGTTCACATGGCCCAGTCTTGTTGGGTTCCTAACAGCTGCTCTTAGTTGCTGAGGGGCTGGCCTGGTTTTGTTTTCCAGGATCCCTGAACACTATTCATCAAGGCAGCATTCATCAAGCATTATGAATGGTGTACTGCTTCTCCAGGCAGGTTAGGAAGCAAGATGGCTGGACCCTCGTCTTCTCCATGTATTTCTTGTCTGATAGGCTGTAAGCCCATTGCAGCATAGGGTGTGTGTGATGGGTGTGACCTCATTTCAAAGGAGAGTTACTGATGTTGTTGTGAAATTCTTCACTCTGCATGGATTTTGTTTCAAAGTAACCGTTATATAGGTTAGTTCTTTCTTCTCTATTAAGCACTCTATAACATGGATCAAGAGCAGTTCCCCACTAGCGATTAAGTGTTGTGGGATACTTGGGCAGCCCCATTCCAAGGAGACAGGAAATTTCTTTGTCTGCTGGCATTGGATCCAAGGCAGCTTTCCTGAGCCTTTCCTCCATTGCACAGCAGCCTAGGACCCTTCTAACCAACCTTCTCTCTTTTTCTCTCCCTCCCCTTTACCTGGGATAGACTTGCATTATGGTCTCATGACAGTCTCAGCCTTCCCCTGACAGTCTCTCCTTGTAACAGGCATTTCCTCCTAACCAATAAATTCCTTGTACCTTTAATCCCATCATGGCTACTGCTTCTTAGAGGATCTGTACTAACATAGCTGCTTTGTTTTCCTCACCACCTGGTCAAATGTCTACTCTTACATTGTTTTCTCCGACAAACTTCACTACCATAGCCCCTTTCCTGGTTATTATTTAGCATTCTGCTGTTTAATTTCCTTAATAGTACTGATCATGATGCTTAAACACTTGTTGGCTTATGTTTAAAATTATTTATTGCCTGTTTGCTCTCCTGGAATGTAATTCTCCTTTGGGCAGGGACATGATTAGCCCCGGCACTTAGCTACTTTCCTGGCACATCACGTGTTACACAAATATTGTCAAGTTAATGAATGGATTCTGATAGCATTTCTAACAAGGACGTGGATGTTTTGAGCATGAAATGTACCAGTGGTAATTTGGGAAGCCGACATACTTTGGAGGAGACTAGACTAAACTGGATACTATTGGGCAGCAGAAGGCAATACGTATATGGAACCTTGTCTCTTGGGATAAGCAGCTAAAAGAGATATACACTGACTGTATGTCCCAGTTCTCTGGGACAGCTCCATTTCTGTCTTGTCAACTAAATACACTCATCCTAGTCAGGATATTTGTTCTAAAAGATAATGGCCAAAGTGATGTAGAAAAGGCCTCTGGGAGAGAAAGACAAATACCATATTATCTCTCTTATATGTGGAATCTATAAGTAAATAAGTAAATAATAAAATTCATAGATACAGAGAACAGATTGATTGTTTCCAGAGGCAGGGGTAGGTGGGGGATGGGAGAAATAAGTGATTTCTCATAAGTTTAAATAAATTTAATTAAAATTTTTTTTATGTGAATTCATAATTATTGACAAAGTTATTCTTCGATGAATTATTAGGATAAATATGGTAAAATACTTTTAATAGTATGATTAGTTTTAAAAGTATACACACATACATACATCTATAATAATAAAAGAATAATATATTAATTAGACCAGATGTCTTTCTAGATGAAGCCACAGCAGCAGGGCCAAGGCAGAGGTGGCTGTCATGGTGGCGGGGGCCAAGCCTCTTGTATGAATTTCATGCATTGGGCCTCTAGTATATATATTTATGCTATATATAATTTCCAAAAAGATATACACTGAAATATTAACAGGTGAATAGATAGGGGATACTCTTTTATTTTGTTCTCTCTATTTTTCTGAAGTTTTTGAAGTCTTGTAAATGCATATACTACTTCTATACCAAAATTTTAATTTTTCTTATAGTTTGCATTTGCTGGGATCTATATAGAATTCAGAACTTCTATTTTGGAAACTCCAGTCTTCTCAATAAGTGGTTAGGAGAATTTTATTATTTCTTTTTACCAAATGATTATTTCACCCTAAGAAACAATTATTTGATTATGATTCAACAGCCAAAATAAGTAAAGGAGAGGAGGTAATATGGAAAAGTTTAGATTCATAACTTCGGATGAAACTTAAAAGTTTCATTATTATCTTTTGTCTTAAAGAGAAAAAGAAAGAAAGGAAGAAAAAAAAGAGAAAGAAAGAAGGAAATAAAAAATGAAAAGAAGGAATAGTAGAGTTAAAGGCAGGATTTATTTTGATTTTATTTTTAATTGTGCTTCAGCCTATCTCAGCTCCTTTCCTCCATGGTGATGTGGCCTTGGGGAGTTGAAGAGGGAAGTCTGGAGCTTCATTTGCTCCAGTGACAGGGGCAGATCCAGAATTGGGTGTAAGGAGCAATCTGTTGCTACTAGAGGCCTGATGCTCAAAAATTCGTGCAAGCGTAGGCCTTCCTTAACCCGGCTGCTGACACAGCTTCCCTCTGGGACCTGGGCTGGCTTTCCTCTGGTCCCAGCTTTTCAAGAAGGATGTCCGGAATGAAGTCTGGAATTATGTCCAGTCTAATTAGAATATTACCCTTTTATTATTATAGATATTTTAGCAATGGTAGTGTGTGCCATATTTAAAAATTCTGTAGCTCAATTTTAACTAGACTGTTTCTATCTTTTAAAATGTTTTCTTCTTATCTTAAATGGTAAGTTCATTGTAACAAGAGAATTTGGCATTTTTGGCCTCAGAAAATGTAGGATTTAGGGATGAGGATCCTGGGATTTAATTCTCATGGTTGGTCATGTTGGAAGTTAATGGCAACCAGCTGAAAAATGAAAAACTCCAGAGTGCTCAGATGTTGTGCCCGTCTTGAGGAAAGTGAACCTAAATGTAATAAAAACTTTTCTTAATTTGTGGCTCTCAGCGAGGTGAATTTGTGTGCTGTGAATAACCAATAATGGTTTCCATTTTTGTGTTATATTCTGCTGTTCTGATGTTATTTTCTTCAGGCAGATTCACAAAGGCAATAAGCCTATTAGCTATCCATTTTTGGGGCCCAAAAGTACCATTTTAGTGTATGTGTGTGGGTATAGTGTGTGCACGTGGGTACAAATGCATGTAGAAACCAGTATATTTGCTCTTACTTGATATGTCTATTTAACCCCAGCCTATACAGCTTAATAAAAACACAACAAAGGTACGCATGTTTAGATCAAGACCAAGATATGCAAAGCAAAGAGAGAACTGGAACCAGAGGGAGAAATGTGCTATTAGCTGAGTAATGCCAAGAGAAACTACTCCTTTGCAAGGGGTCCAGATTACAGTGGTAAAAGGTTAAGAGAAGGCAGCATTAGCCTGCCTTGGCTGTAAGGGCAGAGAAAGAAAGAAAGGAAACCTGCCAGGTATCTGTGAAGTGAAATTTCCCCCTTTCTTTTAAAATACAATGGCTTGTGTAATTTTGTCACATGCATCTGTTGCTCTCACCTCTTACTTGGTGCTGAAGTGCTCACCAGAGCATTCACGGGAGCAATTCTCCCTCCCACCCGACACCTGCCAGGGAAAATGCTGCATTATTCATTGGCGAGCTAATGACAGGTGATGAGATCCTTTCACGCTACATCCCTCTCAGGAGGTGTTTATCACTCTGTTCACCAGCAGCCCTGCTATTACCGAGGGGCCAGAAGAACCCTACACACTCGCTTGAAAGGTAATGGGAAACGTGCTCAGCTTTCTGCGCTCACAAGTGCAGATGAAGGTTATCACCAGGGCAGCTGCAAAGCCCAGGGCAGGAGGAAGGTGGTCACTCTAAGTGAACAGCTTAATTTTGGAAATCCATACAAATCATGTCAGAGCCATGATAATCCATCTTCTTTAGCTCGCAGCCTTTCAGCAGTCATTGCACTGTAATAATTTCCCCCAATTCACCTGTGATCTCTATAAATAACCAGTGTGAGGGAGGAAAGAGATGAGTTTGGCGTAGTGTCTGATGAGCATGCCAGCGAGGAATTTATCTCTGTCTAGTAAGCAAGATGCCATTTCTCTGAGGGTGGGCGGGGGTGTGGCCACAAACAAGCTAGCAGGGAGGACAGTCCTGCGACCCCAGATCAGTGCTCTGGTGTCATTTGCAACCAGCTTGACAAGAGAGATAGTGGTTTTAGTGATTTATCTCAAAGCTTGTGACAAAAAGATTATGGAGCAGTACCATGTCAGCATGTGGGAGGAATAGGAGAAAGGGGACTGTCTTATCCTCAAGTACCTCATTTCTCATGGGAGCGCACGTAATTAGAGATTTCTTTACTGTCCCATATTTGCCACAACAACCACCAATTGATTCTAGCTTTTTTATTCATTTTTTTTTCTGGTTAAGTATTTTTGTTGTTAGTAGTAGGAGGAGTACTTCCAGTGTCTAGTTCTGGGATACAGGGGTGTTGAGTAAAAGAATCTAGGTCTGGAAAAGCTGGTATAGTCAGGACAGGGGAGGCCGCCGAGCTTTTGTGTCCCCAGCTCACTTGTGGCTAATTTTGCTTTTTGCAGGATAGTGCTGCTTCAGGGTGTCCCATTAGTTTCTTCTCTCTTTCTCATCAGAGCAGTATGGTACAGTGGAGGTCAGAGAGCATGGACTTAAGGTGGGAAAGTCTAGGATTTAAGTCATAGATCAACCATTTTGTTGTGGTGGGAGTTTATTTAAACATTTTGAGCCTTGTTTTTATTATAATGAGTATATTATCAAGTCCAGGGTTACTTTGAAAATGAAAGAACAACCATTTAATAACTTCTTAGCAATTGCTAACTCTTTCCATTCTCTCTAATTTAAGGTTACTTTATCTTTCCCTTTACATGGTTGAAGGAAATTTTAGGTAAGTAGACAAATCTTTTCCCATGACGTAGGCAAGTTCGAATACTCTAATAGATATCCCCTAAGGAAATAATGAGATATAATACACATACGTAAAGCCAGGGGTTTCTATTGCAGCATTGCTTAGAGTAGTGACATGCTAAAAGCAACTTAAATTTCAGAATGCTTATTGCACATTAATTCCATGAGATTATTAAAAAAACATTAAAACAATGTTTTAATGCACTGACCACTGACTGCCTGTCATAGATGAGGGACTTTTCTTACTTATACCATCTCCTCTATATTCTCCCTCTTTTAATTTTTGATGCTTATATTTTCTAATTTTCATTTTGTTTTAATTATATTCTACATTCTTTTATTGGGTACTGTTATAACTTTAATTTGTTTTTACTACTTAAGCCACCAGATTTCAGTAATAAATAACTCTTGAATCCCCCACTTTTTAAGATCAAAATATTTCAGTCCTGCTATTTTCTATCCCATATCTCTAATTCTGTCAGCGAAGCCACTACTTTTCCATTGTCAAGGCTTACAGTGTGTATCTATAATTAAGTCTTCTATACTTTGTCTCTAGGTTAATTCTGAACATTGAAAACCACTAAATAGGATTTCCAATATTATGATTATGTGAATATTTTACACTTCAGAACCAGTTAGCATAATTCGATTCACAGAGAATGAGATGATACCCTGTGATACTAAAACAGTGTTGCTTGAAGGATAAAATTCCTCACAAGGTCAAATAAATTCTCATCTTTTCCTATTTCAATTGCTCAAAGTCTTGCCATGCATTTTCAATGTAGCATATGTAGATCATAACTTTCTTGAGAATATTGTTTTGTCTCTCATTTCTAATTGCCTTTATATTCTCATGCTTTCTTTCCCATATTACCAAGCCTATTCAATTTCTTAATCACATTATTGATTGAATGCTGAGTTTTAAACAGACTGAAAGGCCTGCTTCATAGCATATCATGAGCTTTGCTTTAATGACTGTCCCAGGTTAGCTTTTTTCTCTTGTATTCCTTTTTCATTAGGACAAAACTTCATTCCACCATATCTCCCCCTCCTCCAAAACGATGAATGTGAGGTTAGCTTTGTAAGTTCTTGCAAGAATAACTGATTAATTGAAAATCTCTGTTTAGTGGGTAAATATATACAAGGCAATTATGTTTTACTCATTAACGATTTGTCAGTGTTTCCTTTTTTATCCCTGGATTTAAATCCTGGCTTTTATGCATAACTAACATATTTTTCCGTGTAAAAGACACTATTTTTTTTCTAAAATTGTTAGACTGAAAATCAAGGGGCATCTTATACATGGAAGTCAGCCAAGGAGGAAGCTGTGCGGGTGCATAGCTGCCCATACCTTGTCAAATAAAGCTCCAGTCACGAGCCTTATTGTTATTGATATCAGCTGATGTTGTAATTGGAGGTGGAGGTGGAGAGTGCATAGATGCAACAGGGACCAGAGCATTCTGAGCCCATAAAGATGTCAAAAAATAAAAAGATAAATACCAGTAAGCAATGATCTTACTCTGCAAAATTCAAACTGAAGGTAATCAGCTATGCAAAAGAGCATGGAAATAGAACTGCAGAGAGACAATTTGGATTGCCTCCCACTGAGTGTATGATCAGACTGTGGAGAAAACAGGAAGAACAACTCTTTAGATATAAAGAAAAGAAGGCGGCCTTAGGAGGAAATCCACCAAAATGGGCAACCTTGGAACAGAGGTTTAAGACTTGGATTATGGAGCAGGGCCAGAGTGGCTTATGTGTGTCAACCAAACTTACTCAATGTCAGGCAAGAATGTCTGCAAGCAAAATGAACACTGTTGATTTTACAGGAAAGGCAAAATGGTGCTTCAATTTCATGAGGAGAGAAGGGTTGGCCATGAGAATACAAATTTAGCTCAGAAAATACCTATAGTTTAGGAAGATGATCTCACATAAATAGACAGTGACTCAGAAGACAACAACAGTACAATAAAAGTTAAAGAAATTTATGTCTGGAACTAATAGTGATGAAGAAGAGAGCAGTAATGCAGCAGAGGCTGAATAAAGTAATATGCTGTATAATATCATACATAATACTGGTATATAAACATTACCTATAGTAATGACTAAGTAAAATGTGTTCTGCTTTATGTTTAAAATCTTGATTTCTTAATTTTGGGTTGGAAAAGTGGGGGGCATCTTATACATGAAAAAATACAGTGATTGTGTGGACAGTGTATTTAAGATTTGAGCCTTAGTTGCCTCAAATGTAAAATGAGGATGATTGTAGGACTCACTGCATAATATTTTATGAGGATTAAATGAGATAAGGTATTTTAACATAAGTAAAGTGCTACACATGTAATAATACACATTAAATGTGAGCTACTATTTTAAGTGTCTACTTGAATCACAAAAATGTAAAACCCTCGAGTAGAACAATACTACAGAGAAAGTTGTTTCCTTTCATTCTATAGGCTGAAAAATGGCTCCTTTGCAAATGTCCATGCCCAGAACCTGTCAATATATTATGTTACAGAGAAAAATGGACTTTGTAGCTGTAATTAAGAATACAGACTTTGAGAGAAAGGGTTATCCTGGATTATTCCTATGGGCACAATCTAATTACATGAGTCTTTAAAAGCAGAGAACTTTCTTTGGCTAGAAATTGGAAATTCAGCAGAAGAGGAAGTCAGAGAGTTTTAAAGCTTGAGCATTGGACATGCCATTGATGGCTTAGTTTCAGGGTTCATGTACAAAGAATGTAGAGTGATCCCTAGGAGATATAGGCAGCCCCAGAGGATAGAACCTTAGTTTTACAACCACAAGAGGCAGAAATCTGCCAACAACTTGAATGAACTGGGAAGAGTATTTTTCCCAGAGCCTTCTGATAAGAACCCAGACAGCTAACACCTTGATTTCAGCCTTGTGAAACCTGGATCATAGAAACTAGCTGAGCTAGCTCAAACATCTGATCTCCAAAACTGTGAGATAATAAATTTGTGTTGTTTTTCGTCACTGTGTTTGTGGCAATTTGTTAAGGCAGTGATAAAACAAAAACAAAAACAAAACAAAACACAAAAACTAACACAATACTCAAACCTCTTAGCATCTCCTACCAGACTGTGAAAATTAGCTGCAATTTCAAGGATGTTTTCAAATAGATAACACCAACCAGCACAGAAAGATCTATGTAGAGATTTAAAAAATATAGCTAGAAGTTTATCAAAAGGATGTAGACAAAATTAGATGAGCTGATAGAATAAGATAAAGAGGTAAGATTTGGGGAATTTAAACACTGAAAGCAACATTTATGACTATCTTCTTTTATATCTTTGTTTTAAGATGAAGAAACTTTTAAAGTGACCAATAGACATGCTCAAGGTCAAATATCTCATTATTTGTCCTAGGCTAGGATTGGCTTATGAATTCTTGTGATATTCTCTTCTTACTCCTCACACTAGTCACACATAGTAGATCCTAGTCACATGCTGGGCCATAGAATAGCAAAGTGCTGAGGGAGGTGACCAAGAATGTAGACATGTATTCATGTATTCCACCAGGAATCTTGAAGAAAGGCTTCTTTAAAAAAAAAAAGGCCAATTTATATCAGTGGTTAGAGTATCAGCCCATTCACGGAAGGGTCTTGGATTCTATTCTTCGTCAAGGGCATATACCTGGGTTGAAGGTTCAATTTCCAGTTCTAGTCAGGGCAGGTGCAGGAGGCAACCAATCGATGTATCTCCTACATCGGTGTTTCCTCTCCCTCCCTCCTTCTCTTTCTCTCTCCTCCCTCCCTGCCTCCCTCCCTCCCTCCCTCCTTCCCTCCTTCCCTCCATCCTCCCCTCTTTCCTTCCCTTTATCCCTCCCTTTCTCCTCTCCCTCCCTCCCTTCCACTCTCTCTAAAAATAAATGGAAAAATATCCTTGGGTGAGCATTAACAAATGCACAAACCAAGTGTTTTAAGTATGAATATTCATAAGGCTTCATTCACCTCCAGATGGGGCTTGTACATATGGAATTCTAGCATGGTTATATATCTCAAGCATTCTGCAGAACATGTAAACTACCATAACTATAGGTAGACAAAAGTCATTGAAATGTCAGATGAGGGATTAGATTAGGTAACTCCCAAAATCATTTCCTGTCCTAAAATTATTCAGAGCACTCAAGGTAGTGATTTACATATGTTCACTTAGAAGAAAGCCATGCAGACCTTGACCAGTGTTTGAAAACAATTTCCCAGACAGCAATGCAAAGAGATAATTCCTTAGTCAGCAATGTATATGGTATATTGTCCATTAAATCACCAGTCGATATGTCACATATGTTACTACATCATAGAATCTTCATCCGGTTCATATAGGAAAGGTACTAATGCCTTAAAAGGCATTTATGAGATGTATGACAGCAATGGACAACAGAGGACATATTTTTCTCTTTGCAATGCTGAAATCTGACTTTCTTTCTGGATGCTATTAAAATCCTAATAGATGAACATATAACATGATGGCGAGTAGGATTTTTCCCATTGCTTCAGAATTGGTGATAAGAGCTCAAGTTGAGGAGGTTTTTAGTACCCCATATTTAAACGGGAACACACAAAAAAAGGGGACTAGATTCTTCTCCAGAGCTTAATGGAAGAGGCACAATCTTCCTATCTCATTCAACCATTTCTCAATCCCAAGTAAATAAGACTAGGCCCTATAATAAAGTACCACAGACTGGAAGCTTACACAACAGAAATTTATTTTCATATGGTTCTGAAGGCTAGAAGTCTGATATCAAGGTTTTGGAAGGGTTGCTTTCTAGATGGAGGTCTTTTTCCAGTGTCTTCACATTGCCTTTTCCATGTATTTACCCTGTGTCCAAATTTTTTCTTCTAATAAGGGCACCAGTCATATTGGATAAGGACCTCCCTTAATGACCTCATTTAAATTCATTACCTCTCTAAAGGCCCTGTATCCAAATACAGTCACTATTCCGAGGTACTTGGGGTTAGAACTTCAACATATGAATTTTGAGGGAACATAATTCAAACCATAACAACTAGGAAAGGGAGGGAATCATTTGAGGTTTTCAGTCTTGGAAGAAGTGTTGCATTCAAGGTGAAAAATGTATGTTTTATTGCCTTATCATGGAGAGCAAAGGAGTAAATTTTCCTCATAAAGCCAAGAGAGATATCACTCATAAAAATAAGGGAATATTTTTAAAAGTATATGTCATCTCATTCATTCCCTGAACTCTTGAAGAGCTGCATAATACATGGAGCAGAGCATGGAAGAAAGTTGACGGGAGAGCTTGCCATACAAATTCATGTTTTGGGGGTGATTATGAACATAGGGAATGGTGTTTCCTTGTCTGAGTTTTTTGTATGGAATTTATTAAGGCTTAATTTTTACTGAAATATGTCACAGCAGCAGTACAAAAGGGATACTGGTGTAATGTCTTTAATGGGTATCACCCCCATTCCAACTTTTTGCTGTTCTTGGAGAGCTCAATAGAGAACCAGAGTTGTTAGCATGGAAACATATGAAGTTCTAAAGAGGTTAGATATCCTTGTCCTGCCCAGATGACATCTAGATTAAGAATGGGGAACCGTACTCAGGGAAGGATTTCAAGGTAAACATCACTGATGAGGCTGCTGGAGAATTAAATACACATTATCTTTGTTAGTGGTTCTCAGCCAGGCGAGTTAGCCATCCAGGGAATAATTAGCAGTTTTGGTTGTAACTATGGGAGGTGGTTGCTACTATATCTAGTGCGTAGAGGCCAAGAATGCTGCTAAGCATTCTACTAGGCACAGAGCAGCCCACACAACAAAGAATTATCCAGGTCAGAATGTCACTAGCGCTGCTGTGGAGAACCCTGATCTGCATGGAGTCTAGTACATTGGCAGGGGCCCCACATTGCACATGCTGCCATGCTGCGAGCCATCACCATTACATGGAACCAACTGCTTCAGAGGGATACCAGTGATGCCCCCTCAGTGCTGACAAGTGGCCAGTGACATAAGAATTTAATTGCCTCTCTTATTTCTCTTTCTCTGACTCAATCTTAAGGGTTAAGATCAGGGGATGGAAGGGAAAGAGGTGACTGGAGGTACACCATATTCTTTCACTGATAGGGTAGAGAAGGAAGAGTATAAAAGCAGATTATGCCCTTTTCTTGAAATTTGGCTCCTTGATCCACTGATCCAATATGTAGTACAAGGAGTTGTTAGCTTTTAATTGGATATGAGATTGAGATATTAATGGGGCTGGATTTTTAGAAAGTGCCTAAAAAGCTATTAGATCTGCCTAAAAGTTCCTTAAACACTAAAGAGGGGAAACAATGTTAAATCTTGGACTATGGAAATAGTGACAAAAAGAAATAAAACCGTGCCTTGATTGTATCCCAATGACTCAAAATTCCCTTAAAAGGAGCAAATATCTCAAGTAAATAGGCTCTACTCGTGCCAGAAAAGAGTTTTCCTCATGATGTCACCAAAATATAATGTATTCCAGGTGTTTGCTCAGTTGGACCCTAACTGAGGCAACGATTTATATAAGTATAATTTATCTGGCCACATGGAATAAAGGGAAGGCTATTTATTTTGGAGTGAGAACATCTAGGTTCCTACCAAATTTGCCTACTTACAGAGCTGAGGTGTGCTCTCTACTTAGTTATACAACTTCCTTTTGAATCCAGTTTCTCCATCTAAGGTGTATGAATGAATCTGAATTAGATCATTATTCATAAAATTTGTTTAGGATTGATTTGGGGGAGGAGATTACTGCTTATTTCTTCTTGATTTAGCAGAGTTTTCATAATTGTAATGCAATGGTAGCTGCTTTTTCATATGATTTTATTTATGTACATTTCAAAACTGAGCAAAACTAGTATATGATGATGAAATTTTAGCATGGTGTCATCAAGAAATGGTTTCTAGAATGCTGGTTGCATTTGTCTTCCTTATCTGTGTGGTAGTCCCAATGGTTTTCAGTTTAAAAATTCATTGAGCTGCATAATGATAATTTGTGATTTTTCTCCAACTTTAACTACTTTCAAAATGATCATTGACTCAGTACAGATCTTGAACTATGGTAACAATAAGCTACTTTATATATTTTTAAAAGATGACATATTCTTTTCTGAGTATTGTTGAGTATTGTATCAGAACTATAATCCTAGTTTAATTTATGGCAAGAGACTCATAAAATATTTTTTGAGAAATATATAATTTTAAGTGATTTAAATAGGAAAGATAGTGATTGTCATTAAGTGTTGGGGCCCTTTGACATATAACATTAGAAGAAACTATAAAATCTGATATTATTCCTCCCCCCCTTTCCATTTCCTATTCCTTTTTGCCTCTTTTGGGCTCATTACTTCTCCCACGAGGTGAAATGTCATCATGGGGGCCTAGTATTTGGCTTGTCTGCCCTAGTGCTGTCAGCAAGGCAGCCATCTGAGGAATGATGGCTCACTAAAGTTGGATACTTAATCTTTTATCTGATTGTGGGAATAAGGAACATTACAGAATGAACCTCAAATGGTGGAGATCTGATGCAGAATGAAAGGGGATGTCTTTATGGAAAGAGGTTCCCCTTCAATCTCAGATCAGGTCTCTTTTGGGAACCACTGCACCCTCTGCTGGAAGCTGGTCAGAATTCCCACAGAAGCTCTTATGCTGGAAAGAACCTTGTAGGAAAGTTTATTTTTGCTTGGATAGAATGATCAAGCAGGGAAGAAAATTTCTCCTGGTTGTCCAAAGGATCAGGAAGGGAGAAAGAGCCACTTGAGGGCCTGGCCTTGTTAAGTAGCACCCTGATTCTTTTGTTGTGCCCATGAGCACAATATTTATGAAAAGGAATGTTGGTAACTGCACAGGAAGGAAGTACACCTAACATTCTCATTGATCAAGATTTACCTTGCATGCTTTTCATGTGCAAGGGATTAGGGATATAGAATGGTTAAAACATAGTTTTTAGCTTCAGGATCTTCTCCTCTGGGGAAGTAGACATGTTGGACAAATGGACATGCTGGTTAGTTTATGTAATAGTAATATAGTGGAGTTATAAACATGTTGTAAAATAAATAAATGGATAGTGAATAGTTTGAAAAAAATATAGTATGTTCTGTATAACCCCATTTATGTAAAATATTACCCTATCTAATAAAAGAGTAATATGTAAATTGATCATACCTCTGCGATACCCACAAGCCACACCCACCAGCCAATCAGAGGGAGTATGCAAATTAACCCAACCAAGATGGCTATGGCCACAGAGAGAGCAGGAGGGAGGCTTGGGTTGCCCCTGGCGATGGAGGAAGCCAAGCTTTCCGCAAACCCTGGCCAGCCCAGACCTCTGCTTAAGGCAACAAGGTTTCAATGGCTGCTGCCACAGAGCCAGGCTTGGGTTGCCCCTGGCAATGGAGGAGCCAAGCTTTCCACACACCCTGGCTGGCCCAGACCTTTGCTTAAGGCAACAAAGTTTCAATGGCTGTGCGAGCAGAAGGCTTTGCTCCACTCTAGGCTACAAAGTTTCAATTGTAGAAGATAAATAAATCCCAGATACCAGGGCCTCCATTTGGGTCACCAGGGGGCATGGCTGGCCTGCAAACCACCACAGGCCCCTCGCTCAGGCCACCCCATACCTCAGGGGAACACCTACCCTTATCCAGGACACCCACAGGGCAAACCAGCTGGCCCCACACATGCACCGGGCCTCTATCCTATCTAATCAAAGGGTAATATGCAGATTGACCATCACTCCAACACACAAGATGACTGCCCCCATGTGGTCAAATGATCCTGCCCCCATATGGACACAAGATGGTCACCACTAGATGGCCAGCAAGGGAGGACAGTTGGGAGGGACCAGGCCTGCAAGGGAGGACAGTTGGGGGTGATCAAGCTTGAAGGGGAGGGCAGTTAGGGATGACCACGCTGGCAGAGGAGGGGAGATGGGGGTGACTGGGCCTGCAGGGAAGGGCAGTTGGGGGGGACCCAGGTCTGTAAGGGAGGGCAGTTAAGGGTGACCAGGCCCACAGGGAAGGGCAGTTAGGAGCAAACAGGCTGGCAGGGAGCAGTTAGGCATCAATCAAGCTGGCAGGGGAGTGGTTAGGGGGTGATCAGGCTGGCAGGTAGACACTGTTAGGTGCAATCAGGAAGGCAGGCAGGCAAGCAGTTGGGAGCCAGTCCTGGATTGTGAGAGGGATGTCCGACTGCCCATTTAGGCCCCATCCAGGTAGGATGGGGCCTAAATGGGCACTTGGACATCCCTCAAGGGGTCCCAGATTGGAGAGGGAGCAGGCTGGGCTGAAGGAGACTCTCCCCCATGCACAAATTTTGTGCATCAGGCCTCTAGAGTGTGTGTGTGTGTGTGTGTGTGTGATTCCACATAAATAAATATTAAAAAAAATTAAAATATAAAAAACCTAAAAGTAGTTTGTTGATATTTTATAATCCTATGTAATAAAGAGGAAATATGTTAATTGACTGTTACACACTTACAAAGATGGTGGAACCCACAGCCAGTAAGGAGAAAATATGCTAATTGACTGCCATGTCCTCAAACATGGCAGTACTCCCAGCCACAAGGTAGTAGCGCCCAATCCCCTCAACCCTGCTGGGGCAACAGATGTGTGCCATGGCCAGGCCTTCCCCCAGGCAGGTCTGGCCGTTTTGGGCACCTGCCTCTGGAGTCCCCCAATCCTCTCAGCCCCCAGCTGTCTAGGGCCAGTCAAAGGTACAGGCAAGCATCAGAGGGCGGCTGCCCACCTGCCCAGGGCTGGCCTGAGGTGCAGGCAAGTCTTGGATGGCAGCTTCCCAACTCTCCAGGGCCACTGAGTCTTGTGCTGGTAACCAGGGCCAGCCGAGTCTTGTGCTGTTGGCAATGGCGGCAGCAGAAATGTGATGGGGGTATCACCTTCTCCTGATCTCCAGGTCGCCTCCTGCCCCTGAGGGTTCCCAGACTGTGGAGAGGGGGCAGGCTGGGCTGAGGGACTACCCCCCTCCAGTGCATAAATTTTCATTCACTGGACCTCTAGTTAACCTATAAGAACACATTTTAAAATTTAATTTTTAAGAGTACAACTTTTTAAAATGTACTCATTGTAAAAATAGAATCAGGTAATGTATAAAGATATAAAAGAGAAAGTAAAAAGACATAAAGGAGAAAGTGAAAAGGTAATTCATTTTCTAAATGTACAAACAGAAATTACTTGGCATATATCCTCTCGGGCCTTTTTCTAAGCACATCCACATGCATATAAACATATATTTGAGTTCATGCTGTAGTTTTTCATTTAAGATCTTCCTTTATTCATATAAATACATATTATTTATATAATTGTCTTAAAGAAAATATATATGATATACTTGATAGTTTATTTTGAGAGCAATATTGATGTATAATTAACAAATAAAATTGTGCATATTTAAGGTGTACATTATGATTTGATATATGTATTGTTTACCTTTTATAAGCAGAGAGGTGTTTTAAATGAAAAGAGTAATTTTTCTGCTCATTCTCCCTTAACTTCAGTTTCAGTTTGCAAAGTGCTCTTTACCCACTGCTATTTTTAGGTTCTCTTGTGATTAATTGAATAAATCTAAATATTATGCTTATGTGCCTATTCTATTTATTCTCATGCCCTTCTAGTTTTCAATTTCTGGCAACTCTTCTTTTAATTTTAAAAAGTCATGGAGAAACATTTACTTTCCTTTGTGAAACCATAATTATTATGAGCTTTGTCTTTAGCTTTTACTGAAGGCTGAACCAATAAATAGTATTTGTTTTTAAGGCCATGTACATACCAGTGTTATTCTCCGTAAATCAAATAAAGATGTTTGATTGCATTTCCTTCTTTTATGTTCAATGCTCTAACATTTTTGCCATTTGAGGAAGAATGTTACTACTTTCAAAATCAAATGGATTTGCTATGTTACAATTTTGCCATACTTTGGCATGACTCATATGTAAACAATGGTAGTTCTTTGTTTTTTCCTTTTTAAAAAAATCATCCTTTGAAAATGAATTTGTTGTCTTCCATTTATTGCTTTTCATTGTCCAATGGTTGTCAAATTAATAGTGTTTTTTTTCTTTATTTGAATATTTATGTTTATGTGTATATCCTTACTAATAAAAGCCTAAGTGGTCGTCTTGCTGTGATGTCCTTGTACTGTCACAAGATGACTGCGTGCACAGCGGGCTGCACAGGTAGCGGGGCTGGACTGGACCTGCATGCACAGCACAGAGCCTTCCTGGGAGTCCTGCCTCCTCCCAGCTCTGTATGCAGGTTTCTCGGCTCCATGATGCAAGGCCTGTCTGGGGGTCCCCTGGCTCTGCATGGTGAGGCCTGCCTGAGGGTCCAGAGTTGAGAGGTGGTTCTCCAGCTTCACACCACGAAGCCTGCCTGGGGGTTCTAGGGGTCTTACCTCCAGGCTCCACATGGCATGGAAGCGGGACCCACAGCTCCAGCTTACCTCTTTGGGGCAATCCATTACGATCCCTGGATGGGTGGGTGGGGCCTACCTCCTTGGGGCGATTGATCATGGCTCCTGCACTATGACAGGGCACAGACCAGGCTGGGAGACTGCCTCTGAGTGCATAAATTTTGTGCACTGGGTCTCTAGTGTGTGTGTGTGTGTGTGTGTGTGTGTGTGTGTGTGTGTGTAATGTTTTTCTTCAATAATTCTTTATTGAAAGTATTACATATGTACCCCCTTTCCCCCATTGACCCCCTTCAGTCCATCCCTGCCCCCCATCTTAGGCTTTCACCACCCTATTCTCTGTGCCCATGGGTTATACATATATGCTTACAAGGCCTCCTTCATGGGGATTGAGCCTACAACCTGGGCATGTGTCTTGACTGGGAATTGAATTGTGACCTCCTGGTTCACAGGTCGACATTCAACCACTAAGCCAGGCAATAGTGTCCCCCAACCCTGCATTCTCAATATTATCCAGTCTCACATTTTGTGCACATAATACTTCCTTTTTTCCCAAAGAACACTCTTCTGGAGCCCATCAACTTCTGGCTGTAGTCTGAGCTGATCATTCTTTTGATCTGCCTATAGCTCCCACAGTTGTTAGCCC
Organism: Lasiurus cinereus; assembly: GCA_011751065.1. NCBI lineage: Eukaryota > Metazoa > Chordata > Mammalia > Chiroptera > Vespertilionidae > Lasiurus > Lasiurus cinereus. Next base: position 21,460,398 of record JAAGEH010000226.1, on the reverse strand, counting down.
CAGAAAGTATCTTGCTCTCCTTGGATAGGGTAGCTTCTCTCTTTAGGAATTCTGTTTTCCCCTTTTTGGTTTTAACATCATCCCCACCCCCCTTTTTGTTATCTGTAGTACATACTTAGATGTCAGAATCAGAAATGGTGCTGGGTTATCAACATTCTGTGTCCAGGCACATCCAACCATGCCTTTATATTTCCTTTATGCTTAATTCTCTTTTTGTATGACTATGGAATTTTAGTTCCAGCATCTTGTAGAACTTGGAATATATCTTTATTTTCTAATATTCAGGGTTGCTGATGATAAGTCCAATGGCAGTCTGATCCTATATTTACTTATTTGTTTTGTAAATTAACCATGTTTTCGTCCATGCTGGGAGCTGTCTGAAGGCAAGAGCAGTTTTTTTGGCCAGAGATAATGGTGTCTGAATCAGGCCTGTCAGAGTGAGATGACAAGCTGTGAGAGGAAGACACTTTGGAGGTAGGATCTGTTGTAATTCAATGTGTCTCTTTTCATAACTTGGTTCCAATTCTCAATTTTCCTGCAAAGCCTAACTAAAGTTTTTCACTTTTCGTGGACTCATAGTCAGTGAGAATTATTGAGTGACTACTATTTACTAAAGCATGGCCCAGCTGAACTGAAGGGCATAAAATATACAGTCCATGTTTTCAAGGACTCTAACTCCTACAGTGATTTAATAACACTTACTGATGACTTCGTATTTTAATGATGGGTTTACATTTTGAATTGTTATGTTTGTTTCCAACACTAAATAGCCAGGAGATAAACCACAAATTGCAGGTAAAGTAGGTATTGGTATTATTATTATAAAATGAATGTCTGCTTTTGTCTACAAGTGACTTGACATATGTTTTATTGTAGTTGTAAATTGTAGTTTTGGAAGTCCAATGGTAAGCCAAACTAGGAAAATAGGTTATATTAAAAGGGCTGGCTATATTTTGGAGTTCATCTGTGCTTACCCAGATTAATCTTAAGAGTCTTTATATCAAGTCTAGACCCATCCTCATTCAATTGCAACTTTTCTATTTGTGGTTAGAGCTTTTAAAGGTGGTGGGCAGACATAATTTAACATAAATAGGCAAAATGGAGGGCAAGAATGGTTTAGGTGTTTGAGAAGATAGGGGAGCAACAATTTCTTAGCTATTAAAATCTTTAAGTGGAGGTCTGTGACATAAATAAATCAGTCTACTGAGAAGGGGGGTAAAAGCTCTCTCTTCTGTGTAACTAGAAAAATAATAGCCCCTATCTAGGAGGACATTCTGAGTATGTCTCCTACTGACACCGTGATTCTGTCATGTTCTGAAATATTTATTGAAAGAGATTAGAATCATCAATAATTGTTACTTGATGGAAGTTTGTGGAAATATGCTCTTGCAGCTCTGAGGACCATGTGGTTGTATCCAGCTAGTTATTATCACAAATAATTAAGGTCAAAATGTACCACTGATGCTTACTTTTCCACAGTGCATTAAAAATAATATTCTTTCTCTGAAAGCTGCTGAACCTGATACACCACTTTGAATCCTTCTAGTGCATTAGTGGGGCAGACTTATAGATGGTGGCGCTATGTGTGAATGACAGTTGTACATAGAATTAGGGATGGCATTAGGCAGAACAATTTCCATCACCATATTCTAAAATCACAGATCTATAGAAGGCTGTAGGAACCAAGAAACTGAGATAAATTAGTCATGTGCAAGAGGGATTTTTGCCTGAAATGTACCTTTCTGTTTTCTTCATGGTGAGATAAGGTCTGTGGTCGGGGAGGGAAATATACAAGGTACAAAAAGAAGGATGTGTTGCAATGACTTTCTGCTACCCTTAACAAAGCACTTGACTTTCCTCCTCCTCTTCCTCCCCCTCCTCTTCCTCTTCCTCCTTCTCCTCTATCTCCTTTTCCTCCTTCTCCTCTTTTTTCTTTCTTCTTTTTAAAAATCAACAGTCAATTGCCTTAAGCTGGAAAAATCACTGTATTTTCTGGTATTTCTTCATGAATTTTATATGGTAATTATTCTTTATCCAATTTGTCTTTTTTTTCTCTTTCTTCCATTTCTTTCTCCTTCTCTTCATCTCCCTCTTTTTCCTCTTAGTTCTTTCAAATTTACTTGCTCATTCATTCACTCAACAGGCACTTGTAAAAGATATTTTCTGCATAGAGCAGTATGTGATGTGATAGATATGAAAATGGATAACATATGGTTCTAATCCTAAAGGGCTTTACAGCCTAGTTTTTGAGGTTTCAAAGAAAATAATTAGAAATTACCTTTCTCTTTTCAGTCATTTTGATACTTGGGCGCAGAGCCCTTCTTTATAATTATGAATTCACACCCTTGCCCCACCATGTAAAAATACACAGGCAAACGTGAAGTAGCTAACTCTGTGGGTCTGGTGTTTATAGTGTAGACTCACTCCTGTTTCAACACCCTTGGTTTCTCTTACATTCTTCTTTCATCTGTAGTCATATGTCAGATGCCTTCACATCTTCCTCTATTTGAAAGCTCCTAGTTCAAAGCTATTGTTTAAAAGTTACCTATATTTTTGTTAATATCCTCCCACATTCACGGGAGTTATTACCATCAGTATTTAAAGAGGGCAGCAAGGCTCAATGCACAAACCAGAGGAAAGACTAAATGGCTAGAGAATTTCAAGTCTGCTTTTTGCAACTTTCCTCAGACATTCTTTGAGTGGATGAATCATTCCCCTCAATGCTTTTTGGATCTCTCTTGTTGAGAAAAAGACATCCACTTCTGACACTTTAAAGAAGTGTCTTTGGGTGGCAAGAGACTTTTTGTTTCCCGTTCGTGGATCCTCCTAGGCAGTCTTGGTGCAGAGCTTCCGCGGTGTTGCTGAGTGAATCCCTCAGGCCCTGGCTGAGTGGGCTCCATGCGGGCCTCTCGGCATTCAGCAGTGACTGATGACAGCACTGCTCAGCGCGCTGCCTCTCTCCAGAGCACAGCACAAAGGCACCTCCTGTTCACTCAGAACCACGAATCTTCATGCAGATCTCCTCTGATGTGACTTTGACAGGAAAATAATTTTCAAAATGTTTTACGACCCCAGGCACCTCTAAAATAGCTTCACTTGTCACTGCCGTAGCCTCAAATCAGAATTAGACTAATATCAAGGGGGATGGCAACAGCACATTAGCCTGTCAGGCAGGCAGATCTGAACTTATGGGAATACAGCGCAGTCTAGAGATGGAAGCTGTAGAGGCAAGTGCATTAAGCTGTGAGACATGCACTGCTGGGGTGATAGGGGCTTAGAACTGGAAGAGAGTGGAGAAAGGGTAGGAATTTTATGATCCTGATTTGCATAGCACTTTACAGTTTATAATATATTCCCATATGTCTTCTCTTTTTATCCTCATCACAGGCCTATAAGTAGGGGGGTTATTTTCTCCACGTGAAAGAAACGGCCTCCCACAGGTCCAGACCCATTGGGAATCATCTGTGCTCTGGGAGGTGGTTTTCACTCACCTTGGCATCCTGAGTACCTAGCACATTGCCTGGAATATAGCTGCTACTCAAACAGTTGCTAAATAACTGGCACAGGGGCTGGGCTGGATCTTGAATCTAGGCCACTTCTCCCTTGAGGTGAAGTGTTGATTGCCTTCCTGAGGGGAAAGAAAGGTAATTTAGAATCACAGCATTGCCTGGAGGTCACTGTTAAAACTTTGCCTCTGAACAGTGGGGGACTGAGTGGCCTACCTGCGCTCGGATGCTGGGAAGCAGAGCTGGGCCTGTGAACGAGGTAAGGCAAGCCTGCAGATGAGATTCAAGGGGGAGGATGGGCCTGGGTAGCAAAGAGACAGACAGCCAGGGATAAAAATCCACGTGCTTAGCCTAAGAACAACTATGGAAGGCCAGTCTCAGAGGTTGGTATTTAGACATTTCTCCCCATTTTACATAAGAGGAACTCAAAGGATCGAGAATCATCTTCATGAAAGTCACCTTGAATTGAGGGCGATTTTACTCTAAAGCCCAGGTTCTCAGTCACTACACTACTCTGCCTCTGTAGGAAACTGTGTTCACCATAGTTACATGACTCACAGCTGAGGGAAAGCCAATTCATCATTTGAGTCTTTCCCTGTATCTAATGGGGGAGACAGATGCAGGAGTAAGACCACACCATGTGATTCATGCCACAAGAGGTGAGAGGTGAGAGAGGAGCACTCACTAGGGATATTTGACTGAGCTGAGAGTAGAGGGAGCACAGAAGCCCCCTGGCAGGAAGAGACAAAGCAGGAGCAAGATAGAAAGACAAGCCCGGAAAGAATGGAATGCACCTTCTCAGGAGGCTGGGGAAGTGCCAGGTGGAAAAGGGCCGATGCTGTCCCATGCTGGAGTTTGGATTTGACATTGAAGCATAGGAATAGCCACTGGAGAATCCTATGCAGGGAGTTGTTTTCAATAACTGCATTGTGGAAAGGCCTCTCTTTGTCATTCTTATTTTTTGAGAAGGACTTTGAAACCCTCTATGAACAGAACTACTCTATTTCAAAGAAATATTTCTAAACTAGAATTTGTAATGCCTGGAGAGATATTTAAATGCATATTAAATTGTTGTAAATGAAAGAGGACACCACATATAATTAATGTGGATGCTGCTGCCTAGATTAGGGGGTTCTTTTTATCCCCAAGGACAGAGTTTACAGCCTATTTTCAACCTTTCTGGTTTTAAAAATCTTGTTCGATAATAAATGTTTCAAAAGCCCACAACAGTATTTTTGTCTACAATTGGAAAGAAGACCGCTTTCTGATCCATGTAAATATCCCTTATTGATTTAAAAAAAACTCAGCCTGGCAAAGTATAAAGTAGATATTTAAAATGTGCACAGTGCATGAAATTACCTCACATTACTAGTAAATGCATGCCTTGTAGCAATTATGTCACTTATGCTTACACTAATTAAGTGTTGATGTGTGAGCAGTAAGTTGCAATGATGTCGTTAACTAATGTACATAAATATTCCTTTTAAACTGTAATTGCACTTTGCCACAACATAAAAAAGACAAGCTCAGTTTAGGAATTACGTAGGACTGTTCTCTGAGAAAATGTTAATGAACTCTGGAAAGGGAGAATTTGGTTCCAGAGTGCTATTTCAATTAGAAGAGGGGAGGAGAGCCATGGAGGGGAGAAGGAAGGGTTTCAGGAGTCTCATTTACACAGCTGTCCAGAACACTTGCATATTCCCTTTTCTGAGACACGAGGGCTGTCCATGCACATGGTGTCAGTTCACAGACTGAGCTTTCTGACTTGAAGGAGCCCAGGAGACGTCACACACAATCCCAGGAGAGAGGCACTACCCTGTTTCTTTCTGGCACAAGAACTTAGCTGAGATCTGAGAAATTTGGGGTGCTGTACCCATTTGCTGCAGTGAGGATTTATGACACCTAATGTTTATTATTTACTCTAAAACTCAAAACCTTGTATGTTCCCAGAAATTAAGGCCCAGGTAGCACAGGAGGTGATATGTCACTTAAATTGCTTCTGCAACCCGAGCTAATGCAGAATGGCGAGGCTTCTGTGGTTTGGCGTCAGAGAGCTCAAATTCGCTAACTGGGTATTCGAGCCCTCTGGAACATACATTCTCCTCATTTTGTGGTTGATCAGGATTCCCCTCTGAAACGAGTAAGGTGATTTTCTAAAAATATTCCTCCCTCTGCCAAGTATAAAGGAAAGACTAGTGCCCTTTATAGAGCTTCAAAGCAAAGTTTGTAGACTCGGGCTAAGAAGGAAATGAGCAAAGGTGGGGGAGAGGCCTGGTTATGATTATTAGCGCCAGCATCTGGAGTAATAGCAGTCAGCAGACAAACCTCAATTTCTCTGGCAGCCCTGGCCCCTGATGGGCCTGGACGCAAAGTGTATGGTAAAGACTTGGAGCTATTTTCACTTTCCTTTGGCCTCTAATTTTAGAGTTTGGTTTGTCAGTTGAGGTTTTAGCATTAGGTGAAATGAGAAACCATATTCATGCTATTTGTACTTGAAGTTTCTTAATTTCCAGACTTTAAGTGATATATAACCTATGTTTAGTATAGAACTACCAGGGTCCAAAAAGCTTACTTTTAGGTGAAATCACTACTAAAAGTTATTAGTGTGTGCTATTAGGACCTGTTATTAGGGCCTGAATATGTTATTAGTGCCTGAATGACTTAATTTCCTTGGACAGATTATATTAGACTTGAATCAGTCACAATTGACCATGTTTTACTAGAGTAATAAACATTCTGAGCTGGCTTAAAACAACACAGGGTTATTTCTTGCTCATGTTTCATGCTCATCACGGATCATTAGAAAGTTCTAGTCATCACAGTCATTCAGGGATCTAGTCTTAAGATACAGTCACTCTCTCTCAGGGTTTCACAGGGATAATTAAATGCTCTAGAACAGCAATTCTCCACCCTAATGCTGTAAGAATTTTTAAAACGTGCAATCACTATTTAGTCAGGATCACTGACCTCTTTTCCCTTAGATTGCCAAATAAAAAAATGACAACAGCAGTACAAAAATAATCATCCTATTTTTTTGTCAGATATATATATATATATTTGGTGTTATGCTGAATTTTAGTGATTATGTATGCCATGAGGTGAAAAAAGTTGAAAATTGTTGGTCTAGAAGTAGCATCTCTTAATTCTGCTTACCCTAACCAGCCATAAGAAAGCAAAGAAGTGTAATTCCACCTTGTACTGAATAGGGAGGGAATGAGATATATCTGGCAAATAGCTACCACAATATTTCTTTTTCTTACATTGAATTTCATCTTCTAACAAAATGTTTATTGAGTGGCTTCTGTATGACGGTCCCTGCACTAGTGCTTTCTCATCCTATTTTTTTTTTTAAATTTCAGTCATAGTTGACACAATATTGTATTAGTTTCAGGTATACAGCATAGTGATTAGAAATTTATATAACTTATTAAGTGATCACCTCAATCCATCTAGTATCCACCTGACATAGTTATTATAATATTGACTATGTTCCCAATGCTGTACTTTACATCCCTATGATTGTTTTTATAACAGGTAATTTGTATATCTTAAACCCTTCCCCTATTTAATTATGAATAATATTCCATTGTATATATACAGCACATCTTCTTTACCCATTTATCTATCAGTGGACACTGAGTGCTATTAGGTTTCTTCCATATCTTGACTATTGTAAATAATGCTGCAGTGGACACAAGGGTGCATTACTTTTTTGAATTAGTGTTTTGGATTTTTTCAGATACATACTCAAAAGTGGAATTACTGAGTTATATGGTAGCTTAACCATCAGCAAAGAGGGTGAAAAGGAAGACCCCTAGGATCAAACACTTTTTTTATCATTAGCTAAAACCGACTCTATATGCTACACCCACCTTAAGTGAAATGTCAGCACCAAAGCACAGAGAATGAATTTCAACTTCACTTTTTTGTACAATTTGAAGTTCTGCATTGAATTGTTTAATAAGTTAAATGAATACACTAAATTAGACAAATGGCTTTAAATGTACAGAGTACATTAAAAATAGCAGCATTAAAATATTCAAGAATTAAAATGACAGACTAAAATAATATATATACTTCCTTTAGAAAATATTAATTTGTTTTTGGAAATGTATATTAAAGTTTTATTTGAAGTTCTGCACTGTTTGGCTCTGTGAATGAAGCATCAGTCCACAGATAGAGGGGTCATGGGTTTGATTCTGGTTAAGTGCATGTATCTTGGTTGCCAACTCCATCCCTGGCCCTGATTGGGGCACATATGGAGGCAGCCAATCAATGTGTCTCTCTCACAATGATGTTTCTCTCTCTCTCTCCCTCTCCCTCCCTCTCTCTCTCTCTCTCTCTCTCTTCTACTCTTTTTTTTTAAAAAAATATATTTTATTGATTTTTTTACAGAGAGGAAGGGAGAGAGAGAGAGAGAGAGATAGAAACATCTATTAGCTGCCTCCTGCACACCCCCCACTAGGGATGTGCCTGCAACCAAGGTACGTGCCCCTGACCAGAATCAAACCTGGGACCTTTCAATCCTCAGGCTGATGTTCTATCCACTAAGCCAAACTGGTTTCGGTTCTCCTACTCTCTCTTAAAAAAAAAATAAATGGAAAAATATCTTCAGGTGATGATTAACAAAACAAACAAATAAAAGGAATTACAAAATCACAATTCATAAGACCATGGAGTCTAACGTGGAAGACAAAGGCTGAATTTATTTCTTGCTTGGCAAAAGAGAGCTGGAAAAAGAAAGAAAAAGGATTGATGAAGAGTTTGGGATAAATATGCAATTTGTTAGGTTAAATTTAAATGAGGCAAGACTGTGATTGGTGGAGTCACTAATTGAATTAAGGTTAGTAAATTGGCCAGGGTTTGCTAGGTCTATTGGGGAGGGTAGCTAACAGTGATTTATCATAAGGGCCAGGTGTTTTAGGCATGAGGGAAAAATCTATTTTCATATTCAGATCTTGCCATCTTCAGAGCTCTTTCTCTCTTCTTTCCCACTGTCTATAATATTCTTTGAAGACTTCCATTACATAAGAAATATAAAGCTAATTTTGAACCTTTACTATACCACAGGGACTTTGCTTTCAAGTGGCATTTTTCATCTGGGTGGTAAGAACTAGGTAGACGTCTGTAGGTCATAATGGAGCCATGATGGAGAGAATAATCAATTGTACTTGTGGCTTCATGACTTCATCCCTTAGCTAAGTCTTAAAAGGTGGGCCAATATCTGTGAGGTGAGAAGTTCTGGGTAGAGGAAAGGGTATAAGGACAGGCAGAGAACTATTTAGCAGCCATTCTCTTTAGGGTACCACGAGCAATTTGGTGTGCACTGTGGAGTGATGTTTTTCTCCTTCTCCCACCCTTCACTTTCTCCCTGGCTTTCCCAGGTTCTTCTGTGAACTTAAGTCACATTAATAGAGAGGACCTTTAGGAGTCCAATTTATGTTGACAAAGGCTAATCATTCTTTAACATAATATCTGTGCTGGGGTATGGAGAAAGGAAAACCCAATTGTCTATAAGATACTTAACCTCGAGACCAGGGAACTTGGAAAGACTCTTTATTCTCCATCCACAGAGTCAGAAGCACTCACCTACTTCTAGGTCTCAATAGGTTCAAAAGAAGGCATTAAATACTGACAACCTCTACATAAACCCAGAGATAAAACAGATGGAGTGGCGGTGGGAAGAGAAAAGAATTTACAAGGATCAAAGGACTGTGTTGGAGAGGACAGAGGGAAAGGATAAAGAGTAAGTTAGGATGGTTTAGGTGGTAGCTCTGGAAATTTATTGGCTCACAAAATAAAAACCCAAATTACACAATGTCTTCAGGAATGAGCTTCATTTTATTCCTGTGGTTCTCTAAGTATTTTGCCTTGCTTCTTGCCCCCTTATGTATTGGATTTATCATTAGTCAGACTTTATGGTAGTGACAGAGCAGCGGCTAGCATCTCCAGGCTACAAGTCTACTTCTTCACAGCAAGCGGAAGAGATCAGAAAGTCTTCCTACATTCAGCAAAGTCCAGAACTTTATTATGATTGGAGCATCTTAAATTATGTGCTTGTCTCTGCAGCAATACTAGGGATCAGAAGTATATTCTGGGATGGATTGCCCATCTCTGAATCATTCCCTGTGGGGAAAAGGGATGCAATGGCCTTGCTTATCTTTAGGCTAGTCAGAGCCTCCTGAAGTCAAATCCAGCCCAAGCTATGAAGTTATTTCCCAATAGAAGAATGGATAAATTAGAGAACAGGAGAAATAATCTCCAATAGAAAAAATATTTCTTCTTAGTGACTTGTGTGACATACAAAATTCTAGACTGAAGATCCTAGTCCTACTAAAAAGACTGACTTTCTTTTCCCTTAAGGCCTGGAACATAAAAGACAAACCTAAACTGAACAATTGCTTGTACTTGCTTCTAGATTACATGGGACAAAAGTAAGTTCTTTCGACTGTGGATGACATCACCTCACCCTATACCCTGGGGCTGGGTTTACAGCTAAATCCTCGGTGATGAGAGAGGACCATGCTAAGAATTCAACATGTATTTTGAAGAATTTCTGAATCATCTTAGAAGAATTTTTAGGAGGGAAAGTCTGTAATGAGGCTGATAGTTTGAAATGACAATGCTAATTACTCGAGTAGAGAATGGATGAATAGACAGAAACAAAAGTGAGGTTTGGACTGCTAAAGGCCAGAGCAACAATGGTGGAGGTAGGATCCTATGTGAGAAAATATGTATAAGGAAGTATCTAAGCACTGAATAAAGGAGTTGGTATGGTGAGGGGAGAGAGTTTTCAAGAGTGGAGAGTTTGTGAGGAATGGCTGCTAAAGCAGTAGAACCTTTTTCTGCAAGGGAAATAGTAATTACAAAGTATAGTACTAGCTTCCTGTCACATATTAGAAATGCAATAATGATTTGCAGCACCCCCTTCCCCCTTTTGTTTTATATGGTTAGAGGTAAGTGGTGATGGGTTATAGAATAAAGACAGATTTTGGAATGACCTGAAACTCTGTTCCCTTTCATCAGCGGAGGTCCTGACTACCAATAAATAATAGAGGTGTATGTCTTCTGTTTATTCTTTATTCCTTAGATGATGGAGCCTCTGAACAATACTGTTTCCTGCTACATTGTTCATATTAACAAAACTTCAAGTTGGTAGTGAAGTTTAAAATCTGACAAATAAAGGGATACTGTTAAAGACACAGGCCCCATATTATTGAAAAAAAAAAATCTAATATACCTAACCAGTAAATGATTCTGAGTCTGGAGAGTGAATTCTCTGTAGGGGAGAAACTTTAAAGGTTAATGATTGTTAAGAGACCAACTACCTTTTATTTCTTAATAGTTTTGAATGAAACATGATAGAGGAGCTGATACATAAAAACTTAGACCCAATCAAGCAGACTTGGATTTCAGAGTCTCCTTGTTCAGGAAAGAATGTGAATTTCATTTACTTTGCTGACAAAGGGCAAGATAGCTAACCATTAAATGAATTCGTGGTACCATAGCCATGATATAATGTGGATTTCCCTATCCTGGGCCCTGATGTGTAATATAACCATCAAAGTAATGTGTTGTTCTTTGTATGGACAATTAGAAAGTGGTCTTGTTGAATGGAAGTCTCTCCTTACTTTATAACACAAGATAGAAATGAGTTTCTGAGAAGAATCATTTGGAAAAGCATGATATACATAACTCACCACCTGCTTCTTTTTGGTTTCATTATTACTGTATGGGAGATAAATCTAGATATGTGAGCTGGGTTACCTGGAATATATTGTTTTTTCCTGAAATTCCAACATGGTGAGGAAACGATTTATAAAATAACATTTAAAAATGTTTTTATTGATTTTAGAGAGAAAGGAAGGGAGAAAAGGATAGAAACATCTATGAGAAATACCAGTCAGACCCCTTACTGGGGATCAAGCCAGCAACCCAGGCATATGCCCTGATGAGAATCAAACCAGTGAACTCTTGAATTATGGAAGTACGTACATTCAATCCATTGAGGCACAGTAGCTGGGCATAACTGTTCTCTTTACATGTGTATGTATTGGGTGGGCTCTTACCACCACCACTTTACTTTTGCCTCAGATTCCTTAGGCCTGAGAACACTACAAACCTACTGAGTTCTAGTGGCTACACCTATAGACCTCAGACTTCTTATTTGTGGTGGAATAACAATACAATCTCTACCTGCCTCACAAATTTCTTATGAAGATGAAATGTTGCCCTGATTGGTTTGGCTCAGTGGATAGAGGGTCGGCCTGTGAACTCAAGGGTCCCAGGTTTGATTCCAGTCAAGGGCATCTACCTTGGTTGCAGGCACATATCCAGTGGGAAGTGTGCAAGAGACAGCTGATCCATGTTTCTCTTCTCTCATTGATGTTTTTAACTCTCTGTACAATTAGAGATAGTGTTGACTCCCTTATGCTCTCTGTCTCCACCATCAAGGGAGAAAAGGGAGCCTTGGCAATCTTCCTCGTGCTTCCCCTCAACATTCATAGCCTTACTGCCGATATCTGCCTTGAGTCCCATCTTGATTTGAAGAGGCCCGAGAGGAGGATCTGGAAACCTGGAAGTCACCAAAGAACCAGCATTTTAGGTAGAGAGGATGACATGAGAAAACACAGGGGTGATCAATAAAATATATTTAATAAAAATCAATAAAATATATTTTAAAAAGATGAAATGTTAATGTGTGATAAGTGTGAGATATCTATAATTTCAGACTTGGTATTGCTCCCTCTTGCTGTCACAACGTAGCTCAAACTCCTTGGCCTGGGGAATAAAGCTTTCCTTGGTCCGGCTTTTTCTTCCTTCTCCAACTCATCTCCTTCTATCTGCTTCCTCACCCCATCTTCTCCACGCACCAGCTATACTATCATTTTGATCTGTTTGTGGTTCTTCAAAGACACTGCTACAATATATCACCCCTGTGTTTTCTCATGTCATCCTCTCTACCTAGAATGCTGGTTGTTTGGTGACTCCCAGGTTTCCAGATCCTCCTCTCTGTGCTCTTCAAACCAAGTTGGGACTCAAGGCAGATATTGGCAGTAAGGCTATGAATATTGAGGGGAAGCACGAGGAAGATTGCTGAGGCTCCCTGTACTCCCTTGACGGTGGAGACAGAAATCATAAGGGAGTCAGCACTATCTCTAATTGTACAGATAGGGCATCTGAGTCACAGAGAGTTTAAAGAATTTGTCCAAGGGGATAAAACAAGTAATTTGTAGGCCTGGCATTTGAACTCAGGCAGTCTGACATAAAATCTTGAAAATTTACTTTATGCTCTACAGGGTGTGGTGGGTGACTATTTGCCTATTCTCCCATGTCCTTTCCTTTGTTCCAAAATAGGCTGTAAAGTTTAGTAAAACTTTACCAAAGGCTCTAAATGCTTAAGGATAATGGGAAGGACTTACATGAAAAAATTAGAAGTTTAGATTAAAATAATGATTAGAATGCAAACATGAGCATGTGTATTCTCTGGTGATCTCTCTCTCTCTCTCTCTCTCTCTCTCTCTCTCTCTCTCTCTCTCTCATTCTTATTCTTTCTTTCTTAAATTGCTGGATGATTCTAGTGGGAAGAGTATTACACCAGGTACCACTATTCTATTTTTGTTGTTGTTGTTCCATATTTTTCTCATGCCCTCTCTTATATTTACTTCCAAGTCAATGTATCTGTTGTGGTTATTGATGAATAATGAACAACCCCAAACACCAATCACTTAAAATAACTTTTTAAAAAACATATCATGACCTTCTTAAAGATTTTTAAAATTATTTTGAGAGAAAGAGAGAGAGAAAGAAAAAGAGAGAGAGAGAGAAAGGAGAGAGAGAGAGAACAACATAGATGTGAGACCAACATCAATCAGCTGCCTCTGCATGACATGTTTGCATTTGACTTTGAAAATCTAAGTAGTGAGTGAAGTGGTAAAGGAAATAGAAGCTTACAGTATTTTAGGATATGGTATCTGGCACATGTTACTTCTGTCATATTCTAGTGATTAAAGTGCTCTCAGAACTTGTCCAGATTCAAAGGCAAGGTTCACAGACCCCTACCTCCTGATGAAGGCAGTGTCAAGTATTTAGTGGACATCTTTGATCAAACACAGTAACCTTCTGCAGAGAAGCCACTCTGTTCACAATGAAGACAGTGTGGCAGTGCTGAGCAGAGGTCTGACACCAAGGCTTTACTGATTTTATGAGTTAAGATCCAGACCCCACTATTTACTTGATGCATTCTCTGGATCAGTTTCCTCATTAAAAAAATAACTGATGCTTGTCCCTACCTCATAGAATGTGGGAAGTTAACACATGTAAAGCATGTTGGACAATGCCCAGCACATAATGGAGAGCTGTCAGGATGAGCTGTGGTTAGACAGCAGCAGAGTAGTTTTACTCACATTGTCTTATGCCTTCATTACCAAAGAGGTCCTGACTGTTCTTTGCTTAATGAATGTCCCAGTGACAAGAAATAAACCACTCTCCTCCCCACCAAAATTCCACCCTGGAAAGCCCCATATCCTTATCTTCCCAAAGGGCAGCCTTCCATCTCTAAGGATGATTAAGAAAATTGCTGGCAACTTTAAAGTAGCAGATTATCTACATGAGCAACACAGGTTTCAACACTCTTAGGACCAGACTTGGTACAGTACCATGTCATACCGATCATAGCACTTCACTTAAATAGTGTGAAAGTGTTTAATCATCTGTTGTCCCTATCAGACTGCAAATTACTTGAGATCGTGAATGTGAAATTTTACTTTTTTATTTCCAGGGCTTAGTGAGATACATGGCAATAGGTGTTCAATATATTTGTAAAGCAAGTAACAGTATTTTCTTTATCATTCAGACAAGGAGGATGTGGCTTGAAATGACTATAGAAGTTGTACTATGAATAAAATGTTACAACTACATTCTTGCAAAATAATTTGAAAATCTACAAGAGCAAATATGTGTCATAAAGAACATATTCAGTAGTTGTAATTAAAAAATGTTTTCATCTTCTTTATTTCTCCTTAAAATGTATACTAGGTCCTAAATCTAATTTGAGGTAATTTTCAACTTTTTCTTTTGTTGATACATAATAAGTAATGTATCATGATCTCACTGTACTGTAGTTCCACCTGAAACTATAACTTCTCTCTTACATTTCTGTTCTAGTTTATTTTTTTATGGTTCTGTCATTTTTCATCACTTTCTGAAGTTTTTGTCGTTTTACTTTTCCATCCTGTGGGCATTGAGTTCTGGGAAACAAATTTTGTTTTCCCTGTTGGTTTTGTAACTCTACCTTTTGGTTTTCCAGACAACTTCAGATTTGTATTTTTATCACTCCTTTCACAGAATGTTGACATTGCTTTTGGTTTTCAATGGCTCTCTATTGCTTACCCCTCCATTCCTCTAGGATTATGTATCACATTTAGGTCATTGTTCAGTGGCCCCTGTTTCCAAATAAAATCCAGTTTCTTGAGTTAGTTGGGTCCTGGTGGACTTAAATGGAGTGGAGAATGACAATGACAACAAATGAATCACTCAAAAGCCTTCCTAATGAAGGTCTCTCAGCCTACCTACTGAGAAAAAAAGTATTTACAAAGCCACTTGTTCTGTTCGCTAAAATACACAAAGCAAAATATTAAAAATTAGATGTAGATATGAATACTACAGTACTTTTTCCTAAGTAAATCCCTCGCACTGGCTTCACCACTGTATTTCTGAATTTCGTGTGAATATTGAAAAATCATTATTTTATTCCAGATCTACTTGGTTTGCTGCAAAGATTTTTTTCCCCTCTGAAGTGAATGTGTGTTTCAAGTCTGCAACTGTGATCACTTTTTTTATTTATTGATTTAATAAAAACTATGAATTTGAGGGTTGACTTTTAAAAAATGAAACTAGGCAAATTTCAACAAATATCTGTTGGTGATTGCAATTTGTAAATTGTCTGGAACATTATGGGGGCTATTAATAGTCATATAATCTCTTTTTTCTAAAATGCTCTCAAATAACATCTTGATGTTAGAGCTGAAAGAAATTTTTTGAGGTTGTTTCAATCTCTAGACTTTAGGGATAAAAGAATCTAAGATCTGAAAGGTTAAGTGACTTTGGGTAATGCATTTTCACCTTTTTGAACTCAGTTTTTACATGTAAAAAAATAGAACTCATAATCTAATTTATACTTCTAAAATAATTAAATGTGATATAAATGGAGAGAACTAAGCCAACTGCTACCCACAGTAAGTTCCCAATAAATGGTACCTTTTTTTCAGTATTATTATTGGCTATGAGTATGCAAATAGGAGGTGGCATGACAGCGACACAAATCTGGTTCTTTCAATTCTGTTGTTTCATGTAGTTTTCCATGCTAGAAATGAAGTATTTTCCAGTCTGGGCAAGATTTCTTTTTCAGAAATATCATATTTAGAAATAGGTGTTAACTGTCAAATTGCCATTTGTTTTCACCAAATCATAACAGAAACATAATGCTTCAAACAATTGTCCCCAAACATTTTTATGTGTGCACTGCTTAAAAGCAGCATTAAATTAAAAGTTAAAAAATTTTAAAGTTAAGACTTTCTAATATAGACATAAATTAAATGTCACCCATTTGTTCTGCTAACCAACCCAAATGCTACAGTATTTGCTCCAGATTGTAATTCCTGTTCCATCTTTTTCACTTTCATTGCTTATCAGTTTATTTTGTAGCTTTTCCAGTAGTGGTCAGTCTGGTCTGTCTCTTCCTGAAGGTAAGGGGTAAATCCTTTTGTCCTAACTCAGTTGCCACCTCCTATCCAGAATTGGGCAGCAGCCAGTGTTGCTGGGAGGTTGGTGAATTGGATGTTCACCAGCCCTCTGTTCTTGGAAAGCACTTTGTGTTAAATATGGATGGGAAAGGCTCTCCTGATCTAACCCACTTCATTCATCCAGCTCTGAAATGCAAATGTTCCTATCTTATGGAATCCTGAGTGGAATAATATTTAATAGAGTTCTGCAGAACTGAAGCATGCTGCTGGGCCTTAAACATGCATCTCACTGTTCTCTATACTGTTATTTTAAAGCAAGATATTCCACGACTTTAGTGACTTTAGGTAGTTTTCTCACTTTGTAAAGAGTAGTTCTTTGAAGATAAGCTTTATTTTTATGTGAAATTAGTACATCCTTTTTTATTTCAGACATGTAGTTGTATTCACTCATCAGTTTTAACTCTAAAAACAATGGTGCTTGTATTAATCAGTCTCTTCCAGAGAAATAGAATATAATTTGTATATATCAAGAGATCTGTTATAAGAAATTGCTTGACATGATTATGGAGGCTGAGAAGTCCCAACATCGCACAAGGCAAGCTGGAAACCCAAGAGAGCCACTGTTGTAGTTTGAGTCCAAAGGCAGGGAAAAAACAGTATCTCAGCTCAAGGCAGTTAAGCAGGAGGAAATTCCCCCTCTCCCAGTAGGGTCAGCCTTTTTGCTCTACTCAGGTCTTTACTGATTGAATAAGGCTCACCAAAATTATAGAAATGTATAAGGGCTGACTTCAATAAAATGTGTGAAAATAAAAAACACATTCATGTTGGTATTTATTAATCCAAAATTGATATATGGTTATCTGTGTATTCGTCTCTGAAATACTGTATTAAATATTATTTCAAATTAATAAATAAATCTATCAAAATGAGAATTAAACAAAAATTTGGCATAAGTTGTATATGTGAAGTCAACTGAGGTGGTAAATAATTCATTTTCTAATGTTATTTCTTTCTGATTATGAGAAAGGCATGTTGGTACTGTTGGGTATAATTGTTCACATAGTCTTTGGGTTCATTTGTATTTCTGAAGTATCTATTCTAATGTCTCTTTTCTCATTGCTGACTTTGAGTTCTCTTCCCTTTTTTTCTTCCTTGGCCAGTCTGGCTTAAAGGTTTGTTTATTTTTTCAAAGAAGCAACTCATAGTTTTATTAATCTTTTCTATTGTTTTTCTATTTCCTATTTCATTTATTTCTGATTTAATCTTTATTATTCCCTTCTTTTTCCCAACCGTGGGCTTAGTTTGTTCTTCTTTCTCTAGTTCTTTGAGGTTTAATATTAGGTTGTTTGTTTGAGATCTTTCTTTGTGTTAATGTATGTGTTCCTAGTTATAACATTTTTAAAACTAGAATTGCATTTATCTCATCCACTGCGTTTTTGTATGTTGTGTTTCCATTTTCATTTGTCTCAAGACATTTTTGAATTTTTCATTTATTTTATCTTTCATCTACTGGTTGTTCTGGAGTTTTTGTTTAATTTGTGAATTTTCCAGCTTTCCTTGGATTTCTACTGTTTTTTTTTTTTAATTTTATTCTAGATATGTCTTTACCCCCACCATTTCTCTGCTTATATACATTTTTTTTCCTAATATATGGCTTTCAATGCATTTTAAGTAATGTTTTGATAAATAGAAATATTAGTTTTGATGAAGTCCAGGATATTATTTCTTTTCTTTGAAAGTTTTGCTTCTTGTGTTCTAAGAAACATTTCTATACTTTTATTAAATATTTATAATTTTAGCTTTTGTGTTTAATTTATGTTTGTGTACCTGAAATATCTTTGCTTCATTGTCAATTTTTGAAGGATGTTTTACTAGATATAATTTATTTTTTCAATTTTAAAATATACTATTCCATCTTTTAATAAGTATTTCTAAAAAAGGATAAATTCATATTTAAGATTCACATAAATGATTATGAATTATCAGGAAAGACTTGCTTTTTCACTTAGAGTTTAGAGATAAATTTTATTATCATCTTTTTGGGTTTGTTGATAAATCTTACTTCCTGTGTGTCCTGAGCTTCTGGTTTAGACGTAACCACACCCTATTGATGACCCACAATCTTATTTCCTATTTATCTGTGGTTTGCAAAAATACAAGCTCTTTGGCTACTGACCTTGGCATCTGATCACATCTCTCATCCCTAACATTCATAGATTTAGGCTCTGGTGCTCACTGTTTCTTCTGGGGATTTCTCTTACTTTTTTTGTGTGAATTTGGGTATGTATTTTAAAAGTTACTTGTTGTATTTCATCTATAACTTTCAGGTTTTTTGACAGCTACAAAGTGTTTGGTTATTTTAATCATCATATTATTAGAAACTATGGAGGAAATTGAAGCAATCATCAAAAAGCTTCTAGCAAACAAAAGCCTGGGGCTAGATGGCTTCACAGGGGAGTTTTATCAAATATTCAAAGAACTAAAACCTGTCCTCCTCAAACTATTCCAAAAAATTCAAGAGGAAGAAATACTTCTAAGTTCGTTCTATGATGCCATCATTACCCTAATACCAAAACCAGATAAAGACAACACAATGAAAGAGAACTATGGGCCAATATCCCTCATAAACATAGATGCCAAAATTCTCAACAAAATTCTAGCAAATTGGTTCCAGCATTACATCAGAAAGATCATACATCATGACCAAGTAGGATTTATCCTAGGGATGCAAGAATGGTACAATATCTGCATGATAAATATGATATATCACATAACAAATCGAGATAGAAATCACATAGTCATATCAACTGATGCAGAAAAAGCATTTGACTGAATCCAACACCCTTTCTTGATAAAAACCTTCAGCAAGATGGGAATAGAAGGATCATACCTCAACAGAATAAAATCCATATATGATAAATCCATGGCTAACATCATACTCAATGGGCAAAAACTAAAACCATTTCACCTAAGAACAGGAATGAGACAGGAATGCCCAGTTTCACCACTCCTGTTTGACATATTACTGGAATTGCTATCCATAGCAATTAGACAAGAAGAAGAAATAAAAGGTATCCAAATTGGAAAAGAAGATCTAAAACTGTCATTATTCGCAGGTGACATGATACTGTACATAGAAAACCCTAAAGACTCCATCAAAAAAACTATTAGATTTAATTAATGAATTTGGCAATGTAGCAGGATACAAAATTTATCATAATATTAGAAATAGAAGTTGCCTTTTTGCTTTGGTTCCTTATCCTCCAATTATTTTCCTTTGTTGTGGAAACTTAATTTAGATATTGACTCTGGATGGTGTTGGGGTAAGGGGAAGTGAATTTTACCTTTGTGAATTTCATCCTTGTAAAACTGTGAATAAATATCCATGGTGATTCTGTCAAGAGGACA
Organism: Lasiurus cinereus; assembly: GCA_011751065.1. Taxonomy (NCBI): domain Eukaryota; kingdom Metazoa; phylum Chordata; class Mammalia; order Chiroptera; family Vespertilionidae; genus Lasiurus; species Lasiurus cinereus. Next base: position 21,440,741 of record JAAGEH010000226.1, on the reverse strand, counting down.
TGCTCACTTTGGGCTATTCTAGTTTGGAGCCTGATGGGCAATGTGCCAGTTATACCACCTTGGCAGTGTGTACTTACTTTGCCCCTCTGATGTCTCTGGCCCTGGGGCTAATGATGCATTAATAACAAGGTCAGATAAATATGCAAAGGAGGTAGGATGATTCCTTATTTTTAAAGTCCTAGTTTCTCTGCTCACCACTCCTAGCTTTGTTGAGGTATAATGGACAAATAAAAATGTGCATATTTAAAGTGTACAATGTGTTGATTTGATATACATATACATTGTAAAAGATCAGAAATTAACATTCATAGCCTAGCTGGTTTGGCTCAGTGGTAAAGTGTTGGCCTGTAGACTAGAGGGTCCCAGAACTGATCCTAGTCAAGGGCACATGCCTGGGTTGCAGGCTCGATCCCCAGTGCTGGGCATGCAGGAGGCAGCCAATCAATGATTCTCTCTCATCATTGATGTTTCTATCTCTCTCTCCTCTCCTTTTCTCCCTGAAATCAATAAAAATATATTAAAAAAAGAAATTAACATTCATTATCTTATATATTTACCTTTATTTTAAATTATTATTTTCAGTGAGGATGCTTAAGAGCTACTCTTTTAGCCATGTTCAAGTATACAATACAGTATTATTAACTCTAAGTCACCATGCTGTAATTTAGATCCTTGGAATTTATTCACGTTATAACAAAAAGTTTGTAGCCAATGATCATCATCTTCCCATTCTTTCCACTCTCCAACTCCTGGCAACCACCATTCTACTCCCTGTTTCTATGACTTCATAAATCCTAGGTTCTTTATCAGCAAAAAGAGCACAGTATTAATATTTATAGCAGAATTTTCTCTTTTTTTGAGGATTAAGTGAGGTGTGAGGTGATGCTTGCAAAGTATTAAGTACATAGCCCAGCATATAGTAACCTCTATGTTAGCTATCATTACTTGTTAGTAGTAATGATAGTCCAAGTAATTAGTATATAACAAAACATTTTGAAATAGATGTTAGGTCACCATATCAACATCGACACCCCTGAAACACAATGACTACAAAATAGAAGGTCTATGCATTTGGAACCCTATTGTGCTCCCAAGATAGCCAGCCAGCCTATCATCACAAGTCAGACTTTCATGTGTAGTAAACCATACAATTGTTTCTCACTTGGATATTATTTATGCTGTATCTGAAGTGTGGGTTGATATCCTTAAAAGACTACGGCCCACTATTTATACACAAGCCACTATGGAAAAAATAGCATTGTGTTATAATAAAAGAACGCTCTCAACCAGAACTAAAGTGTTGTTTCCACAACACTGAAAGAGCTACTAAACAAAGCAAATGGGAAAAACTGCTTGGTGTTGTGTGAGCAGTTCACATTGTTTTGCTTTTTTTTATTGTACTGTTTACCACTGGCAGTCAGTGTGGGGCCTTCACTTATGAAAATATAGCTGTTGGCAGTGTAGGCTCAATTTCATTCTCAAGCTGTCATAAATGATCACATGGGAAGATAATACTTGATGGGAATTTTATTTTCTTTCCATTTTTTTTAAAACATTTTTCTTTGAGGCAACTTGTTAGAAGAGCAGATAAGATTGAGATCTATGGTATACTGCAATTCTTGGAAAATGCACATACAATCGCCAAAATTCTATTCAGACAACAAAAAGATAGAGGCAATACTCAAATTGAATGAAAGTGTTTGCAATCATTTCCACTTGTTACCTACTATTATTGCCAAAAACTCTTAGAGAAACAACATATCAACATTCTGTTCAGTACATTACCTTGCAGCAGAAGATCTGCGGTTTTGTTGACCCATTTTATAATAAAGACTGTCATCATGCATCCTTGCCACAGATGTATAACCTGAATCAAATGAAGACTTAAACCTAAATTCTAGTTCACAAGACACACAGTTTAAAAGAGGAAGCAACCGATATAGAAAGTGTTTTTTTTTTAAAAAAAACAATTGGTCTGATCTCTTCAATAAGTTATTGTTATGAGAAAAATGAGCAGGAGAGAAAGAGAGGAATATTTCTAGAGTAAAGGGGACTTAAGTGATATACTAAGAACCAAATGAAATTCAAAATATGGTATTTATTTGGATCCTGGTTTGATGAAACTGACATTTTGAGAAGTAGTAAAATTCAATGCAAACTAAGTATTAGTTTTTATTAAGGATTTCTTGTGAATTTTGGTATCTGTGATAATGGTATTATGATTATAGAGGAGAATATCTTTATTTAATATTTTTAAGACTGCATACTGAAGTACATAGGGAAGAGATGTCATCATTTCTATTATCTACTTTATACTACCTCAGCAAAACAACATGTAAAGCAAATAATACAAAATGTTAAAAATGGTTCAAAGTAGGCATTGAGCATATAGCATTCATTATACTATGCTCTACTTTTCTATAAATTTGAAAATTTTCTCAATAAGAGGTAAAATAAAAGCCTTTTATGATACAACTCCTCTTAAAAACAAAGAGTACTATTTATAATACAAGTTGGGGCAAAAGTAGTTTTATATGAAAAATAATACAATAATAAATAATAATGCAAGGATAAACGATGTTCATTTTACTCCCAGTTGTAGACCTATTTTCACCTCATCGTGTATTTTCTGAAGGGAATTTATGATGCATCAATTGAAGAGGTTCAAAAGTAGACCGAAACACAAATTAACAGAGTGAAAAAGCAGGACTTCCAGATACACTGTTAAATATTTAGAGGTATTTGCTTTTTTGTTACTTTTAGGGGCATGATGTCTTTTATAGATATGGGGACTAGGAATGTTAAGATGATGCACTCCTTGTAAGAAAAAGAATTGTAGAGAATAGAGAATTTCAGGGCATGAGCCCTGTGCTTTAGTGGAGAGAGTTAACCTAATGCATTGGTCGGCAAACTGTGGCTCGCGAGCCACATGTAGCTCTTTGGCCCCTTGAGTGTGGCTCTTCCACAAAATACCACGGCCTGGGCAAGTCTATTTTGAAGAAGTGGGATTAGAAGAAGTTTAAGTTTAAAAAATTTGGCTCTCAAAAGACATTTCAATCATTGTACTTGATATTTGCCTCTGTTGACTAATGAGTTTGCCGACCATTGACCTAATGCAATGGGGAGAACACAAGTTTTCCTTCCACATGGCTCTGATAGTTATTGACTAGCAGTATGGACTTGAGCAAGTTTCTTAGATTGAGTCTCAGATGTATCCTCTGTAAAATGGGAATAATAAAAATATCTTCTCTAGGGAATGTTGTCAGTATTAAACCAGATGATTTGCATAAGGAGTTTAGCATCAAGATGTGTGAAATAAAATTCATCTGTCTGTGTGACTGCTATGAGGTTCATTAAAGGCAAGTAGAAGAGGCATGATCAGAGACTTAGGAGAGGTGGAATTTGAGGTGAGCTTTGAAAAATGGAGAGGATTTCAAGACTCGGAGATAGCAGTAGAGGGAACCCTCCAGGGGGATAAAAAAAGACAGAGCTAGAAATAGCAAGTGAGTTCATTTGATTTCAGGATATGCTTCTGGATTGGAATTCTGGAAAACGAGGTTGGGACGTGATTATTAGAACCTGTAATTGGTAATCCAGGAAGTTGGACTTTATTTTGGATGCCTTGGAAAGGAGCATTGAATGGCTTTGACAGGCTTTGATCTGGTCAGAGTTGTGCTTTGGGAAGATCACTCTGGCATTCGGGTTTGTGTTGCCATGTTCCTTGGAGAGTCTGGAAGTTAGGGTGCTGTTGCAGTCTCCTGATCTTCTACCCAGAAGTCATCCTCCTCCTTCTGTACAGGGCTCTGGTTTTACTAAGGATGATGACACAAGGGTTTGGAATGGAAACACACAAATAAATGCAATTGCATTTGCTATTCTTCTTTGTAGTAAAGGGTGGCATTGTCTAATTTGAGCAAATATAAGCTGAAGGTGTAGAGTGGGTCTTCTGAGAATGCTCTTTAAAAGTGTGAGAGCCTTAGGTGATTAAATTGTCCAATACCATAAGAATATAAGTATGGAAAGCCAGCAGTTTCTTGGGTTTCTTATGATTTTGTGAAACTGCCAGCCCCAAATTTATGTGAGAAAAAAAAATAACTGTTTTTTTTCCCCCAAGATGCCATGCATATGGGTAAAAGTTTGTGTTATTTGCAGCTGAATTCAATCTGCCACTGATGTACGCACCAATTAGGAAGTTTGACAAGGGTGAGAAGCAAACAAAAAGCAGTAGGGAGCTGGACTGTGGCAGGCGGGGTCAGTGTCAATATAAATGGAAGACATGGTAAGCAGGGGACACATTGGAAATAGACATCATAAAAAAAAATGACTGATTGGATGTGTGCCTGGAGGGAAAGGAAGAAATCCAATATGACTTAAAAGTTTAAGCTTGGGGGGATCAGGAAGATGGTAGCATTATTGCCAGATCAGATATAGCTATAAGAAGAGGTAGCCAGAGTGACATGTAAACAAAGATAAATTAAATTTTAGACCAGTGAGTTTGAGTCAAGAAGGCCAAGTTTAAACAATCCAAGAGCTGACTCAGCTGTCTGGACCCTGGTAGAAAGCATAGATTACTGTATAATAAAGGGTCTCTTACCACATGGCAGGGTAGGAGATGCCATCTGGCAGGAGATCCCTTTTTATTTATTCTACCCAGTAGGAAGATGGGCCATACTTACTAGTCAGGATCTTTAAACCTGAGTTTACACTACATTTGGAAAATACATATTCATTTCCCCTGGGACACAGTGGCTAGAACCCCGCTTAGCCAAGGCATAGGTCTGTTTTAGGAGTAGGAAGTGAGCGAGGTGACCTCTGGATATGCTTTTTAGTTCAGGGCTTCTATAATTATCACAGGCTTCAAATCACTTACTCGGGAACAGCACATAATTCTCACTAATAAAACACAATTCGAAACTTGGAACTGAAATGACACACTTTCAATAAAGTGTTGTAATAAAGTTAGCAACTGGAGACTCCCCTTAGGAATAAAGAGCTAAATGTATTGGTTGGCCACTCGTGCAAGGCAAAGCTAAAGTCTACACTGATTCATCATGTGGATGATGTGGATGCTTTATATAAGTTTTAAATATAAATCTGACAGCAAATGAAAGAACTAAAAGGACATTGTTCCTTAACCGTGGAATCTGCAGTTAATATCAATGGGTGCCCTAAAGTCTAAATTCTGCATCCACCTTCCTGAAAAACTGCTGCCTGATCCTAGTTCCTGCATTTTAGTTCCCTTCTGAAACCTTTCTAATGGTCCTGTGGATGGAAATGAAGCTCTGGGTTCTTTAAAATTCTGCCAACAATAAGGGACCTTTGTTATTAGAAAAAGGTAGCAATATATAGAGAGCTTTATACTAATATAAGTTTATTCGAAGTTTCCAGAGATTCAGAAGAGTAATTATTTGGGCAATGTTGTTTTTCTGAGACTTTAGCATATGATTGAAGACGGTTCTTACCATAAGGTGTTTATAGTACAGCTATTGTTTTCTTAAAACTTGCATTTCCCACCAAAGCATAGAGCTTGTGGTCTGAAGTATAGGCTCATATAAATAGTGAAGTGCAGTGATTCCTCAAATGTCATCAGATAATAGGTGTTTCTCCAAAAAGAATTCCAATGTCAAGTAAGTTTGGGACATTCTTTTAAAACAAAACCACTAAGTTTTTGGAAGTTCTTTTCACAGCCTTTATAAAGTCCTCTAATTCACCAAGAAGGAAATAGGAGGAGAAGCATTTCCAACAGTATTACATCTCTCTAAAGTTCCTCCCATTTCAAATTATTACATAATGGCTCATCCATTTGTATAGTTGTGAACCAAAACTTCTTGCCTCAGTGTAGCTAGCTATCTGTGAGCTCCTGATCCAGTCGGCCTAATTGAATTACTTTTTTGGGGAATTTGACACTGAGATCAAGAGGTTAGGTATATAACATGTATGTTACAAACGCCCATGTTTTCAGTGTGGATCAAAGAATCAAAGAAAGCCTGTCTGGGAACAGAGAACAGCACAAAATACCAGTACACATACTGCCCCCCCCTCCCCCTCCGCTGACACACACATAGACACACAGAACAAGAGGGAGAAAGAAAGGGAAGAAGGCAGGGAGGGAGGGAGGAAAGAAGAGAGATCTGAATGTACTTTAAATCCCTCTTTGCACTATTTGCAGTTACATGCCTCCCTATTCATGGATTGCTTTTCTCTTAAGGTTAAAGCATTTCCTGTTTCCTCCAAAAAGGGGTATAATGACTACAGTAAAAAAGTTAATGATAGAATAATATCTAAAAATACAGGTCACTTCACAATCAGCTCAATGCCTTTTCAATCCAAGGCTTGTACAAGTCTTCAATAATACTTTCCAAGTAGCTAATTCTTTTTTAATGTTGGGAAACAAAAAGAAATCACTAATTTATCCATTGCAATAAATCATAAAGGTTATCCATGTTTGCTTATTTCTATGCATTGTATTTAGTTTACTTAAAATTTAATAGAGGAAGTGATGAAATAAAAATAACACAGACTTATATATCTGCTACTTAAAATGAATAAATGTTACTGCTCATAGTAGTTGCTTAAAATTTATTAATTTTTAAGAAGTAAAAAATAGATAAATTTTCTATGTCCCCTATTTCTGATCCAGTCACCTTAAATTCTCCACAAAGGCAACTCCTACTATGAATTTAGTGTATATCCAAACCATATTATGCTTTTATGCTATAGAAATCTCTAATATATATATGTGTTTTCGCAAAATGTATTTAAATGGTATACAACTCAAAACACTATGCAATTGTCTTTTTACATTTGACATTATGCTTGCATATGTATTTATATTTTTCTTTTTTCTTTTTATTGAGCAAGATACACATTATTTTGTAAACATAATTTTAAAATATTTATTTATTTTTTAAATTTAATAAATCTTTATTGTTCAGATTATTACAGTTGTTCCTCTTTTTCCCCCATAGCTAACCTCCAGCCAGTTCCCATCCCACCCTCTGCCTTTATGCCCTCCACTGTCCTCATCCGTAAGTGTACGATTTTAGTCTAGATTCTTCCTGCACCCCACACCTCTTTCTCCCCTGAGAATTGTTAGTCCACTTTCTTTCAATGCCCCTAATTTTGTTATATGCACCAGTTTATTATGTTCATCAGATTTTTTTTATTCACTTGAGTTTTAGATTCACTTGTTGATAGATATGTATTTGTTGTTCATAATTTTTTATCTTTTACCTTTTTCTTCTTCCTCTTCTTAAAGAGTACCCTTCAGCATTTCATATAATACTGGTTTGGAGTTGATGAACTCCTTTAGCTTTTTCTTATTTGTGAAGCTCTTTATGTAACCTCCAATTCTGAATGATAGCTTTGCTGGGTAGAGTAATCTTGGTTGTAGGTTCTTGCTATTCATCACTTTGAATATTTCTTGCCACTCCTGTCTGGCCTGCATAGTTTCTGTTGAGAAATTGACTGACAACTGTATAGGTGCTCCGTTAGATAAATAACTGTTTTTTTCTTGCTGCTTTTAATATTCTCTCTTTGTCTTTTGCTCTTGGTATTTTAATTATGATGTGTCTCAGTGTGGTCCTCTTTGGATTCCTTTTGTTTGGGGTTCTGTGCGCTTCCTGAACTTGTAAGTCTATTTCTTTCACCAGGTTGGGGAAGTTTTCAGTCATTAATTCTTCAAATATGTTTTTAATATCTTGCTCTCTTTCTTCTTCTGACACCCCCATAATTCTGATGTTGGTACACTTGAAGTTGTCCCAGAGGCTCCTTACACTATCTTTATATTTTTGGATTCTTTTTTTTTTTTTTTGCTTTTCCAGTTGAGTGTTTTCTGCTTCTTTGTATTTCAAATCTTTGACTTGATTCTTGCGATCCTCTAATCTGTTGCTGAGTCTCTGAATAATATTTTTTATTTCAGTCAGTATATGCTTAATTGCTAGTTGGTCCTTTTTCATATCCTTGAGAGTCTCAGTAAATTTATTGGCCTTTTCTAGAACATTCTTGAGAAACCTTATAACCATGGTTTTGAACTCTATATCCAGTCATTTGCTTTCCTCCATTTCTTTCATTTGTGACCTGTTTCTTTATCTCTGCTTTTTTGCTGCATCCTTGAGTTGATAGAGTGGTTTTGTGTGCTAGGTGTCCTATAGGGCCCAGTGGCTCAGTCTCCCCAGTTACCTGAGGTGGACACTCTTGATGCACCCCTTTGTGGGCTGTGTGCACAGTCTTCTTGTAGCTAAATCTTGATTGTTGTTGGTATCACTGGGAAGAATTGACCTCCAGGCCAATTGGCTGTGAAGATTAGCTGTGCCTACACTGGGAGAACTTCTTTGCTGGAGACACCCTTATGAGACAAGGCTTGCAAAAACCTGTAATTTCAGCTTGGATGGGGTGGAGTCTCAGGGTAGAGCAGACAGCATTGGTTTTCTGTCAGTCCTGCCCTAATACGCCCCTGGGTCTCAGTGTCCCCTGGTAATCACTGCAAACACCTCTGAGAGAAAGCTGCCCTTGAGTTTCATCTGCTGCCAGACAGTCCACTCTCTCCCTGAATGAGTCTGGGTCCCCAGGGTCTCGCCAGGAATTGGGGTTCAGTGCAGTCAGGAGCTTTTGTCTCCCTCCTGCTTGAGAAAGCCAGCTGTGTACTCAGTTGCCAGCCCTCTCCGTGCATGTGCCTCAGTACCTCTGCCTTCCACAGTTCTTCTGAATCTCAATGTGCTTTTCTCTTTCCTGACAGTCCTGTTTTATCCCATATGAGTCTGGGTCTCCAGAGTCTCACCCGGAACTGGAGTTTAGCATAGTCAGGAGCTTTTGTCTCTCTCCCAGTTGAAATAGCCCGCTGTGCATTCAGTTGCTAGTCCTCTGCACGTGTGTCTTAGTACCTCTGCCTTCTTCATCTCTCAGTGTGCTTTTCTCTTTCCTTCTAGTTGTAGAATTTCGACTCAGCCAGCCTTCTTGTGGTTCTGGATGATGTCTGTTTTGTCTTTTAGTTGTAGTTTTGAAATTGTTGTGAAAGGCAGCAGTTTAGGATTTACCTATGCCACCATCTTGGTTTCTCCAAGCTGAACATCATTCTTTACATTGCACACTAGGCCTGGGACCCTACCCATGCACGATTTCATGTGCTGGGCCTCTAGTTATTTTATAAACATCATTCTTTATTTGAGAGAAATTTTGCCATATTGCATGGTTTAGGATTTATTGTTTGTACTATCTGGATAATCTCCCATAGAACTGACATATGATAGTTTGCTTTACTATTCTCAAATGGTATGTATATATATATTTGGCCATTATACATCAGTAAGTAAAGAAGTAAGTGTATGACACAGTTTAGGGTATATGTATCTGAAACTAAGTGAAAGCCTCATTAACCATGGCTTAAGCTGTAATGATATTTGCTGTTTACATAAAAGGCCAAAAGACAGCTTGGAATCTGAGTCAGTTTTTGTGTGATTCTTATATGATTTTCCTCATGATCACAAGATGACTGCAGCTGCTTCAACATCACATCATAACAAGGTAACCTTCAAACCAGATGGAATAGAGTGGAAGATAAAAAGGGAGAGAAAATCCTTTCCCTCCCAGCAGACTTCACTTTAGGTTTCAATAAATCAGGTGATATATCCAAATAATACTCAGCTCTGCAAAAAACAACAGGATTTCTATGATTGACTTGGATAACCATTATTTTATTCTTGGATTGGCCACATCACTCCCCAAAACCACAGTGGATTTTAGCTGGTAAAGAGGAAGTAGAAATGGTGATGTATTAGTCAGGTTTCTCCAGAGAAACAGATTGAATAGATTATCTATCTATCTATCTATCTATCTATCTATCTATCTATCTATCCATCTATCTATCATCTATCTCCATCTATGATTTATTATAAAGCATTGGCTTTCATGATTATGAAGGTGGGCAAGCCCCAAGGTCTGCAGGGTGACCAGCAAGCTGGAAATTCAGGAGAGCTGATGGTTTAGTTCTGAGTCCTAAAGCCTGAGAGCCAGGAGAACCAATGGTGTTGTACTAGTCTGAAGACCAACAGGCTCAAGACCCCGATCCAGGAAGAACGAATTTTTCTGTATAAGTCCAAATGCAGGGAAAAGGCCAACGCTTCAGTTTGAAAACTATCAAACAGGAACATTTCCTCTTATATGGGAGTGAATCAGCCTTTTATTTTATTCAGGCCTTCAGGTGACTAGATGAGGCCCACCCATATTATGGAGGACAATCTGCTTAATCAGTGTACTGATTTCAGTGTTAATCTAATCCCAAAACACATCCACAGAAACATAAGAATAATGTTTGACAAAATATCTGGGGATATTTTGGTGGATGTCTTACTGCCAGTTGATCACCCCATGATCCAGTCAAGTTGCTACATAAAATTAAATATCACAGGTGGCTAGGTAGGCAGCCAATGGTGTCTGCTTCAGAGGTAAGGAACATCATTATATAGTGTTTTTTTTAAAAAAATATATATTTTATTGATTTTTTTTACAGAGAGGAAGGGAGACGGATAGAGAGTTAGAAACATCTATGAGAGAGAGACATTGATCAGCCGCCTCCTGCATGCCCCCTACTGGGATGTGCCCACAACCAAGGTACATGCCCTTGACCGGAATTGAACCTGGGACCTTTCAGTCTGCAGGCTGACACTCTATCCACTGAGCCAAACCAGTTTCGGCTATATTGTTTTTAATAGAAGTATATTCTGTTGGTGTTTTTAATAGAAGTATATTCCCAAAATGGGTTATTGTATTAAAATGATGGGAAGTATTTTAACATTTTTGATATGTATTTCCCAAAAGATTTCATAAAAGACTTTTATAATTTGCATAGTCTATACTAATGTTTAGAACAGAGAATTCCTGTATTAGCCCTAGCATCACATTATTAAAAATTGGTTATTAGCAGAAAACTTTTACTCAACTATTGCTTTCATTTTTTTGACAAGTGGAATACATTTTTACCTTTTATTTTATTTTATACTAGTGGCCCAGTGCATGAAATTCGTGCATGTGGGAAAGGGGGTTCCCTCAGCCCAGCCTGCACTCTCTCCAATCGGGGACCCCTTGGTGGATGTCTAACTGTCAGTTGATCACCCCTAACTGCCTCTGCCTGCCTGCCTGATTGCCCCTGAGCCCTCTGCCTGCCTGCCTGATCACCCCCAATTGTCCTCCCCTTCCGGTTTGATCTTGCTCCCAATTGCTTTCCCCTGCTGGCCTGATCTCACCCAGTCTCTGTCTCTCTTTGTTTTTTCTCAGCAGTCTTCCAGGCCTTCATGCTTCCCTCTTTCTCTTTCTGGCTGGGAGGGGGCAGGGCCAGTCGGGGCCATTCCACTCTCTGCCTGCCTTCCCTTCAATCCAGCCTCTTCAAGCCCAGTCTGTTTTGTTTTCTCATTCTTAGAGAAGCTCTGAGAGAAAGCTGGGAGGGAGGGAAAGAAAGGGAGAAAAGGCTGTGAGCTGGTGGGTGCTGTGTGTGTGTGATTGTGAGTGAGTGTGAATGCTGGCACCGCCTCTCCCTCCCTGTCTCAGCTGCCACAAGTCCCCACCCACCAGAGCCTGCTGTGCGTGCAACCTGGGCGTTAGGTCAAGCCTCCAGTTGCTGAGGATGTGATGGGCCCAGGGTTTTTATATACAGTGGTACCTCGAGATTCGAGTTTAATTCGTTCCGTAACCTTGAGGCGTGGGAAACTATGAGACGCTCGAGTTGCATAAACTGGTGGGTCGTGTGCAGTCAGCCAATCCACGTGATTACTCGTATCTCAACTCTTGCTCATATTTCAAAGCAAAAATTGCTCGCTCGACAGCTAGTATCTCAAAAATCTCATATGTTAGGGCACTCGTATCTCGAGGTACCACTGTATTAGTATGTGTATTTCCTTTATTATGCATTTCTCTCATGAAATCTTATCAGTACTACTTATATTGCATATAAGCATCCTATATAATAAAAAGGTAATATACAAATCAATCTAACGGCAGCATGATGGGACAATATGACACTTACTGACCATCAGGGGGCAGACACTCAATGCAGGAGCTGCTCCCAGCCACAAACCCTGATTGCCTGATCAGGGCCTGCTTGCCAATCTCTCAGTCCCTTCCCTCAGCCTGCAGGCTCCTATTGCCTGATGATGAACAGGGAACTGGGAACTGCCAACCTCTTGGTTCTTCCCCCTGGCTGGCAGGCTCTGAATGCCTGATAGTGAATGAGGAACCAGGATGGGTGGCAGTGGGTGGCGGGGCCAGCTGCCAGCAGCTGGGGAAGATGGCCCTGATTCCAGGCCAGGCCGAGGAACCATATCTGTGCACAAATTTTATGTGCCGGGCCTGTAGTCTATATAATAAAAGCCTAAGTGATCATTTCAGTGGAATGACCATACTACCAGTCACTATGATGTGAACTGACCAGAAGCTGGGCTCACAGCTAGTGTATACAGTTGTGGAAAGAGTCTCTCCATCCTCTGCTGCACGTGGGCGGTAAGGAGTGAGGGGTTTCGGACTGCGAGAGTCCCGAACTGTGAGAGGGATATCTGACTGCCAGCTTAGGCCCAATCCTCCTGGAAATTGGGCCTAAGCAGGCAGGTAGACATCCTCTGAGGAGTTCCAGACTGTGAGAGAGTGCAGGCTGGGTTGAGGAGACCCCCCCTGCCCAGTGCACAAATTTTGTGCATATATAAAAGTACATACAGTGGTACCTCGAGATACGAGTGCCCTAACATACGAGATTTTTGAGATATGAGCCGTCGAGCGAGCGATTTTTGCTTTGAAATACAAGCAACATTTGAGGTAGGAGTAATCAAGCGGATTGCCTCCAGTTTACCTCGACTCGAGCATCTCAGTTTCCCACGCCTCAAGGTTACGGAACGAATTAAACTTGTATCTCAAGGTACCACTGTATATCATTTCCACCAACCTATTGTTTTCCTTTTAATTTAAATGTTACTTTTTTATAGGTATTTTAATTTTCTTTCTCTTAGCATTTTGATACTTTACAATTTATCATTTTATTTTAATCCTCTTATCTGTGATAAATACATTTTTCTCTTCCTTAATTTTTGAAATTTAATTTTAATCTACTTAGAAATCATTATGGAATAAACCATATTTTTCATATTCTTTCATTTATTAATGAAAGATTCCTCTTGGTTTTATTTACTTATTCTGTGATTTATTAATGTTATAAATGGAAGCCCTAACACCCAATGTGACTGTATTTTGAGGGTGGTAAAGTTAAATGAGATCATCAGGGCAGAACCCTAATCTAATAGGACTGGTGTCCTTCTGAGAATAAGAAGAAACACAATAGATCTCTCTTTCCCTGTGCTCACAAAGAGTGGCCATGTGAAGACACAGAGAGAAATTGGCTATCTACAAGTGGAAGAGAGTTTTCATTAGAAACCAACCCTGCTTGCACTTTGAGCTTAGATTTCTAGCTTCCATGACTGTGAGAAAATATATTTTTGTTATTTCAGCCACTCAGTCTATGATATTGTGTTATGGCAGCCCAAACAGACTAATAAAATAAGATTCTCAGATTTATTGGTATATTTTCTTGAGATCTATTGCTGCTTTCATTAATATATTCAGCTAGTGGAAATCTCAATTTATAGAAATACTAGAAGCCCAGTGCACAAAATTTGTGCACCTAGGGGAGAGGTTCCTCAGCCTTGCCTGCGCCCTTTTGCAGTCTGGGACCACTCAGGGGATGTCCACAGTCAGACATGCTGGCAGTTAGACATCCCTTTTGCAGTCTGGAATCCCTCGCTCCTTACTACCCACCTCCAGTGGAGGCAGAAGAGGCTCCTGCCACTGCTGCTGTGCTTGCCAATTGTGTGTCCAACTTCTGGCTGAGTGGCACTCCTCTTGTGGGAGCACACTGACCACCAGGGGCAGTTCCTGCATTGAGCATCTGCCTCTGGTGGTCAATGTGCATCATAGCGACCATTTGTTCCATCAGTCCTTTCGCTGTTTGATCTATTTGCATATTAGGGTTTTATTATATAGGATATAGGTAAATAAATAGTGTCATTACAACAAATTTTGGTTATTATTTCTATTTTATATTATTCTTTAAGTGTAGTCCTCTTTTATGTATTTTATACAGAATATAAAATTATACTTTAAAATATGGTATATCAGCCCTTCCAAGTTGTCAGTGTATCTACACAAAGCCTAATGGAGTAGAGTTTAAAAGCCAATGTTTCCTGGTTCATATAAAATGTAAGGCTTCCATATGGCTTAGCATGTCTTCCTTGTGCTAACAGATAGAAAATGTGAGCAGGGCTAATGGGGAAAGGAGATGGAATTCCCTAGGGCAGTGGTCAGCAACTGTGGTTCATGGGCCACATGCGGTTCCTTGGTCCCTTGAGTGTGGCTCTTCCATAAAATACCACAGCCTGGGCAAGTCTATTTTGAAGAAGTGGTGTTAGAAGATGTTTAAGTTTAAAAAATTTGGCTCTCAAAAGAAATTTCAATCGTTGTTCTGTTGATATTTGGCTCTGTTGACTAATGAGTTTGCTGACCACTGCCATAGGGCCATCTGAGGCAAAGATGGTGAAGTTAAGATGGAGGAATTGGAATTTGCAATTAAATTTATTCAAGTAAAGACGGGAACTGAATGCGGATATAACTTAGCATTTTGATTCAATAGAAAAACATCTAAATATTTTCTTACTGGGATTTCCACCTTTAAGTGCACTATCTGGGTAAAGTATTTTATACACCTTTTAAAAAATACCAGTGACTTTCAATAATTTATTTAGCATTTACCTGAGGTCCTATTAATGTGGGGTTCTCTTAGAGATAATAAGACTTAGATTTTGTGCTCAATGTGGCTGCAAGAATAGTATGCAATGAATGAGAATGTCATGAAGATCATATCTTAGTTACCTATAGGATCAACTCATTTGTCTAAATTGATGAGGTAGTTCACTCAACTGCAGACTGACTTTATTTTTTCTTCAGTAGCTTTGATTGAATAACCAATTGATTTATTTGTTGGCATTACATAAACAGAGCCCAAATTAAATAATTTCTTGAGCCAAAGAAGTTGAACGTAGGTTGTTCATTACTATTTAGGAAGAAAGAGATTTCAAGAGAGAATAGAAATAATTAAATATTTATGAGTTTTATTTAGTCAGCAACTATGATAACGAAAAAAAGCTCAAAAGCACGTGTCTGAACACTTCTTAGAGACCCTTCAGCCCTGTGGAGGGGCCAGAAAGCTCGGTGGTTGGTTGTGAGTCTTGGGCAGTCAGTGACCAAGTTCTGCTGAGAACATTCCTGGAAAGAAGTCATTGTTTCAACGTTAGTACTAATCTCACCATCCTTTTATCCTCCTCTTTCACCACTTGGAGTGTTTCTGGACTGTTCTTTATCCAGACAAGATTCAGCAAATGCCATTCTCAAATCTGGTCTCCAGGTCTCCTGATACCTCCCGGTCCATAAAGCTCCCTTTACTTGGGCTGAGGATACACACTTTAATTTTTTTTTTTTTTGACTTCGTGGTAGCTATGTTTTGAAAGACAGCAGGCCCCAGTATAGGAAATTAATAGGACTCAATAGGATTTTTTTTTTTTGTTGGTCAGAACTTAACTAAATTTAGTACTAATCCCTTGAGGAAGAAGGAAAAAAACCACCCTAATTCAACACCCAATTATTAAAAAAAACACACCCATGGATTTAAAAACATAGCAGGAAATTAGACCAGCCAGTTTGACATCAGTTAAGTCTCAGAAGCATTTTAAAAAGATCAAATGCTGGAACATTTAAAAAGCACAGCTTGATAACAGTCAATTAAGGTAGCCTCAGGATGTGGCCAAGGAGATTTTCGTAATTTGTGTGTGCACGACGTGGATGGAAATTCTAAAAGGCATTGCCATAAGAATAAGAAAAACATAGTAAAAATCATCAAGCAGGATATGGCTATTTGACAAAGCCCTCTATTTTTTTCTTTTTTACTTAATAACTGAAGCATGGAGTCCTGGGGAACAAAAAAGCCTGGCAAATTGAATTAATAGTTGAGTAAACTTGGGTATAAGTCAAATTTAATTTTAAAATCCTTAGCAACTTAGTTTTATGTTGAAGCTGCTATTATTCTGTGTTACTAAGGTTTAGGGCTGAAGGGACCTAGTTATGGTGGAATCATCTAGGATACTGCTTCTCAAAGTGGGGGTCCCTGGACTACTCCTGCTCTATTGACTGTTAACTTTAAGTAAGATAAATACAGAGATTGAGAGTATTTAGGAATTTTTATTAGCAGTGTGACCAAGTACTTTCTTAAGAAACATGAGCTTGAGTTTAAATGTCTTTGTTTATTTAAAAAATCAGTCTTAGCTATTAGTTTTATTGTATTTTATGAAATTATAGATCTATGGCTTGTTGAATATATTCTTGAACTTAGCACTCAGCACCCGGCATGGTAGAGATCGATGCATTTATTGTCCACCTCTGCTCACTAGAATGGAATCTCTGACAAGAAGGGACTGTCATGCCTTGGCTGCATCCTCAGCATGACAAATAGCACTTGGCACATGAGAGATACTTTTAGATATTTGTTGGTGAAAGCTGAATTCAATGTCTTTGGAAAAAATACGGGCCCATTGAGCCTTAAGTTCATTAAGTATGAGCCGGGTATTCAAATGCTGACCCAGGATTATAAAAAGTTAAAAAAAAAAGGAAAAGAAAAAAGGAATCAATGTCCTCTTCTTAACAGGAGGTTGATGTTAGCAAAATAGGCAGGATAATCTTTTAATAATGGATTTTAAGGAATAAAAGCCCTTGGTTAGCATTAGCATGGGGGACATATTTATTTTAACACTGAAGACAAGAAAGTAAGTTGCAGTAAGGGTTTTTCATTTGCATGAGACATTCTACATGCAGATTTTTAGTCCATTTTTTAACAAGGCCAAAGAGAAAAGGTAAGAAAGAAGCAGGGATTCTAAAACCATATTTGTTTTAAGGGGGAAAAATAACATTTCCTCTTAGAAAACTTTAGGGAACTATAGGAAGATGAGGTTGGCCAGGTAGGAGGTGGTGACTGTCACTCGCAGATTTTGCCCACGTTAGCAGTTTTCTGGCATTTCAGCAGCAGACTATTTGGGTGAGGACTCTATCTATATGTTATTTCAGCAGCAAAATTTCTGCCAAGATCATGAAGGGAGTGCAGACTCCAGGAAATCTTGTAAAAGAAGTAAAAATGTTGTCAATATGCGTGGATGTCAGAACAGCTGAGGCACAAATGCAGCGTACCTAGACCCACATCCTACTAAGTATAGTAATTCTGGGTTCCATTGAAAGTTCTTGTGCAGAAATGAGAGAAGTTCTAACATCATTTGAAAATTGACATTTCTTTACTAGGCTGCTAATCTACAGATGTATGTACATATCTTAGTGCTTTAATTATTTTTTACATGGTGTTACATAAGACTGTTACAGATATGTTACAAAAAAAGGGCAAAAGTGAAGGAAGTATGGTACTGTGCCATTAGAAAATTTAAATTTAAATTCTAACTTATTTTGTCTTAAATGAACACAAAAAAAATTATACTTGAACTGGTGAAGAAAGAAGATGTAAATAACACTTATTAACTAACTAGGATTTGACAGGTCCAATGCTAGGAGCTTCACATATATTTTCTGCTATAATATCTAAATCCATATCTATGTATAACCTCTTTTAAGGATAAGAGTATTTTGGAGTGAAATGTTTTCAGTATTTGTTAAAATAAAGCAGAAACCAATGCAAATTTCCCCGGACACAAAAATATTAAGTATTTTTGCTTAAGACCACGCAGCAAGTCTGGAGCAGGACAAGGACAAAGATTTCCCTCTTACTCAGGGTGAGGGCTTCCATGGAAGTGTCGGCTGTTTTTGTAAGTTCCATGGACAATTCATTCTTTCATATTTAAGTAACACTGTGATGGAGGTTGTTCTGTGTGATGAATATTCAGTAAAACAGCTCTTCCCTTTCGGATAAGAATCTGCAAATTATTCAATAGCTTTATACTGTAATTCTTCTATTTTGGCTTTTTCTTTCTGCATTCAGAAGGAACCTTCGAAGGAAAACCTATTGCATTTTCTGGCCTTGGTCAACTTAAAAGAGTGGGAGGTGGATGTAAAACGTTGCTAGAAGTGTGTTGCCCTTGTTTCTGTGTTCTGTGCGTGCCCCCTGTTTAGCGCAGCAGGGCAGTCTTTGGCCTTGCTGCTTTGCTTCCTGCTTCCACATCAAGGAGAGCCTATGAGTGATGCCTGGGTGGCTGTTAGCTACCTTCATCCTGATCAGCAGCAGAACACAGCCACCATCACAAGTGCAAAAGATGCTGTCTGCGCCCACTGCCGGGTGGGTTGGAGATTAGATTTAATGCTTGTTTACAGGAAGGGTGAAAGAAAAGGTTCTCTATGTGGGATGTTGGCAAAATGGACCGTATCTCTTTCTCCAAAGGAAATGCCAGTTTTCTGACTTTTTTTCTCTTTCACTGGCTTCACCTACACATGATCTTCATGCAGTCTTTTCTTAAGCACTGTGCAGTATTTGAAAATGAATTGAATTCTGAAAGTTTTTCTCTTTATTATTTTTCTCCCGGTAACTGCACAAATCCATTAAGCATTTCATTATTCCCTAGGGGCTGAGTGATTTATTATCTTGACCCTGCTGGTTAGATAAGCAAAAGCCTAACTCAGAATGAACAACCATCTCTGTTTCTTTGAGTGATGGGCAGAGAATTTGAAATAATGGTCCGTGTTTTGAAAAATGGGGCAAAAACAAGAAAGAAAAAAAGCTTGATTTTTTTTTTCAGTTGACATTAGTTATGAAAGCTATAAGCAGAAAACTTTATTTTTCCCTTTACCCTCTGAAAATATGTTCTTCATTTATTTATTTTTTGTTGGAAATTAAGAACTTTCATTAAAGAAATGTATTAAGTTAGTACACAACACAGTTCTCTAAAATGTTTTCACCCAGAGATTTTGTTCTTTCTTTCTTTTGTTTGTTTATATTTAATTTGTTTGGTCTCAGGTGTTTTTTTTTTTTTTTTTTTTACTTGGGGTGAGTATGACTAGTAAGTAGTTTCTGGTTTCATTTGTGGATTATTCATCAATGCTTTTGATTAGTTACTTTATGCCAGAATTGATGCTGGTAGTCAAAAAGACAAATATGATAAAATAAGTTCTTCCCATAAAAGCAGGGCAAGTGACCCAGCAATAACAGACTCATACACAGTCCCACGCTGTGACTGGGCATGAGTGGGGACAAAGGCAGTACAGAGTGGGTCAAAGATGAGAGCGCCAGGCACTAGGCAGGGATTCACAAAAGAACTGTTATTTGAGCTGAATGTTGAAAAACATTTGCATAGTGTTAACATACAGAGAAGATTGCCAGCCAGGGGAAATAATTATGCATAGGCAAAGAGGACTGCCCATGTTTGGGCTAAAGAGAAAGGCAAGTATCATCTTCAAGTAGATAGGACAGTCACAGGGAGGTGAGTGTAATATGGAGTGAAGACATGACAGCTGAAAGGGTTGGAATGCCAAGTGGGCATGAAAAGAAAGGCTCACAAAGTAAACTCAAAAGGTATGTCCAGAGAGGTAGGAAGATAATCAAGAGCGATACCATAGCTCAATAATCAAACTTTTCATTTCAGAGAATCTAGACTGAATCACATTCTGTGTTTTTATCTTCTAGGTTGCTAGTTTTCTGACTAGAGCAGATTATTTAATATGAAAATAAAAAAAACATGAATTACTGAACACTATTATATTTACAATTAATATTGATGATACCAAAAATAAAAATACGCTTTTACAAATACTTAAATTTAAGATATGATTTAAGGGCAGTTGACAACAATACGATACAATTATCTACCTGTCAGATTAGCAAAGAGTATAGAGATTGATATACAATTTTTTGGAAATTGTATATCACCTTGCAAAAAATACATGAAAATTTAAATGTACTTTTTACCCTGAAATTTTACTTCCAGAAATTAACTTTAAAGAAAATATATGTATTCTTTGTCCAATAGAGATTATTTAAGTGGACTATGTTTCACTGTACAATAGAATATTCCATTAAAAAAATGATGGGCCCGACTATGTGGCTCAGGGGTTGCATGTCGACCTATAAACCAGGAGGTCACATTCCACTCCTAGTCAGGGCACATAGCCTGGGTTGTGGGCTCAATCCACTGTGAGGGATGTGCAGAAGGCAGTTGACTGATGATTCTCTCTGATCATTCATGTTTCTATTTCCCACTCTCCCTCTCCCTTTCTCTCTCTGAACTAAATAAAGAAGATATTTTTAAAAAATAAAAAAAAATGATGAATCAGAAGTACATTTATTGACATGGAAGGAAGTCCTCATATTATTACTAAAGTATAAAAAGCTATTGTAAACAACATATGTAGATTAGTTTATTTTTATATATAATACATATAGAAAAAGTCTGGAAAGCTCAACTGTTAACTGTTTTTCTCTGGTGGCTGTTCTCTAGGTGATTTTCATTTTGTAACATTTTGTAACATTTTGTAATATTGTGTTTTTAGTGTATTCACAGTGAGCATATTTATTCTTCATAATCTGATAAAAACACTTCCATTTAAAATATCATGTTGTTGACTTGAAAGTTACATTGGTCATTATTACTGGAAAACATCTAGTGCTTCACCTCCCATGAACATATGAATCACCTGTGCAACTGGGCCTTTCTCAGAAGCTTACCCAGGTATTGCCTGTGTTGCTGGTTGTGGACCACACTTTGAATAACAAATTCTTAGTAAAGTATAAAAGGCCTGGTATATGGCTTCATTGCTTTTGTTGTGCCTATTTCATTACAAGCAGAAACATTCAGGGAATAGTAATAGAGTTCTGGAAAACTGGAACAACTGTTATCATTTAACGGTTCTCTGAAGTAAGTGTATTCCATCTCCATCTTGTCCAGTGATACCCAGGATCCTCCTGAATACATACGGTGTCCTGAACCTCCTCATCTCACTGAAGGGCCTTCCTCTCATGTCACTCATTTTGCAGAGCTTCTTGGATGACCATCCCCATTTGAAGCTTGCTATTTATAAGTTTTGCCCCTTTAACATATTATATTGGTGTCTTCTGTGATAAAATAATCAATGCTTAAATATAAATATTTTCCCATTTTTTTAGCTTTTTTTTTTCTCTCCAAATTGCTTTAACATGTTAACATGTCTAGAGGTTGTTAATGTTAGAAACCCAGAAAAACAAATGAAAAAATTAATAAAGCAAGCAAATTCACTTCAGACAAGGTCCAGAGAGAGAGCTTTTCCCAAGATGTGTCTGACTCTATTACCAACACAGTTGTGGTCAAATTCAATCCATGTTCTAATGCAGATTATTAAATCTCTACAAGTTGGCTTAGAAGTTTTGGCAGTTCAATTAAAGGTCTGATGTAATTAAAAAGAAAAAAAAAGTACCCAAATTGCCAGATGAATTCCATCAGCTTGCTAGACTAATCAACCCAAATTCCTATTTTATAGTTATTGTTTTTGTTAGTGAGCTGACTAGTGAAGCTGTTGGTGTTAGCAAGATTTATTTTAATCTAAAGTTTTAGTATAGCAATGGGTGCAACTACAATCATATGCCATGTATAGACTTTTTGCTAATTTATTGATTTGATGTCGTCTGTTGTACTATAATTTAGGTTTCTTTAATGCAAATTAGTACTTCTGTGATTGGCAAATAGCGAAATGATGCTAGCAGAAGATTTACCCAAAGATGAAAATGCTGTTCACATGCTGGTGTGTTTTTGCAAAATTTACTAAAATAAGAGGTACTTATACCTTTATGGTTTAAATTCTTTCTCACTCTTGCTCTTGCTCTCTCTCCCTCTCTCTATATCTATCTCTATCCCTATCTGTCTCTTTTTCTCTCTTCCTCTCTGTCTGTTTCTGTATCTATCTCTATCTCTATCTCTATCTCTATCTCTATCTCTATCTCTATCTCTATCTCTATCTCTATCTCTATCTTTATCTATCTCTCTATCTCTCTATCTCTAGCAATGTCTTTTCTCCCTCTTCCTCTCTTCTCTGCAAACTATGCAGGAGCTGAAGTATGGGAGTAGTGCCTGAGCACCAGTCAGGTTTGGTAGCTGGAGAGTCAGGTCCAGAAGATGCCAATAGCAGCAATTCATCAAGAGCTAAAGATACATTTTTAAAAGCATTAATGACTTAGCTCTTGGTTTGTTTGATAATCCAGTTAATGAAAGAAGAGAATAATATAAACACATTGGAGAAGTTTTTAAATTTCTTGCTGAATTGACCCAAAAGAGGCCATTGATAAAGCTAACAAACTCACATTATGCCACTATAGACAACTAACTTGTTAATGCCTGTTGAAAAATCCAAGAATATTTAAGATTAGGTACTGAAGAGGGAGAGTTGAAAAGCCCTGCAGTTCTACAGATCATATGTGAAAGACATTTGATATTTCCCTAAAGTTGGCAACAATTCTAAACAATGTATAAGACATTACAAATAACACATTAAGGAGATGAAAAAAATGTTTCTAATCTATCAAAAAAATTTTTTTTTGGTCAACCTTGCTTGAGGAGAGACTTAATTTTGTCTATAGAAAATATTTCAATTTTGTTGTCATACAAAGTGACAATCAAAGAGATATAATGTATTATAGAGGTAGGCTGGGCAATCAGTAAAAAAATATATATTTTTCTGGATCACATGAAGTTATCAGCCTTTAAAACTTTGGAAATTATTGTGGTTTACTTGCCTGCTCTTCTAAATGAAGTCACTTTACAACCAAATTTTATATTTATAATTTTGTGTTCTTTTCCTAAAGAAGGACCTCAAAAGAGTAGAAGCTTTAGGTCCCACAAACTTTGGGTATGTCACTGCTATTGGAATAACTTGAGAGTCTCCGGGGCTCATATGGGATGTTTCCTAGCATGGAAATGTTTTGAAGTCAGAAGCAAGCTTTTTCACGATAAGAGGAAAAGCTTTATAAATGTGTGAAGAAGTTAAAAAAAAGAAACCCTCAAAATATGGGTGTTTCTTTCTTTAGTGCAAAAGTAACTGGTTTTGTGTCATCCCAAACCACCATACTTTCCCCAAGTTGGCTATCTGGGGAGGCTACATATGCAGATGGAAAAGCTGTGAAAACATTCCTACTTGTTTTACTACCTTCCAGCCTCCCACCCTCTTAAAAAGCCCTAAAGCAAAGATTGATTAATGAAAATGGTTTCCCTTGGATCATATTTTGGATTTTGGTGAAATTGGTCTCAGAACAGAGTTTTATCAAGGGCAGAATCTCAAAGGAGAAAACAGAAGCCCCATAATCTAAATATACAAAAGAAGGATGAGATTCTGAGTGCCTGTGCCTGAGGAAAGTCAGCTGGGCTAGAATTGTACTGATATCACTCTTTTTTTAAAAAAAAGATTTTTATTGATTTCAGAGAGAAAGGGAGAGGAAGAGAGAGATAGAAACATCAATGATAAGAGAGAATCATTGATTGGCTGCCTCCTGCATGCCCCACACTGGGATGGAGCCCACAAACTGTGCATGTGCCCTGACCAGGAATCAAACCATGACCTCCTGGTTCATAGATCAGTGCTCAATTACTGAGCAACAGCAGCCTGGCAATATCACTCTTGTTTGAGACAGAGCACTTAGTACATAGAAGTCTTCATAATTCTTGAATCATCTTTCCCAATCCTATTTCCCCCATAAACCCCTATTATGATTATGTTGGATATGAGCCTTTTCCATATGTGACAGTAGAGCAGAAGCATTCATATTAATACCTTGTCTTTTTGTAAAAGATTTGGAGTCACTTCTGATCAACATGATGCAAAGCAAAAACAGGGCTTTAGAGATCATCTAGCCGAAACTGGTTTGGCTCAGTGGACAGAGCGTTGGTCTGTGGACTGAAAGGTCCCAGGTTCGATTCCAGTCAAGGGCATGTACCTTGGTTGTGGGCACATTCCTAATAGGGGGTGTGCATGAGGCAGCTGATCGATGTCTCTCTCTCATCGATGTTTCTAACTCTCTATCCCTCTCCCTTCCTCTCTGTAAAAATCAATAAAATACATTTTTGAAAAAAATAGAGAGATATCATCTAAGGTCATGGTCGGCAAACTGTGGCTCTTTGGCCCCTTGTGTGTGACTCTTCCACAAAATACCAAGGCCTGGCTGAGTCTATTTTGAAGAAGTGGCGTTAGAAGAAGTTTAAGTTGAAAAAATTTGGCTCTCAAAAGAAATTTCAATCACTGTACTGTTGATATTTGGCTCTGCAGGCCTTATAAATAAAACTGGGTACTGTTTTGACTTTTCCTCTTGGCCCTTAAGATAGAAAGGAAAAAAGAGTCTTAATGGAGTTCTCATTTTGGGATGAAATGAGTTACGGAAATCAAGATTTAAGATCATATGGAGAAAACATCCCAGCATTGCAGGGGATTGATTCATCTTAGGTACTTAGAAAAGGGAGGGTTGGCAGTCAGATGACCAGATTTTCATTCTCAGCTTTCTGACCTTGGGCGTGTTACTTAACTCTTTAAGCTCTGCGGCATTGGTGACAAGGGGACAATGACAGCTATCTCAGAAGCACCTGGTAAGTACCTAATAATAGTTTAATGTTATTATTTTTATCAAACACAGAAATATAGTTCAGTTAGGTTATTATATATCACTTGAGAAAAACAAAGGCTTTAACGTTTGATTATTACCCAAAATAGGCATTGCTGTGGACACTTTGCTTTCTGAATAAGTGTCTGGCACTTGGACAAATTTAGATGAAGAAATGTGATTCCTTGGGAAAATGCGATGACATCTATTTTCTGAATGCTTTGAATTGGCCTACAGAATTATTTTCATGACTAAGGAAAATAGGCCTTGCTTGCTAGATCCTGGCCCTGAGGTTTGCCACACATGGTCAGTAGTTGTGATGCAGCCGGCGCGTCCCAGGGTGGTGAGCTTTGCCAGCTGGATTGTCAGACCCTGCCAACGGGAGGCTCCAGTCAGCAGAGGTCCCTGCAGGAACTCCCCGTGCTGACTTGCCAGAGAGAAACACCTGCCCTGTCCACCTCTCCTTCCCCCTGTGGCTGAGTCACTCCCTGCTCTGGAGTTCAGGGGACTCTTAAGAACTGAGCAACATAATTAATCTACCCACTAATCCATGCAGATAACAAGCAGCCTTTCTTTGTCTTGGGTTACTGCCTGGCAGGGGACAGCAGGTGCCAGACAGGAGAGAGCTGCTCTGGGAGACATGGTGCCCCGGCACTTTGAGCTTCGGGTTTCACTTGCCCCTGCACATTAGGGCAGTGGCGGCGAGTGACTTGTCTGCTCCTGCAAGCTCTGGAGCCTGTCCCTGCCTCCACGGAGCCACTTAAGGGCTGTGACTGCTGCTCGCTCTATAAAAATGGACTGGCTATTGCCTATTAGGCTGACAGAGGGCCGAGAAACCCACCAGATTTTATGTCTGTTTTATATTGGCTTTCAACCTTAAACAACTATATTAAGTGCTCTTTGGGTTAGACTGAAATGCTTGAAGGAGCTCATTACAGAGTTTAATTATCATGGGAAGGATGGGTTTGGCTGGGAGAATCTGCTCTCTGAGTGCTGACGACACTGATTTTGGGTTTCAGGAGCCACTGGAACAAGCAGGTGCATTTTGCATTCCTTGCAAATGTACTTTGCAAGAGAGGAAACTGGAAGGGGCAGGGAGGGGAAACCCCTCGCCACCGATCCGTTTTCTTTTTTGAAATTGTAAATTACATTAAAAAAGGAATCGAAACATGAATAGACAAAGACTTTATTTATTGCCAGGAGAGACCCATTAGGATGCTGCGCTGTGTTTCCATGGCATTGTAGAGACATAAACAGAAAACACGGGCTAATGCATTCAGTTAGGCACCGATTTTAAAGTCTAATGTGCAATCTAAATATATATCACATGTATTCTTGCTATTTATTTATCTATTGTGTATCCAGAAGTGAAGGGAGAGACGGCCTAACTAATGGGAGGCTGTGATCTGTTTGTAAATGTGTCCGTACGTTCAAGCCTTGACTTGGGATGTGTCTGTGGCTGCTCTGGGCTCTTTGTTCTCTTGCCTCCTCACCTACCTTTGCCTCCCCTGGACTAGAGGCAGCAAACACAAATGCCTTAACTCACCTTCCAGGCAGGTGACCTAAAGGAGGGACATGAGCTGGGGTAAGTGTACATGAATCATTGTGAGTGATGAGGATGCAGCAGATTGGAGACCAGGCTCTCTGGACAAGCCACAATTCTCGACAAGCACATGTGTAGATTTATTTCATAAGATCTGATAATTTTCAAGAGAATCTGTAAATCTGTACTGTTACATGAAATCTCCTGATTAAGAAATTAGCATATTTGTTGGCCAAATGCAGTAGAGCAGGGAGAGAGCACAAGGACTGCCAGTTTATGACTGATTTGTGATGCTAACTTGCTGGTTTATTTTATTATTATATTTCTAAGACAAAGAGCCTTCACCCCTTCAGCAGTGCACATTGAACTCTGTTAATGATACCAGGTGCCAATGCCAGAGCAGCACCCAGAGCCTGGGGCTTTCACCTCCTAGGTCAGTGCTCTTCTTTCCTCATCACCATGGTCCCACTTGCCTGTTGATGCTTTTGAACTTTCAGTTGCCTCTTCCTCCAAGCAAAGCATCAAGCAGAAGGGGCTAGAAAATCCTAAAATTAAAGTAATGAATAATGTGTCATTGTGTTCCAAAGAGCTCACCAGTGAGAGAACCACGGGTCAGACAGACAGGAGAAAGGAATTTAATTCTGTTGGAGATCATGCTTACAAACAGGCTGAATGCTACTCAGAGAAGAATCGATTTGCTAAGCAAGCCAGTTAGTCACAGAACCAGAAAATAGAACTCTCCAGGTTCAGGGACATTGCTTATAAGTGCTACTGTTTGGATGAAATCATTTGGTATCATTTGGGTCCTAACCTCAATTCCAGGGATTTTCCACCATTTCTATATGGGATGTCTGTTTTTAGGGGCCAGTCAGGAGGTGAGAGAAAGACTTCTCTTCTATGCTATGTTGTTAACCTTTTTTTCTAAGCTCAGGTATAAAGTAGTAGTAGTTTTTTTTTTTTTTCTTTTTAGGGCAAAGTATTTTGCCTTAGGCTAGCTATAACATATAGTACTAGTGACCTGGTGCACGTATTTGTGCACATTGAAAGGAAATAGAGAGCCCATGCCTAGGGAGTTTCCACATCCTTGTAAGCTGCCAGGAAGTTGCGAGGGGAGTCTGTCCTCCTCCCTGCAGCTTCCTGAAAAAATATTTCCAAATGTCCCTTCAGCAGGGTTGCCTTGCAGGCTGGGAGGTCCCCTTGGGGCAATTTGTAAGGGTTGAGGTTTGATTTCAATGCTTGAAGCAGAGTTCCAGGAGTCCAGGGGTGATATCAGGCTTGTCCTCATTACTTTGAGTGTCTGCACTTCAACCGTTCTCCGGAGATTGTAACTGCAGGTTTATGGGGTACAAGGGATGTAGCAGCAGGTAGCTGGGAAGTCTGAGCTGGGGCCAGGTGCCACTCTGCTCTTGCTCACCCTGGCCCCACTGCACCTGCCGCCACCGCTGTCGCTTGGTAACCATGAGCCTGGCTTCTGACTGAGTGGGGCTCCTGCTGTGGGAGCACACTGACACCAGGGGGCAGCTCCCAGCATTGAGCGTCTGCCCCCTGGTGGTCAATGTGTGTCAGAGTGACTGGTTGACGGGTCGTTCCAGTCATTCAGTCTTAAGGGTCACTTAGACTTTTATATATATAGATAAGCTTTCAGAGACAGAAATATGACTCATTTTTTGCCTAGAATCAAATAAGAAATAAAAAATAAATACTTTGGAGATAATAATCTACTCTTATTTCTAAAAATAAAATGAATTGTTTGAAAAAGATCTAAACAAATAAAATAACTGGCTTGAAAGATAGCAAAAGCCTTCCATTGATTTGTATTTCCATTCTCTTGTACTTGGTTTGCCTGAAATTTTACAGCCATGACGGGGGTCACTGTTTTAGGCCAAGTCCCTTGCTCTCATTGCCTTTGCTTTTCATGAGATCATGCTTGCACCCTGATTGGGAACCATCATTTCTTCTTAGGTCTTCTCTTGTTATTTTAAGATGTCCATTAAATAGGAAACATGTTACAGTATTACAGTTGCAAAGTGAGTGTGTTTCTTTTTCACCCACTGGTCTGTGTCAACCAGGGTCTGATTTTTTTCAAAGATGATCCCTTTAAAAAAATGTATTTAATAATTTTAGAGAGAGAGGAAAGGGGAATGTGAGAGGGAGAGAGAGAGAAAGAGAGAGAGAGAGAGAGAGAGAGAGAGAGAGAGAGAATCATTGATTTATTGTCCCACTTATTTATGCACTTATTAGTTGCTTCTTGTATGTGCCCTGACCAGAGATAGAACCCACAACCTTGGTGTATCAGGGTGATGCTCTAACCTACTAACCTACTTGGCAAGAGCAAAGGTGATCCCTTGCTACCCAAATCAGTGTGCTCAGATTACCTGCCAAGTGCTTGATGTATACAGTATAGCTGCCTGGTGGGAGCTTTCCTTCATATGCTTATTTTTTAAAAAAACAACATATTTTCAAGGTTGAACTCCATAAATCCAAGTTTTTTTGACTAGCTTATGTCTGTTCTCATCTTTCCTTTTCTTCCTCTTATGTTTAGAGTTAAATCTTCTTTAGTGGGAGAGGGAAGAAGACACAGAAACTCTGTGAGAAAGAATATTATGGTTTGATGAATCTCAATAAACACCAAGTTATCATAGATTAGTAAATAATATAGCCTACTAATTATTTCTTCACCAAAATTTCTTACCTTGTTTTGCTCTTCTGATAACAACTAAACACAGACTGGTTTTCCTGATTAAATAATTGGCTTCCTGGACCAAGGGGAAGTTGATTGCAGGATCAATGTTTGAAGATAGATGTAGACAGCGTGAGAACACCATATAGGTCTAGAGCAATGCTTGGAATAGATTGCAGAGCAAAGTTTTGCTAGTAATAGTTTCAAGAAGAGGGCAAATGAGACAATGAAAGAATCACTATGAGGTTGAGTGATTATGGAGATTAGAACTAAATTTGATGATGATGATGAGGCAACTAAGCAAACTGCTTAAATTATTGTATTTGAAGACAGTTTCTGTAAGTCAAGACCCTTTCTTGGCTGCTAGATGGTTTATGTAAATGAGAGTCAGAAGCTTGGGCAGGTAAGGATTTGCTCTGACCAGAAAAGGGAAGAAGTAGTGGAGGCTTCTAAGAAAATGGAAGGTCAAAAAAATAGCAAGGGGACTGGGGAGTGGAAAGACCAGTGAGGCTGGAGCAGGCTCAGGGAAGGACAGAGGAGGAGACAGCTCACTGGCTAGGAGAAATCTGGTAGAGGAAAACAGATATGTCTGAGTGGAATTTTGTGGATTTCACTCTCAGTAATGTGATGTAAAGTCTTTCATTTGTGGTGTTTTTGGTAATTCTTCATTGTTTCTGAATGCTTAGGGTGCATGTGGGTTACATTTGCAGCTGTGAGGAGGTGCTGAGGTTGGCATTAAAGTCAAAAGCTAAAATAGCGTGTCTTAGCAGGGAGAAGCCTCTCTGGATTGAGAGCATAGCAGTAGTATTAGTGATGACAATGACACTAATGATGGTGATAATCGTATGAGCCATCAATTATGTACCCTACTCCAGTACCTCATATGTGTTATCTTTTTTTTTTTAATCCTCACCCGAGGATATGTTTATTGATTTTTTTGTGGGGGGGAGGGAGTAAGGGAGGGAAGGTGAGAGACAGAAACATTTATTGGTTGCCTCTTGTATGTGCCCCAACAGAGGATGGAACCTGCAACCTAGTTATGTGTTCTGACCAGGACTGAAGCCATGACATTTCAGTGTACTGAGCCACACTGGCCAGGGGTCATATGTGTTACTTAATTTAGTTTATTTTTTATGACAACTTTACAGAATAGCAATGACTGGCTCCCTGTTCTGTCTTTGTCTTCACCCAGCCCTGGGTTGTACTGAATCCTTCAGAGGGCACCAGGAGAGAAAGATCCTTTCTCCTAGCTCTGGGTTGCTTAATTTTGGCATTTCCTTTTAAGTAATGACAGTGGCACAGAGTTGACACTAGAATATAAATTGATTACCCAACACTGTCTAAACCCTGTAATTAGAAGTAGTTACAGCAAATGGCATGCAAAGCTCTGTACTAGATTCATAGGTTCAAGTTAACCCTTCAATGGATAAGTCATTTTCTTCAGCTTTATGACATTTACAAACTTCTCCCCAGATTCTTTCCCAGTTAGAACTAAATAGACTCTGATGCCTTTCATAATTATGGCTTATTTTATTCTTATGTGCTGCCTCATTTGGAGACAATTATTATACATCAGAGGCATCTTGCCAGGGAACTTGAGCATTGGAGTATGGTCAGTACAGATTAATCTAAAAACTTGAACTTGACTGAGTCTCCCCTGTGTTTTTTTTTCCCTTGCCTACCCTCCCTCTGAAGGTAAAAGAATGCAAACTATCCTGCTTTCCTCTTTTCTTTATTTGCCTTCCTCCTGCAACCTCCTCCTACCCTCAACCCCAAGGACAGGCTGCCCTGCAAAGTTTCTCCTGAATAATCTCCTCTCCTCTCAAACCATAGATTCTCCTCTGATCAATACTTTGATTCAGTGATATGAAGAGGTAATATCATTCCTTGTTCTGCAGATGAGATTTAGGGAGGTAAAGTAAGCTGTTCAAGATTGTGCAGTTAGGAAGAGAGAGAGCTAGAATTCTAACCCAAGTCTCTGGCTCCCAAGACTAGCCTCTTTCTTCCTCCTTTTGGCTGTCTTCCCTCAGTATCAAGGAGTTAAGAAGGGCAGCTTACAAATTTATGGCAACTCTCTCCTTTCACCATGGCCATAGACTGGACAATCTGAGGGCATGGTGTGGGCAAGCAGTTAGTATTATGAAGTTAAATGCCAACATCTCTATATCTCTTCTTAGATTTTTTTCAGTTGAAAAAAATTTTTTAAATTACATATAAAATCAACATCTAGATTTAAGTTAGTTCTACCAAAAGTTGCAGTTGATGTTGAATTTCTGTGATATTACTTACATTAACTGTTTTAAGTGATAATTCAAGGGCCAAATACTTTCCATGCATCTTTTCAAAGTTCAAGTGCAAACTTTCCCCACCAAACTTATTGCAGAAAGGAAAAAAAGAAAATGTTTAATTATAGGAGTATTTTAAATACTTTCAGCATAGGAAACACCATTTATTTTACTCTAAGTCCAAAATATCAAGCATTAAAAAACAACAGTGCCAATAAATGTTTACAAATGATTTCTTTTTTACACTGACAACTGTTACAAGCATACTTTGCTCCATTACCCTGTGCTGTTATAGAGAGTGTAACAGATGTTAAAATATATACTTATACTTCCATCCTAGGAACCATATTAGGCTGCCTTTTTTATGTAGTACCTGCTTACTTTTCTACCTAGCAGATTACACTGAGATTTATTTTTCTTTTATGATGCACTGGACAAGACTCTCACTATAAACAAAACAAAACAAAAAACTAAAAAAAGTGCTACTGCAAAAATGTGCAAACATACACAAGTGTAGAGAGAATTTTAAAATATTTACCCCTCTCCCCATATACTCACTGTATTTCAACAGTTATCAATTCATGGCCAACCCTCATTCTTCCATCTCTGTTGCTCCCTGAGGTTTTTTTTTTTTTTTTCGAGGGGGATGGGGTGTAGGGATTGGGGTGAGAAATTAAAGAGAAATTTAATATTTTAAAGCAAAATCCAAACATATCATTGTCTGTAAACTTGAGTTTCATTAAGTATCCCTAAATCAATTTTAATTTTCCCAAATAGCTCTTGTATATAGTAGATGCACATTATTTTTCCTTATTAATTCTAAAAAATAATTGAGAAATTGGTGGGAAGATGCAAAGTATGCTATGGGTTCTTTTGTGCTGTCTCTCCTTCTCCAGCTGTCAGCGAAAGTCCCACTTGTGAATGAGGTGCATCCAGAAGTGGTGGTGACTGATGGGCCGGCTGTGTGCTGGCTGTTCTTCCTAACACTGGCCTCTCCTCTGCCATTTTACCCAGCGCCTAGCAGTAGGAATCTGTTTTCCAGACAAGAGAGGATGTGATGATAATAGGCTGAAGTTGCTTCTATGAGACTCATGAATTTTTCATGTAATTTAAATACAGATTGGGCTGCCAGGGACATGGTTCACCAAGGAGCACTCTCACGCTGAGTCTGGGCATTGTGTCCGCAAAGGCTAGCCTCCCCCATGGAGATATGAGGAAGGAAAATATGGAAAGAAAAATCTAACTTTGTCCTGCAGTCCTGGCTGCCGTGGCTCCACTGCCCTCACAGCTCTAGTCAGGGCAGAGGAGAAAGGCCTTTTACACTCAGGGACTCAGTTACCTCGGCTGCTGACCCCTTCAAATGTTCTGTACTCATCAAGGGCGCTGAGACTGCATTTAGCTACACAAATTAGTGTATTTATTCTTCTCAGTATTTCACTATAAAAAAAAGGTAGTTGGGCCTGGCTGGCTTGGCTCAATGGTTGAGCATCGACCTAGAAACCAGGAGGTCACAGTTTGATTCCCTGTCAGGATACATACCAGGGTTGCAGGCTCAATCCCTAGTGTAGGGTGTGCAGGAGGCAGCTGTTAAGTGACTCTCTCTCATCATTGATGTTTCTATCTCTCTCTACTTCTCCCTTTCTCTCTGAAATCAATAAAAATATATTTTACAAAGTAACTTGGGTGATTAGGGACTGAACAAAAGTTAAGATGCATAAAAGACATTGAAGATACATTGCCTAATGATTCATTGAGTACCTTATTAATTTCATGACTCTAGGCTCTGTTTAATATTTTGGGGATCGAATATATGCAAAATACAGTAAAAAAAACCCAAAGTTTTAATCTGCATGGAGTTTAAGTCATAATGGAAGAGATAGACAATATACAAGCAAACAAATGAATAGCAATGGCTGTATTACATAAAATGGAGCAAATGAAATGGTGAAGGGATAGCACCTAATTGGAGAACAGAGATTTAGAATAGAGGATGTACCAGTCAGGATGGGCATGGTCAGTGCTATTCAAAGTGTCTTCTGGGAACATCAACATTATGTAGAATCTTTCTAGAAACCTAAATTTCCCAAGCTCTCTTAGAAATTTCTTTAAAAAAATATATTTTATTGATTTTTTACAGAGAGGAAGGGAGAGGAATAGAGAGTTAGAAACATCAATGAGAGAGATACATTGATCAGCCGCCTCCTGCACATCCCCAACTGAGGATGTGCCTGCAACCAGGATACATGCCCTTGACTGGAATCGAACCCGGGACCTTTCAGTCCTCAGGCTGACGCTCTATCCACTGAGCCAAACCGGTTTCAGCAGATCTCTTAGAAATTTGATCAAAATATACAAGATCTACTGAATCATTCTCTGGGGCAGGAGATATTTAGAAATATTGTTTCATATCTTTGAGTCACCAGGTCCAACCATATCTTTTATAGCCTCCTTTGAGATGTATGTTTTAGGGAAGTGGTGCTACACATTAGAAAATGCACAGATCTTGGTTCCAGTTCTTGCTATGCCACTTACTTAAAGTTTTTGACACTCAGTTTTTCTTTTAGCTATAAATTGGGATTTCTAATACCTTCGTTTCAGGTTTTTACACAGAAGAAATAAGATAAGGAATCTAAGAGGCTTTTCTAATACAAATTGTGGCATTTGTGTCTGATAATAGATACAAAAAATGCTCCTCTTTGTGTCCAACAGTAGATACAAAAGGTACTAAATAATGTTACTGATTTAGAGTAGAATGGATTCATTGAGACTTGGGAATTATTATGCAGAAATCCCTGGATATGGCAATTGGTCATAAAATCATGCATGACAAAAATGCCTCTCTTTTTGAGAGTCCTTTTTAATCCAGAATTGTATTTTTAGAGGCCCAGTTCATTGATATGGTTAATTTATGCTCAAGGAAAAAAAACACGTATTCTCTGTTCAAAAGAAGGTTACAGAAATCTAGGTTCAACAAGTTAATATAGGTTTCCTTGTTATATATAACTTTAGAGCACCCCACCCCCATTTTTATGAGCATTGTGATTTTATAAAAGAATACTATGTTATGCAGTGTTTTCCAAGTAAGACTCGAGGGACTCGTGTTTTGAGAAACATAAAGGTTGATATAAATATCAGACATCTCTTCTTTACATTGAGGCAAATTCTGCTGTCTCATAATTTGAAATTCTTCCTCTTCTCACTAATCTCTGGAACAACAGAAATAAGTCTGCACTGCTTTCCATAAAACGGATCACAGAATTGATGTGTGAATCAGAGACACGGTCTGACATAAAGTTGGAATACATCTGAATGGTTGTTCCCATATGTAATGCCTTTTAATTCCAGAGTCTTTGATCCTTGTCCTGCATATAAATTGATAAACCCAAACCAGAAAATGAAATGGATAAATATCTCCTGATAGTTTTAATTTAAACATGGAAGAATGTATTTATCTAAAAGACCAAGGGAGACTGTGCAGAATCCTCTTTGAGTGCTTTTGCTGCCTCTCATCACACAGCCACCCTTCTGTGGCCAGTATGATCTTGGAGTTCAGGATGAACAAGCAGCAAAGTGAAGGGACTGGTCAAGGCCACTGAGGGAGTCTATGTGTCATATCCCAGAATAGAAGGCAAAGGTGTCTGGCTCCTGTGGTCTGGACCTGTGAGCACAGCATAACTCCTAAGAGGTCATTTGATGCTGGGAGGGGAAAATGAACTGGCGACAGAATGAAAAGGTTTCAATGATACCCTTTCCCTCCTATGACATCTCTGTGATGAGATCTTCTGATGTCTCCAAATCCCACATTAGTTATGTAATGCAATGAGAAATTGCTCCTGTCATCAAAAGCATGGGGCAAATATAGATGTCCTTCGAGCACTTTGTTTGAGAAGTAAGTAACCCTTTTGCAAACAAAGGGATTTATTTTCATAACTCATCTTTGCCAAAGATGAAGCATTATGGATGTGATGCAAAGAACTCTGGAATTAGAGTCAAGATACCTGAGTTCTAGCCCTCACTCTGCCACTAATAAACTGTGCAACCATAGGGAAAACAATGCCCTCTTTTAAATCAGTGATTCTTAAAGCAAGTGGTTTAAGCTACGTTCTCTCTCAGTGTTATCTCTCCTCTACAGTGCCATAACAACGTTGAAAATTGTTCTTTTCAATAAAAGAAATTCCTTTTAGGTTACACAATCAGATATATAAAACATAATTTTATCATTTTATGTAAGTCCGTTTAAATGTGACTCTGAGCTGTCATTTGCCCATGGTGAAGTTCAGTCTCTGTTGTTGTTAACACTTCCCATCCAGAGATGTGGTTATACCTCAGTGCCTCAGTGTCAAAACACCAGTAAACCCTCCTGTGAACAAATATAGGTCCACACTGATTAGCATTAAGATGCCACTGTGCCCACTGGCCTAATGGCACGATGCCCTGTGGTTTCAGGGTGCACTGCTCCTGTTTCATGCTGAAGGCCTAGGTCCCTGTGCAGAGTCTGGGAGCCTGTGTCTGGAGTCCGTTTACTCTGATGGGTCAGGAGCCATTGCCTTCTTGGCCACCTTCTAAGAAAGCATCATAGTAGATCTCTGCCATCATGAGACTTTTTAGACTTCTGTCTTTTTCAACCATCTAAGAGAATACAATTATTTTTTCCTAGTAGTTCTCAAAGGTATTTTCATTATTCCCATCTCCTCCAAAGGTTTATCCACACAGATTAAGTTGTGAGAGAAAGCCCCAAGCTGGCTGACCTGCAGATGAAAAGACTAGAGGGAAATATTTTTTGGCTACTTCCTTATAGAGTGTATTAATTTGTCTAATCCTATAAGATCAACTTTATTATCTTAAAGAAGAAGGCTTGTTCTTATAGACTGGTTAGGGCCTTCTAATGTGCATGAACAGTAGAGAAATATCAGAGTAAGTGTAAGAAAGTTCAAATTAGAACAGATGTTATAATTTACTTTTTGGGGTGGGTCTATAAATGACAGAATTTCACTAGGTCAGTATTTATCAGTGTACATGCACATGGCTATTTTGGACTGCCCAATTATGTGCTATATTAATATTTTATGTGCAGCTCACTACATTTCATATTGTCACTAAAATTAAATCTGACTGCTACAAACACTGGCAGCAGACCAAGTTGTGTAAAACGTGGTTACAGAATCACCCACTCATATGTCTACCCTGCTCGAGTCATCTCTGGTTCAAAGCAAGAGAGGCCACATTTCTCCCAGTAATAATTTGATCACTTAGATAATGTTTCAAATGCACAGGTTTGACCTTTCTTCAAAAGGGGTATTAATATTCCCTTTCCTTTAGGATTCTGTCACAAGCTAATGTTGCTTTTAGAGACTGTGGAGACAGGGTGGGCTGTGGGGGCCTGGTAAGGCCCAACCTCCTCCCACAGGTCTCCACAACATCCTGGAGGGGCCCCTCCTGTTCTGGCTGAGAACCACAGCTCTAGAAATCAGTGAGAGTAGGATCTATTTGCAAAGTCTTTAATAGTGAAATATTTCTATATTATATATGTGTATATATGACTTTACCTATAGACTGCTAAGCAGAAAAAACAAATAACCAAGTTATAAATGATCCTTTTCTCTATATTTTAATTCTGATTGCCCAAATGCTTTGTAAGGTATTTAATCTTATTTGAGTATTTTAGTGTCCATGAATAAATTGAGTCTTGCTCTTCATGTCTGGAAGCCAGCTGAGTACACATGTTCAAATTTAGCAGCTCTGTTCTAAACTTGTACTAGTATATCTTAAGTCATAGGACAAAGATAAAATGTGACATCAGTATCTTTCCTGGAAATGTTTTCTGAGGCAATATTTTAATCTACATTTTCATTGATGTTTATTGCTATCCTATATAATGAAGAAGTAATATGCAAATTGACTATCACTCCAACACACAAGATGGCCACCCCCTTGTGGACACAAGATGGCCACCACAAGATGACCAGCAGGGGAGGACAGTTGTGGGTGATCAGGCTATCAGGTCAGCAGGGGAGGGCAGTTAGGGGCGACAAGGCCTGCAAGGGAGGGCAGTTGAAGGCAATGAGGTTGGCAGGGGAGGGCAGTTAGGGGCCATTGGGCCAGCAGGGGAGCAGTTAGGTGTCCATCAGGCTGGCAGGGGAGTGGTTAGGGGGTGATCAGGCTGGCAGGCAGGCAGGCAGGCAAGCAGTTGGAAGCCAGCAGTCCTGGATTGTAAGAGAGATGTCTGACTTCCCGTTTAGGCCTGGGCAGTCAGACATCCCTCAAGGGGTCCCAGATTAGAGAGGGTGCAGGCTGGGCTGAGACACATCCCCTCACTCTCCCTCCCCTTCCCCCCCGCCATTCATAAATTTCCTGCACTGGGCCTCTAGTTAATAAATATTTAGTTAAGAAATTAATGATTGAAATGATTTTTCACCTTTAGTTGCATTAGATATGGTGAAGATACTAGTATGACTCAGAGTATTTTTTTTGTGTTTTTTTTTCACTTTAGCAAGATGCAAATATTTTTCTTAAAGTTAAAAATTTAAAAAAAGTTTTTACAAACCACCCAACTGTCTTCCAAAGTGGCTGTACCAAATTTAAATTATAAATTTATCCAAACAAAAACAGAAAAAAGAAAATCATATAATGGACTCTTGTGTACCCACCACTGAGATTAAACAGAAGAGGGCAGTTTTTAATATTTGCTTCAGAAAGGAGCTCTAGGATCTGAACAGTATATTTACGTGCTTGATGAGTGAATGGTGACAGCTTTGTTTCTTTTCTGTCATTCACTTTTTCTTTTTGTTAACTCACTGACTTGGCTAGTATTTTCCATCTGATGCTAAATAGGAATCTGCTTTTAAAAGAAAAGATTCAGATGTTTGACCATTACATTGGCTATAGGTTTACGGAGATTTATTTTACCAGATTAAGGATGTTTTCCTCTTTTTCTAATGTTCTAAGTGTTCCTTTCCACTCACTCTCCATCCCGAAAAGAGGTGTTGAATTTTATTATATATTTAATATTCCTCCAGAGATGGAGATACTCATATTTTGTTGTTACTAAAACTTTAATTTTTAGAGCAGTTTTAGGCTCAAGGCAAATTTGAGTTGAAGTATAGAAATTTCCCCATATGTGACCTGTTCTTACACAGCAGAGCCTCCTCGTTATCAGCATTTCCCGCAAGATGGTACATTTGTTACAATAGATCAGTGGTCCACAAACTCATTAATCAACAGAGCCAAATATCAACAGTACAATGATTGAAATTTCTTTTGAGAGCCAAATTATTCAAAATAGACTCACCCAGGCCATGGTATTTTGTGGAAGAGCCATACTCAAGGGGCCAAAGAGCTGCCTGCATATGGCTCGCGAGCCGCAGTTTGCCGACCAGTGCAATAGATGGACTTCCATTGACCCATAATAATCACTCACAGTTCATAGTATACATTAGGTTTGCTCTTGGTGTGTAGATTCTATGTGCTTGTATAAGTGTATAATCATACAAATCCATCAAACAGGAATTTCACTGTCCTGAGAATCCTCTGTGTTTTACCAATTTATTGTTCCCTCACTCCTCCAACTCTTGGCAACCACAGATCTTTTTATTGTCTCTATAGCTTTGTCTTTTCCAGAATGCCATGTAGTTGAGATCATGCGGTATTTAGCCTTTTCAGTTTGCCTTTTTTTACTTAGTATAATAAGATTTATCTTTTTTTGTAGTATAATATGCATTTAAGTTTTCTCCATGTTTTCCTGGCTTGATAGCTCATTTCATTTTAGAAGTGAATAATGCTTCATTGTCTGGCTGCATCACAGTTTATTAATCCACACAGCTATGGAAGGACATCTTGGTTGGTTGCCAAGTTTTGGCAACTATGAATAAAGCTGCTATAAACATCTGTGTGCAGGTTTTTATGTGGACGTAAGTTTTCAGCTCCTTTGGAAAAGTACCAAGGAGTATGATCGCTGTGTTGTATGGTAAGAAAAAGTTTAGCTCTATAAAAAAACAACAACAAAAACACACACAAACAAGCCACCAAATTGTCTTCCAAAGTGTCCGTACCATTTTGCATTCCCACCATCAGTGAATGCAAGTTCCTGTTGCTCTACATCGTTGTTATTATTTGATGTTGTCAGTATTTGTATTTTGGCCATTCTAATAGGTGTGCAGTGGTATCCAGAAGGTTTAGGACTTCATTGCTAGTCTAGTTGGTGTTTGGGACCGAATCATATCTCTGAATCAATAAACTGTTTTCCTACACTTTTTCCATCTAGCCCAAATGCCTTTTATTGAACTTCCTAATCTTCACTGAGATGCTAAACTGATTTCTGTCACTCCTCAGCATCCGAACAGACATTTCTGCATTTGAATCTTTACATATTTAATCGGTTGAAACCCATCACTTTTAAATCAGCCTTAGCCCCAGGAAAGTAACTTAGCAAAGTAAAATAAAATGAAATAAGTAAGGAAAATGTGTGAATACTAGAGATATGTGGGCGGTGGAAAAGCAGTATTTGTACTCAAAGTAGTGCCTTTCAAAATTGATTTAGCAGCAAACTATATCTTCAAACAAAATATAACCAGAATGCTAATGTGAAAAATAGAAAGCAGAGCATCTTGTGTTGGCAGCTTCAGGGTGGGCAGAGTGAAATGGGGACCTGGGACTTTTTCTCATAAGCAACTCCCAAATTTTTATTCTTCTTGGCTCAGTGAGGTCACTCAGACTTCTAGGGGATGGCAAAAGCATTGTCTAGAAAGCTCTTCTCTAAGATAATAATATATATATTTGACAAACATTATAGATTTTATATGTCTAAATAGGCACTACTTAAAAAATATTCTGAGAACTAGTACATATTTTTAGATAATACTAACAAATAAGAAAGTAACTTAGAATAACTATTTCCACCGATTAATAAATATTAATACCTAAACTTTTGTACTTTCTTAAAGTTGTGACTAGAGGAAGTTATGTTATCCCAATCATAGTGACATTGCTTAAAATATACTTGAATTACTCACTGAGTTCATTTATGAACTACTGTAGAAAGTGTCAATAGATTAAGTAAGAACTTATTTTGAATACAAATGGAATTGTCTTCATTGGATGGACCTTTTGACTGTTTCCAAAATTCAAGGCCAACATCAAAAGGATAATGCTTTTGCCACCATTAAAGATATTCAAAGCCAAAGGAACTGCAAATGCCACATGTAATTCCAAAAGAAAAGTTCCTAATATGATATAACTATGAGCAATCACAGCATCATTAGACTAAACGTATAACCTCCTTTATGATGATTGCCCTAAAGAATACTCTGTTCCTGTGGCTGTGGGAGTTGTGTTATGCCTGTTTAACAAGGGTCATGTCTGCTAGAGTCAGAACAGACTGCAGTGTCTAGAAGAGAGCCAGTTAGTGAGCAAGAAGGAAAGGATTTCCTAGTTGGGTAAGGCTGGTGAATCTTGTTACAACCTAATGGACAAGAGTCGCCCCTGGGACTTAGTGGCCAAGACCACAAAATGAAATTAATACATGGTCTTAAGTGGAGAAAGGAATCTGAGGGACAGGAGCAAAAGGGAGTAGATGAACAGTTTTATAAATCACTAGAGGCCCCGTGCATTCTATTCATGCACTGTGAGGTGTCCCCCAGCCCGGCCTGAGCCCTCTCACAGTCTGGGATCCCTTGGGGGATGTCCTACTACTGGCTTAGGCCCACTCCCTCAGAGTCCTTAGTGCTGCCGCAGAGGTGGGAGAGGCTCCAACCACCACCTGCTGTGCTCACCAGCCATGAGCCTGGCTTCTGGCTGAGCAGGGCTCCTCTTGTGGAAGCACATTGACCACCTGCATCGAACATCTGCCCCCTGGTGGTCAGTGCATGTCATAGCAACTGGTCATTTTGCTGTTTGGTTGATTTGCATATTAGGGTTTCATTATATAGGATGATTTTTAAATAATTGAAAGCAAACTTGATGAAGAGTTAGGAGGGTAGTTGATATGAGAAAGTAGTCTTGGTGCAGTAGAAAACATTCTAGATTCGAATCAGAAGTCATGTATTTAATTCCTTCCTCAACCACGTATCAATGATATGACTTTGGGATAGTCACTCAACTTCATCTGTGTTCATGTGCTATTTTGCACATATCTTTGTCAGCCTTATTAAATAATATTATTGTGAACCATTTATGCATCTGCCCCTTTTCCTGAGCTCTTCAAGAGAGCTTTCTTAACTTACTCATCTTTGCATTTCCTACTGGCACAAAACAGGTGATCAATCATTGTTTCCTGAAATAAAATGCAGAGTTGTGAAACTTAAAATGATGAAAGGTCTTTCTGTAGAGTTGTAGACTATTTTTATTAAAAATAAAAATCTGAGAACTGAATTGCAGCAAAGGAAATGAATTCAATAAAAGATATGGCTCAACTTTATATTTTAATCCTTTCATGTTCAAAAAGGTTGAATTATGAAAGTGCGTTCTGTTGTGTGAATATGGGTAGAAGATGGCATTAATTCCGAGCAATTGAAACTGGCTGCAGTTTCACTGCTTAGGGTTCATGGTCACACATTTATGAATAACACATGTCATTCAACTTATCATTTGCCTGGTACTAGAAATTTGCTGTGAAAGAACTAGATTTAATACTTGATGCTTCCTCAGTGACTTCCACGGCTTCTCCTTTCCTTTACTCCTGTGTGCTCTAATGGAGAGGGGATTGGTGTTTTCCCTTCTTTGAAGTGAATTTTGAGTTACTCCTCAGCATTGAAGAGACTGTCTCTTTGCATACTTGGTGTTGTACCAAGTTCCCATCTGGGGGCTTATATTTCATGTTTTATCAGGCATCCCACAGTGCAGTTATCTCTACCCAGGCAGAAATAAGATCCACCTCTGCCTGAGCTGGCCTGGAGACTTGCAGATGATGCCAGCCTTCTCTAAGGGATATAGGAAATGCTTCAAGATGTTGTGAATCTTAAGGACAACAGCTTTGGCCTACAGTAGGCCTTCTGAATGCAGGCTTTGAGCTCCTATTGGGATGACTCAGGTGCAAGTGAAATGAATGGAAAATAAAATATTCAGCGATCATTTTGACAACCCTCAAACTCTTGAACCTAATTGCCAACTAGCTTTCCAGTATGGATGCTGAGCTATGGTAGTTCAGTATCTTATCAGGTTGTTCTGTCTCATTTAATAAGCCCCTCCCCATTTATTATCCTCCATTCCATCCTTAAAAAGCAATTGTTCCCAAGGATAACTCCGGTTGATTATCCAGAGGTGTCAAGCATGATTAATAATCTACTTTACATCATGCATCATTTTCTTCCTCTCCTTTGGGTCCCTGAGAGCAATGTCCTTTTCTGTTCCTTGCTGCCACAACAAATAAGCTCCCCTGTATAGTATTTACAGAAAGACATATTTCCTGCTGTCTGTGCCCTGCACAGGTTAGCAGATTGGATGGCAGTAGTTCGGATCATCATAAATTGTACACTGGCATGATGTGTCTGGGGCACTGCCACAGGTCATGCTCATGGGACTGCCATAAATGGCTGTCCGAGAAATGACAACCAGAAACAATATGAAGGTTCTTCTCACCTCTCCCATCCAAACCCCAGAGGGAAACAAAAGGGAATACAGATTGTCTGAACATTGCTGTGTGAGCTGAGAACTGTCATCATTTCCCACATATACTGAGTTTAAAGCCTTGTAATGTAACAGAACAGTGCGTGTTTGGGTCAAGATCAGAGATGTGAAAGATCTGGGCTCAAGAATCATACTTCTATCTTTCATGTTTACACTGAACCAGGCGAGGAAACTCCTCCAGCTTCAGTATCTTCATCTGTAAATGGGGTTAGTTAGCAACTTGCCATTCATGAGGACTCAATGCTATACTGTACGAGAAGGTGCTTGGTAACCTGCCGAGTACTGTGGAAATATGAGGAGTTTGTATCCTCTGCTGAGTGCTTCCCTCTTGGTCTCCCTATAAGAGTGTGAGGACTCACAGGGCCGTGCCTGCTGTCCTCTTTGCTGTCTGGCCTTGACCCCTGGCTCTAGACAGACACCTTTCCATTGCTGTATTTGGCTTCTGTGTGTGCCCTGACTCCCACCTACTTTGCTCTCTGTGTGTTCTTGACCTCTGTTTTCTGTTCCCTCCTTATGGCTCACCATCCTAGCTCTCACCTTTTCTCAGGTGTCTATAGTTTTACTTGACAAAATGTTTTAAGAACTTCGTCAGGTAGTTATAAATGGGGTTCATGATATACTTAATACTTAATCCAAGTGGAATTTGGAATCTAGCAAATTAGTTTTTTGTCTTCCAGATGGGATGTTTAAGTTTTAAGTAAGGATTTTTGGATTGGAAGGGACAAAATATAGTAATTAAAAATTCAATAGTAGCCTGAAACTAAAGTTGCTTAGCAAAATCTGAATTTGGAAAGGGGCCATAGAGGAAAAAGAGTGAAGAAGCAAAAACCTTTTAAAGGTGCAATGTTAGTGTGTGTGCTTATGGTTAATTTTTAATTTCGATAAAATAATAGACCAACATACATTTTATGACCTATGTGAATAAAAAAAAACATTAAAAAATCGAAAGGAATCTAAACTTTCAATACACCAGAAGGAGGGATAAATTGAAATTTGAGTAAACTAGGAACAGAAAGAGAACAAGAGGAACTAGCTCTGGCCATGTGGCTCACTTGGTTGGATTGTCGTCCTATACACCATAAAAAAGGTTGGCAGGTTCTATACCTGATGGAGTACACACAGGAAGCAGCCGATTGATGTTTCTCTCTTTCTTCCTCTCTTCACCTCTCTCTCTCTAGAATCAGTGGAAACATAGCCTTAGGTGAGAATTTAAAACAAAGAGGAACTAGAAACAATAAATAAAAAGTAAAAGCAAAAGAACATGGCAGGTAGGCTTCTGGACAATTACTAAAGTAATTACTAATTATGCTTATACTTTCTATGGAGGAAAAATAAGAGCAAAATGAAATTTGAGTTGAATAGGTATACTCATGAAAACTCGGCAAATCCTTGGTTTGGCTTTTCAGCAGGCACACCCCAAGAGCAAGCATCCAAATGGATATCTACATCCCACCCTCCTATATAATAAAAGGGTAATATGCAAATTGACCCTAATGGTGGAACAACCAGTTGTTATGATGCACACTGACAACCAGGGGGCAGACGCTCAATGCAGGAGCTGCCCCCTGGTGGTCAGTGCGCTCCCACAGAGGAAGCTCTGCTCAGCCACAAGCCAGGCTGATGGCAGCTGTGGTGGTGAGAGCCTCTTCTATCTCCTTGGCAGCGCTAAGGATGTCCAACTGCAGCTTAGGCCTGCTCTGCTCCTCCTAAGCCATCAGTTGGACATCGCCTGAGGGCTTCCGGGCTGCCAAAGAAATGTCTGACTACCAGGTTAGGCTTGATCCTCTGGGGAGT
The DNA here is from genome assembly GCA_011751065.1 of Lasiurus cinereus. NCBI lineage: Eukaryota > Metazoa > Chordata > Mammalia > Chiroptera > Vespertilionidae > Lasiurus > Lasiurus cinereus. The sequence goes on along the minus strand of JAAGEH010000226.1, from coordinate 21,396,201 downwards.
GGGCCTAAGCCTGCAGGTGGAAATCCCCTGAGGGGTCCTGGACTGTGAGAGTACACAGGCTGGGCTGAGGGATCTCCCCCAGCCCCCCTTCCCCCTGCCAGTGCACCAGTTTTCCTCTAGATCTATAAAAAAATATATACAAGAATAATAGATAAAAATTACATCAAACTTAAAATTGATAGATACAATATTTTTCTATCATCTGGGTCTAGAGCAGTTGGAGGGGGTTTGGGCAGGAGATACTGGGCTTATGGCCTTGAAGGAGGCAGGGTGTGCATGCACTCTTGGCCTGCAGACTTTTTCCTGTTTTAGGCACCCGACCATAGGAACACAGAGTGGGCTCTTGAATGTGTGAGTCCCAAGGCGAAGCCTTTGTCAGGCTCCCAGTGCTGTACTGGAAGTGAAAGGACTTCAAATGTCTTCTTTTCAATTCTATTAGAACTCACAGAAGATTTAAAGAGCATTTTGGTCTGCACCCCATCCCCCAGGCCAGGAGGGCAAGAGTCCCAAATGGGGACCTAGGAGACCAAATTTCATTGTTGGCTCAGATAACATATCAGCTGGCTTTCCTATTATTGTTTTCTTATTTGTGAAATGGATGTGGTTCCCTTTCCTAGGGATACTTAAAAAAGATAAACGTTGAGTTTCAAGAATCTGAAGGAATGTACATATCCTGAGTTGATGAATGTGAGGGAGTAAAATTAGTCTTTCCTCCACTCCCAGAAAGTTGGACTCCAGGACGCCCTTCCTCTGGGCCTAGAATCCCACAGGCTCCCCAGCAGCACCTACTTAACTCTTGAGAGCCAGGCTGCTAGCCATGCCTGTCCTGTTCTTCCTCTCAAGACTTAAATACCGTGCTCTTATTGCTCCCACATGCACTTTCAATCTCTGTGTGTTTTTCCGCTCACACGCACCCCTACCAGCCAGCTGGCTTTGCACTGGGGATGCAGAGGGCACTGCCAGCTGCCTGGCTTCTCCTAAGTGCAAAGACAAGGGCAACCAGGGCTCCAGTAACAGCCTGGGAACATCTGACTCCAGCACTAGTAATCATCTCTCCTCCAAGGCAGAGCAAAGCCTGTCCCCTTCTTGTGGAGGAGGGGGAAAATCACAGATGCGAAAGTGATGAGAGGAGAAAATGATTGGGTTCATTTGAAAGGCTGAGCCAAGTTTCCCTCTTTTCCCTGTTAGAGCCTCCAGAGTTTATCCCTTCCAGCAAATAAGCACCTTGAGGCAATTAACAATGCTGAGCTCTCTGCTGCTATCACACTGATTCTGTCTTTAAGGGAGGAAATTAGTTCTGAGACAAGAGTCAACAGCCTGTCCTTTGAGTTGGCTCGGGGAATACAAACCTCACACACACTTAAAGCCTTTCTGCTGACTAACTGCCTTTGAATGGAAGGAAGGCTTTGCCCGAGGTCTTTGTTTCTTGAAAATGCCAAAAGTAATTGGGACCAGGACAGGATTGTCTGTGGAGTCAAAGTCATGGCTTTCAGTGGAGGTGGAAATACAAATGAATGCCTTAAAGTGCTAACATTTTTTCTGTCGGAGGGTTACATTTAAAGAGCATCTTTCCAATAACCGTGTGTTGGCCCCAAACCACTTAAAAACAAAAGGAAAACCAAAACAGACCAACAGCTGCCAAGAGGGGATAATTTTCCCCTAAGCTGAGGCACTATGTGCCAAATTGCAACCCAGGAGTGATTTTTATAGCCAAGTTATAAATGGCTGGAAATCAGGAGGTTTTGATGGAAATGCTGACCGACCTTTAGCTGTATTGATGCTTGTGAGTGCCGCTATGATGAAAATGCCCTGCTTCCACCACCCGACTCCCCAAGCTCTTTAATTCTTGTAAATAATGTGCTCAAACCTCACAACTGAAGCTGGCCAGTGAAGCAGCCAGGGGGATATGATTCGAGAATAAAACTCAATTCTGGGTCAGAACACACAACCCTGGGTTTGATTTCTTAGTGCTCAACTGGGACAAAAACAAACAAACCATCCTTCCCCCCACCCCCTGCCCCAAATATCTTTAATGGCACAGTAATCTCTGACCAGTGGTGATATGGTTAATTGTCTCCTTTTCTTCCTCCCTTCCCCCCAAGTGGGGATAACAGAGCAGGAGCTAGGCTCTCACTGACCTCTAAGCCTGTGCATGCTCTTGGCAAAATGTCCTGATGTGGAAAATAGCAGCGCCTTTTGACCCCTGAGTCATTTTTTTTTTGCTGTTTTGTTTTTTTTTGTTCCACAGTATCAGTGATGAGAGATGCTCAGTGCTGATAAATGTTCTGGCACCAGGCTGTGGTGCAGACTCAGAAATTTTGTCTCTTACTCAACATTCGATTGCTACAAATTAAGCAGATATTCACCATTATCTCTGAGGGGATATAATTCTAACTTCCTTCCCATGCATGGAACCAAGTCTCTGGAGAGCTCATAGAAATTGGATGCCTTTGTCATCGCTTTCCATCACAGATTGTTCTCCAATCGTGGTCCTCACACATTTGTTCCTCTTCACCTGCCCCCTCTCTCCAAGAGAGCATATGTTTCAATTTATTAAGTTCTCTGCACATCAGAACCACACACACACAAAAAGATCAAATAATATAGTTTGGCACATTTTGCACTTTGTCACGTACCATCGAGATTTTGTAGACAGAAAAAAAAGTTGACAACTGTCCTTGAAACTGTGAGAATATGGAGATTTTTCTGCCTTGACAGGTTTTTTTCCCCCTCCCTTCATCTCACAAATCAGCCAGCCCCTCTATTCTATTAAATGTAAAGTCTAGTCGGATTACTTTTCATAAACTTCATCTTTAACACACTTTTCTCCTCTTGTATTTCTATAATATATGCAAAATGCCAGGCTCCTCAAAAGAACTTTACAGGTCATTTTCTTGCCATAATAGTCGAATCAGCAGCAAATGCACTTCATGGTTTAAATGCAGTGACAGAAGTAGTCTGACAGCAGAAATATGTACTGGATAGTAACTTCCACGGAAGCCTTGAGATTTTCACATGAGCAGAGATTATGGCTTTGGAAATAGCCTTTTTTTTTTTTAAGAGTGGCTCTGTGTAAATATGAAAGGGGAGCTTTTATTGACTTTGTACTATCTAGTGCCCTTGACCTAGTGACATTATTGATTTCACACCATTGTCTTTATATGTATGGGTCCAAGAGGATAAAACTGTAATAGCTGTCTCTGTCACAATTAATTTTGTTCTTTGCTGTGGGATGAGCCACACAGAAGCCCTTGAAAGAATGATTCCTAGGTCAGCACATGCATGTGGGTAGACACACACATACACACACACATACACACACATACACAATTATTTTATCAATCCCAAAATTGGGTCACTTGGTCTGATGAAAAGTTTCTTCTTCTCATTTATGAATTTCCCAAGAGGGCAAGATGCACATGTAAAACAATAAAATTATTTCAATTATTACAATAATGAGAATAAGGTATCTTTATTGAAATGGATAAAATTAAATGAAATTGCAATGAGTATGCAAAATTTGAAATGCTTATTTCCTCATTGGTAGTTTTCTCAAAACTCTTAACATTGAAAACTTCCATATTATGAAAAAAAAAGAACCAAACTATAAATATTTTATAATTTCTTCATGTAAATATATAAAATCAGTTTGGGCTGCTATAATAGAATATCATAGACAGTGGCTTAGATAACAGAAATGTATTTCTCAGCAGTTCTGGAAGTTGGAAGGTTCAAGATCAGAGTGCCAGCATGGTTGAGTACTAATAAAGGAATCTTTTTAAAAAAATATATTTTATTGATTTGTTACAGAGAGGAAGGAAGAGGGATAGAGTTAGAAACATCGATGGGAGAGAAACATCTATCAGCTGCCTCTTGCATACCTCCTACTGGGGATGTGCCCACAACCAAGGTACATGCCCTTGACCAGAATTGAACTTGGGACCCTTGAGTCTGCAGGCTGATACTCTATCCACTGAACCAAACTGGTCAGGGCCTGATGAAGGAATCTTTTTCTGGTGTGCACATGGCTTGCTTCTTGTCCTATCCTCACATGGCAGAGAGAATGAGCTCTGGACTCTTTCTTATAAGGGCATTGTGGGCTCTACCTCTATGACCTAATTATCTCCCAAATGACCACCTCCAAATACTACCACATTGGGGTTAGAGTTTGTGCATGTATGTATGTATGGGAGTGGGAGCACAAACATTTGGTCCATAACAATGAGTAAAAAGATTCCCATTGTTGAATCTCTTCTGACTATTCTGCAAGACTTGGGCTAATAAATCTTAATTTACCAGGCTCCGACTTCAGTAATCTGACATTATTTGTTGTTTTTAACTGCTATTATTTAATATGCAAAATAGAAATAGCAATTGTCTACTTCATGCCCATTTCATCCCAGTGAATAAGTGAAGATTAATTACTGTAAGCATTCTGTGTTCCTTGGATGAAAGCAACACATCAACAAGTAGTCATTTTCTAGTGTGCAATTTCCTTATTGTAATTAATGGGTTTTGGTTATTTTGTTATTTTTGATAATAGTATTTGAATCATAACAAAAGCACTCATTCTAAGTACAAAGATAAATACTTAAAAGTACTTATCTTAATAAGTCCCCGTGGAATTTTATTATTCATGACAGACAAAATAAGAGACCAATTGCCATTTTAGGTTTGGAAACTTCCATCAATGTGGCTTTACTTCTTTCTTTTCCACTGTCCCTTGCTCCCTCTCTTTCTTTCTTTCTTTGAATAGTTGTAAAAATGCAGAAAAAGCTTAGAAAATAATAGAACTAGCATTCTGAATCAGTTCATGTTGCTATTTAACATACCAGCTCAAAAATTCAGGGACTGCATAGGAAGTTCTGCTGGTCTGGGCTGGCCTTCCTCATGCATTGGTGGTTTTAAAAAATAAACTGAGGCATATTAAAAACTTTAAATTTATTTGAGCAAAAATCTATTCAAATTGGGCAGTATCTAATCAAGCAGAGAGAAAGGAGTTTGGAGCTCTGAGCATCTGTACAAAATGAAAGACGTTCACAGGCAGAAGAGAGCAGAAACTGGGGAGTTACAAAGAGATTTGTTATTACAAGGTCACTTTTTAGGACAGGGATGGAAAACCTATTTTTCTGCCAAGGGCCATGTGGATATTTATAATATAATTCTCAAGCCATAGAAAATTATCAACGTAAAAATTAGTCTGCTATATTTGGTCAAGCATTTAATTAACAGTCCTAATACCTTGGCAGGGCGAGACCAAATGATTTCATGGGGCCCTCTGGCTGGACATTCCTCACCCCTGCTAGGGGGTTGGTGTGGTCTCTCAGGGAGGTTACCTGACTCGGATTGATCACGTGATTCCTGATTGATTAGTTTGATTCCATTGCTTGGAGAGCTCTAACTGTAATTAACTGACATCATAGTTTGGATTTGTGAAGCTTAGCATAAGCAATTCCATTTTTGGTCTGTTGTCTTGTTTTTAACAGTGGTGAGGTGGTAGATCAGCTAAGTCGAGCACAGGAGCTGGCTGGTGGGAGGTGGCTGTATTGAGCTAGCTTAGCTATGCTCCACATGGCCTTTCAACTGTAGTAAGCTTGTTCAAAGTTATGCTCATGCTGAAGGCAGGGATCTGAAAGGTGATCCATTTAATTTCCGTATTATGTTCAACTGTGCGTTAGCAAATTAGAAACATTATTGGCTCAACTATAGTACCAAAGCTGATAAAGAGTCTACAGTTAAATCCTGAACTTTTGACAATTGAAGACAAAATTTTCCCAACAATGAATATAATCCCTAATACAGGGAAGCCTTTATGCCAGTGCAGAATACTGGGCACAGAAGGGAGTCAATAGATAATATTGATTGGGGGTGATATTTCTAGAAGATGACCTGGATCTCATTAGGAGTGCCTAAGGAGGCTTTCTAATTTCCTGGCGAGAAAGTATTGATGTTAATGCCAGACCCATGCTTATTTATTTACAGACTGATGCTTATTTATATTGTACACACACACACACACACACACACACACACACACACACTTTAGTAAATATCTGTGCCTAAGCTAACTATTTTAGCCAGCTTGAAGCTATTTTATTCCCTGCTGTGAGCTCAGTTTAGATGGTATCACCTGAAAATTGAGGGCAAAATTCTGGTGTTCAAGAACATTTCTGTCTGGATGTGCCACACATTTCACTTGCTTCACTCAGTTTTTTTAGAGGAGCTGTGTATAGGAAATGGGGTTTCAGACATTCCCATAAACTCAAGAAAGCAAGAACTTTAGTAGGAGGCTAAAATAGAAAACACTCATCAATGGGGAAAAATGAGATTACCATTGAAGAAAAGTGCTATATATGACCAGTCGCTAGTGACATTAATATTGTGCATGGATGAAACCTAACTTGAAAGTCAGGTGCAAAGAAAATGGATACATTTTAGGAATCACAGGTGGAAAATGAAAGTTTAAAAGAGTTCTGGTGAGGATATTCTTAGGACTAGTTTTAACTCTTGACTTTACATTTTTTGCAGTGAATCTAAACCCAAATCTGATCTTCAGAAAGAGTGACATCATTGTTGAACAGTTTTTTTTGTGTGTGAATCCTGAGCAATGGAATATATTTTAAAATGTCTACTTTCTCTTTCTTTTTACTTTAATGGGACAGAAATAGAAATTGTTACACTGAACTTCCTTTTTTGAAGAAATGTGCAAGATCTTAACTTACTTAACCTAGAAATAGGTGTAAACTCTGCATCCTTGAAAAACTCACCATTGCTTTGTGACCCACAGCTAAACAGTTTTTTTGTGTAGACCGCATCACCAATAGGTGTCCCTATCAGTAGTTTTGGTCATGTAGGGGACTCCTATCACTTCTAGTTCACTTAGTAATGGACATCATGAAAAAAAATGGCCTACTATATAATGCAGACAATTAAATCCTATTTAATATATTTTTATATGGATCAGCTGATCCTAATTTAAAACCAACTTTTCAGGTAATGAGTTTCTAATAGCGAGTGTTTGAATGCTTACGTGTAACTGAGTATTCAATTTAACTGTTGACCTGATTTCTTTTGAAGTCTACCAAAATTACGATTAAAAACAAAAATTTATTAAGCAGAAGTTGACAATTCAGTCATAAAAATGAAATGCAACTATGTTTCAGAATATTCTAAATGAAAATATATATAACTAGGAATGCACTAATTATGTAATTAGCCTGCCTAAATTTGGGTTCCACAGGCAATAGACTCTACTATGGATATTTTCTTAGAAATTAATGGGGAACATGTTCAAGATCAGCTCAAGAAATACAATTGAGCAAAGGGAGGGATTGGACTGAAATGCAGATTCAACAGTGGCTATGGCCAATTTCACAAGGAGCTCTGGAGATGGATGACTTTATAGAGTTATGCCATCTTAAGGGAAAGGACTGACCTTGGTACCCCCACATCCACCTGTAATTAAATGTAGGCTGATCAAGGAAGGGAAATGACCTTGATTATGGTGTCCTTCCTCAGTTGAGAATAATTTTCAGAAGATGACTCAGCTGGGAGCCATCAGGAGCCAGCATTCTCAAGAGTTCTGGGAATGGTGCCTAGTCTTGAATAGTCCTGAAAGGATAATCTGGGTATGCACCAAAATAGTTACTACTATCTAATTCTTCCTTTGTTTTCTCCCATAAAAGAAAAGAAAATCTTTAGACTCATCCATAGAGAAGTGAAATAAGTTTTGATAATCAGATGAGCTATTACATCAAGGCTAGAAAATGGGACTATTTTCCAAACTTGAATATTTTGACTGTAACCCATGTTGGCACCTCAGCACCTTTTAAAGGAGAAAAGGAAAGGGCATAGATTTGGGTGGTTCAGGTTTAGAAGAACAGCCAGCATTGTAGGATTAGTCTTCAAAGTTGAGAAACACTTAGTCAAAATTGCAGAGTTTAAGAAGGCCTAGAAAACCCAGACTTGACTTGGAACCAAAACAGATGGTTATGGAGATAATGGGGATGGGAATGGTGTAAATGAGGCAATTTGTAGAAGAGATCATGCCTACATATGTTTTAAATAGTGACTGTATGACAAGAGAGCCACAAGGAAATGTGTGGTTCCAATGTGTCCAGTGAGGTTATAATAAGTACACAGCTGGGGTCACAGGGCACAACATTAGGTTTTGGGGCAACACACCAAGAGTGAGGCAGGACAGTATAGGTCCATTCAAGAGTTTTCAGGGAGATGTCTTAATCTGCTCAGGCTGCCATAACAAAAATATCATAGACTGTGGCTAAACAACAGAAATTCATTTTCTCACAGTTCTGAAGGCTAGAAAGTCTAAGATTAAGGTTCCAGCTGACTCATTTCCTGGTGTGAGCTCTCTTTCTGGTGGGCCTCTTCATCCCCTTTTTCTTAGAGAGAAGGAGAAATCTGATGTATCTTGTTTTGTGTGTGTGTGCCCTGACCAGAAATTGAGCCTGTCACCTTTTGGTATATGGCCAAGGCTGATATATCTTCTTATATGGACACTTATTCTATCATACCAAAGTCCCACCTTTATGACCTAATTTAACATTAATTACTTTGTTAGGAGCCCCATCTTAACATATAGCCACACCAAAATAGGGGAGAGATTAGGGTTTCACACATATGAATTTGGGAGGGAACATAAACATTCAGTCCATAACAGAATTAACATTCCTGTTGGATATATATCAAGTATTATTTCAGCATCATTATAGAAGTAAGTATTTACACTGGATAAGAGGGCAGCCATTGAGATTAGGGTTGGAGCTCCATGGTTACCCAGGGGTACTAGGATACCCCATTCCTTAGGAAAAAAAGGATATTAATTATGGTTGAGGCTGAGAGAATAATAGCTATCCTATCTAATAAAAGAATAATATGCAAATTGACCATACCTCCGCTACACTCACCAGCCATGCCCACCAGGCAATCAGAGTGAGTATGCAAACCAAGATGGCTACCGCCACAGAGAGAGCAGGAGGGAGGCTTGGGTTGCCCTTGGCGATGGAAGAAGCCAAGCTTTTCACACACCCTGACTGGCCCAAGCCTCTGCTTAAGGCAACAAAGTTTCAATGGCTGTCACCACAGAGCCCGGGAAGGCTTGGCTCTGCTCCAGGCTACAAAGTTTCAATTGTAGAAGAGAAATAAATACAAGATACCAGGGCCTCCACTTGGGTTGCTGGGGGTGGGGAGTGGGAGTATGGCCGGCCTGCAAACCACACTCACCCAGGCCACCCCACACCCCAAGGGAACACTCACCCTGATCCAGGACACCCTTCAGGGCAAACCAGCTGGCCCCCACCCATGCAGGAGGCCTCTATCCTATCTAATATGCAGATTGACCATCACTCTAACACACAAGATCCTGCCCCCATGTGAACACAAGATGGTCATCACAAGATGACCAGCAGGGGAGGGCAGTTGGCAGGGACCAGGCCTACAAGGGAGGGCAGTTGTGGGGATCAGGTCAGCAGAGGAGGGCAGTTGGGAGGAACCAAACCTGCAAAGAAGAGCAGTTGGGGGTGATCAACCTGCAGGGGAGGGCAGTTAGGAGTGACCAGACTGGGAGAGGAGGGAAGTTGGGGGTGACCAGGCCTGCAGGGACGGGCAGTTGAGGAAAACCCAGGCCTGCAGGGGAGGGCAGTTAGGGGTGACCAGGCCCACAGGGGAGCAGTTAGGTATCAATCAGGCTAGCAGAGGAATGGTTAGGGGGTGATCAGGCTGGCAGGGAGAAGCAGTTAGGGGCAATCATGAATGCAGGCAGGTGAGCATTTGGAAGCTAGCAGTCCTGGATTGTGATTGGGCCTAAGCAGGCAGTCAGACATCCCTCAAGGGGTCCCAGATTTGAGAAGAAGCAGGCTGGGTTGAAGGACACCCCCTGATCCTGTGCACAAATTTTGTGCACCAGACCTCTAATATATATATAGAACCCTAATATGCAAATAGACTATATGGCAGATAATTGAATGACCAAACAACCAAACAGTTGCTATGATGTGCACTGACCCCCAGGGGTTGTGTGGAACATGGAGAGCATTTGCCATGGTGGGATGGTGGAGCAGGTGAGTGGGGGCATCAGACCAGGGAGGGGTGCCAGTTGCTGTCATCTGGCTGAGCCTCTGGTGGTTACTGAAAATTACTTGCTCTCATGTGCCATGGTCCCACCCATTGCTCACACCTGCTGCCAGTGCTGGCCTTGCTCCCACCAACTGCTGGCTCCCAGCACCAGACCGATCACTTGTAGCTATCAGTGAGGGCAAGAGGTGGCTGCCAGACCCAATCACCCCCTCAGGACTTCTCCACCTCCCCCTACACCTGAGGGGCAATCAGGGCCAGCAACTGCTGCTTGTACCTGCTGCTGATGGCGGCTCTGCTTGCACCCCTAGCCAGTGCTGGAGCCACCTCTTGTACCTGCTGCCAGCATTCAGCACTGATCCTGATCGATCAGCACCATCAGCAAGTGCGAGTGGTGGCTGTTGGCCCCAATCACCCTTGAGGGCTTCTCCACCTTCCCTTGCTCCTGAGGGGTGATCAGGGCAGCAGCTGCCACTTGCATCCACTGACAGCCCCAGCCCCACTCATACCTGCTGCTGGCGCTGGCTCCAGTCACTCTGTGCCATCAGCAGGTGCGAGCAGGGCCAACACTGTTAGCGCATGGGAGTGGTGGAGGTGGAAGCAGGGCTGCTGGCAGAGAGGGGTCTGGACTGGGGGCCACAGTGGGAGGGGTCAGGTCGGGGCGCAGAGGATGGATCACCAGCCTCATGGCTCACAGTTCCTTTCAAGGTGCACAAATTTGTGCAGTGGGCCCCTAGTTCATAGATAAAGTTGAATGCAAAACTCCTGATCTAGGTTGGAGCTTGTTTTACACTGAAAGGTTTGTATATAGAAAACTAATTTCCTATAATGATTAGGATTTTCTATCTGTAACTATTTTCTTTTGAGATTCAGTCCTGTTGTTTTGTAAGGGTAATTATTTGATAAAATTTCAGGGCTTTTAATGAAACTAAGTTATAGTTGAACATTTATTTCTAAGAGAGTTGTATAGTTCAGTGCCTTTTTTTCCCAAATGACATATTTTTCTGCTTATAACAAAAGTAATATGTTTAGTGTAGATAATTATCTATAGTTTCACCATCCAGAGATATTAACATTTTATAAGTCTCTTTCTTCTATGTGTATAGTTTTTAAGAACAAGATGGAATTGTGCTGCATGTACAAAATGAATTTCCTACATATTTTTTATTTGAAAAATATAATAATATGGAATCATTTTAAAAGGCTGCACCAATATTGTTTTAAACAGATTTTTTAAATCAGTACCCTAGTTATAGACATTTAAGTTGTTCCAGTTTTACATTGCAATGAAAAGTGCTTTGTGGATATTATTGAAATATATCTTTCATGTGTTCTTGATTATTTCTTTATGATAAACTCATAGAAATAAAATTTGTAGTTCGAATGGCAGGCAAAACTGTTTAATCATTATTTTCAAATGTCCCTGCCAAAAGAGTCACTTCCAATAACAATATAGTACTTTTCAGTGTAACTTTTGAATACCAGTATGACAAGTAAAAAATAGTATATTGCTATTTTAATAATAATTTCTCTGATTATTAATGAGGTTTAACATTTTAAATTACATGCATTTTCTTATCCCTTTGTTGTAATGGGGCATTCCTATTTTCCTATTAATTTGTAAAACCCCTGTATATGTTCCCCCTTATTTGTCACTTCTGTTGTAAATATTGATTGCCGTTAGTACTGTGTTAAATCCTATTCATAATTAGTTTGCTTTTGTGTCCAGAGTCTCGATTTTATGCACAGAAATCATATCTATTCTATATATGTAATATATAAATATGTGTGAATAAAATATTTAATTTTTTTTGCAAATAGGTGTTATGCTGGGAAATCTTTTTACAGTTTAAATTTCTGATATATGGAATTCAAAACAAAAGCAGATTATCTTTTATTATTTGAATATAGTAGGTCATTCCATTGGTAATATATAAGGAGTAGGCAAACATTTGAGCAAAGTTAGCCATCTTACAATGGAAGTCAGTTCAGGGTTTCAACAGAACACTTTATATCATAAAAATATCAATTATTTTATTTATTTATATTATACTAGAGACCTGGTGCATGAAATTTGTGCATGGAGAGGCGGGGTATGTCCCTCAGCCCAGCCTTCACCCTCTCCAATCTGGGACCCCTCAAGGGATGTCCAACTGCCTGTTTAGGGTCGATACTGGTGGACTGCTGGCTCCCAACCACTCACTTACCTGCCTGCCAGCCTGATCACCCCCTAACCACTTCCCTGCCAGCCTGATCACCCCCTAACCACTTCCCTGCCAGCCTGATCAATGCCTAACTGCTCCTCTGCCTGCCCAATTATTCCCAACTGCCCTCCCCTTACTGCCCTCCCTTGCCAGCCTGTTTGCCCCTAACTCCCCTTCCCTGCCAGCCTGGTTTCCCCCAACTGCCCTCCCCTGGAGGCCTTGTCCCTCTCAGCATCCCTCCCCTGCAGGCCTGGTCATCCCTAACTGCCCTCCCCTACAGGCCTGGTAACTCCCAACTGCCTTCCCCTGCAGGCTTTGTTGCCCCCAAATGCCCTCTTCGGCTGTTCTGGTCACCCATAATTGTCCCCTGCAGGCCTGATCACCCCCAATTGTACTCCCTTGCAGGCCTATTCCCTCTCAACTGCCCTCCCCTGCTGGCCTGATTGCTCACAACTGCCCTCCCCTGCTGGCCATCTTGTGGTGGCCATCTTGGACCACATGGGGGCGGCCATCTTGTGTGCTGGAGTGATAGTCATTTTGCATATTACCTCTTTATTACATAGGATTTTTAAAATTAAAATATTTAAATAACAGTTTACATTTGATATTATTTTGTGTTAGTTTCAGATGTATAGCATAGTGGGTAAACAATTATATATACTTACAAAGTGTTCCCCTATATTTTCAGTACCTACCTGGTATCATACATAGTCATTACAATATTATTGTCTACTAGAGGCCCAGTGAATAAATTAATGCATGTAGGGGGAGGAGAGATTGTGGGAGGTTGGCCAGCTGTGGGGAGGGACTGTGGGAGGTTGGCTCGCTGTGGGAATGGACCGTGGAAGGTTGGCCAGCTCAGGGGAGGGACCGCAGGAGTTGACTGGCCACCGGCTGTGGCAGGTTGGTTGTGGGAGCACACTGACCACCAGGGGACAGCTCCTGTATTGAGCTTCAGCCCCTGGTGGTCATTGTGCATCATAGTGACTGGTTGTTCTGGTCATTTGGCCAAAATAGTTGCTTAGGCTTTTATATATATATAGATATTCCCAATGCTGTACTTTACATTCCTGAGACTATTTTATAACTACCAATTTGTACTTTACCTTTTTCACTTAGTACCCCAACTGCTCTCCCCTCTGGAAACCAACAGTCCGTTTTCTGTATCTATGAGTCTGTTTCTGTTTTGTCTTTATTGTTCTACAGATTTCACATAGAAATAAAATCATACGGTATTTGTCTTTCTCTGACAGGCTGACTTCACTTAGCATAATACTCTCTAGGTTCATCCATGCCAACAGAACACTTTAAATGTTTAGATGTTTCTCTTTTGGAGCAGCAGAGTCAATTAAATTTAATTAGATGTGAGTATGAAAAGCTACTTACGTTACATTCATGCTGCCAAGAATGGTCCCCTCTTCACATTAGTATTTGTTGGTCTTTGGTGTAGGCAGGAGCTGGGCTTAGTGAGAGGGCAGAAGGGAGAGGCAGTTGACAGCCAGATGGATATATGGGTACAGTGGCCCAGAGCCAGCACAGCCTAGGCAAAAATTGCTCTAAGTAACTTTGTCTCTCTGCCTCTTTCTTTCATTCTTCATGGTCTAGCTTAAGTTGCATATCCCAACTTTTCCATTCCTGGGCTGATCACTTGGTCCTCCAAATACCTGGGGGCATTAGTATTTTCATTATCACCCACTCAATTTAGTTCTTTTTGTATACTCTATAACACATAGGTTTTACACAATTACATATAGCTTCAAATATGTATTTATCTTTCCTTATGAGGTTTTAAACTTCCTGATATACTTTATAACCTAGACCATAGCAGTCTTTAGAAACACTTATTAATTTCCTGATTGAACATGAAGACTTACCTTGGTATTACTACCATGTACCTAATAAAATAGAGTTGAACTTCAAGGGATTGTTTATTTTATAAAAACACACACCAGATTCTTCAAGTGTGTATCTCTTTTACAAAAAGATATATATATATATTTAATATATATAAAGATACACATTCTTGTGTGGCTCAGTGGTTAAGTGTTGACCTAGGAACCAGGAAGTCATGGTTCAATTCCTGGTCAGGACACATGCCTAGGTAGTGGATTTGATCCCCCATATGGGGGTGTTCAGGAGGCAGCCAATCAATGATCCTCTCTCATCATTGATGTTTCTATCTCTCCCTCTTCTCCCTTTCTGAAATAAATAAAAATATATTTTAGAAAAATATATATGCTTTTTTTTTTACCAGAATATTAAAGTTAATAAGTTCCTAGGTGTGAGTCAGAGGAATTCACTTTGAATGTTGACTTTGACACTGATCAGCTGTGTGAGTGTAAGCACCAGTGTAGCATTTGGAAAATGGGTTAACATAATACCTTCTCTATAAAATTTGTATTAAGGTATCGTCTGCTTCTGAGTTTTCTCAACATGCATCCGAAAGAGGTGTCTTAATTCTTGAGCTAGAATTTCAAGATTTAATTTGAATTTCCTCCAATTCAAGGCGTAGTTTTCAGGGTGGTAGGAAACCAAAGCCCAAATCACAACTGAACAACAGAAACTCCCAAATCAGTCACTACTAGAGCTGTATTGTTTTAGAAAAATTTTCACAGTTGGGTTGTTGATTTTTATTGCAACTCAATCTGTACAGGTTATTAAGTCTAAAATGGCTTAGTTTGTGGCACATCTGGCAAAGGAAAAGAGGCCAAACTCCAGTTCTTTATGCCTACACTCTCCACAAAGTTTTTCGGCAGGTATAGCAATGCTGCTTTTGACTCAAGATTGAGCTCTGTGTGCCATGCCTGTGGGTGTCTGTTAAGCAGCTGTCATTTCCAGTCCCCAAGATGGGCAGAAACACAGTTACTATATGTATTTGGGGCAAAATTCCCCTCTTGTAGCCCCCTCAACAGGCTTTGCCTCCAATAGGCCATTTTCCTTATGTGTGGGTAGTTTCTCATTGACCTTTGGAGGAGTTGCGAGGAAAGCAGAATATTAGCAATGAGATTCTCCATGTGGACCTGAAAGAAAGCTTTTTGCCTGTAATTTGTTAAGTTTTTTTGAAACTCTTTGGGGTCCTTCTGGATAAAGAACCTTCTCTAAACCTCCCTTATTATGATGATGACTGCTGGCAGAATCGAAGTTACACATGTGTCGGGAGGACAATATATTATTTTTGTGCCCACATAAAACTTCCATTTATCTATACAAATATGTTTGAAAGGAGCAAAGCTGCAATGTCTTCTCTCCAGCTGGGGAGCTGTTCTGTTGTTGCAGCGCAGTAAATTGGGTCACCGGTCCAGCTTTGCATCCGCCACCTGTTCAGCCACATAATGGGGAAATGAGTGCCCCTATAGTGACGATGGCAGTGTGAGACAAACCTATACCCGGGATCGCCCCGGACAGTTAATAAGGAGGCTGGGAGAGCCGATCATTCAGATTGCTGCCTTTGTTGCTCTTGTCTTGGAGTAAAGACATTGCTAAAGGGAAAATTGTTCTTTTAACTACTACTTTTGAACTCTGTGTTCTCGGAGGAGAGTGATTTTAAAGGTTAGGTTTTATTAGTGTGTGCTGGTTTGAATAAGGAACTGTTTCTAATGCACAGGAATACAGGGAACCATGTGTTTTTCTGGAGATAAAAGATGGTGGTCTGAGATTGACTAAAAAGGATTTGGGTAGATCTCTCCCCAAGAACTTGTATGCATGTATATATAATCCATGGACACAAACAATAGGGTGGTAAAGACCTGGGGCAGGGGTTGAGGGTGGGCTAGAAGAGGTCAATGGGGGAGGGGGAAGGATATATGTAATGCTTTTAACAATAAAGACTAAAAAAATAAAATCTATTTTTATATCTTAAAAAATATAAAAGATGGTGGGAATGAGGGTGATCAGTAGTTTGAGATGTAGCTATGCTTGATTAAATATGTTTGTTTCTGTGAGGAAAAAAATGATTTGGGTAGAAGGTAAAGGGGGGATGAATGGTGATGGAAGGAGACTTATCTTGGAGTAGCGAACACACAGTACAATATATAGAAGATGTATTACAGAATTGGACACCTGAATTCTATATAATTTTATTAACCAATGTGACCCCAATAAATTCAATAAAAAAGAAGAAAGATTTGGTGGTTGAATAAATGGAAGTGTGGCTGTAATGGAATGAGAGTTGGATATAGAGTCAGGGTTTAGATCTAAAATCTACTGTCCACTTGCTGTGTAACCTGCCTCAGTTTTCTCCTCTATGCACTACGGGTTAGTGTGAAGATGAAATGAGCAGAGTGTCTGACATATAATGGATAATCATGAAGTATTTTTGAACACCAAAGAGCTGTGTGAAGGAGGGCTTGTATCAGGATAGGCAAGGTTTCTCTGTGGTAACATATAACCCCAATCTCAGTGGCTTAAACCAGAAGGTTTATTATATCTGTCATGCTTCATGTCCACTGTGGTCAGCTGTTCTGCCGGCATGGTCATAGTCTACGTGGTTCTCAGTTTGGCATGCAGGCCCACTGGGCAGTCACCATCTGGTAATCATGGCACTGGAAAGGAAAAGTGCTGGAGGGATTTGGAGCTATAATTAAATGATCTGGACTGGAAAGAAAACACATCCTTTCTGCTTAGAACTCCCTGGCCAAAACTTGTCCTGTGGCTCCTCCAATCACTAATGAGCCAGTGGGTAAATCTACTTTTGCCCTAAACAGGGAATCCAGAATATTTGGTAAGTAGCACTAATAATTTCTACGTGCCTACAGATTAGGCTTTGTTAATACGTATATGTTTATTCTACATATCAAAGTACTTACTACTTCGTTGTCATATATAATCACGTTCTCTCTTTTGCTGAATTAATATTGCTGACTTGTTTTCTCTATTTTTTTTTCAAATGGAACACAAGAAGAAGACTGTATTTTACTTTGGGCAATAAGAAGGCCTTACTGCCTAGTTTCACCTCTTTCTGATTGTGGGATGTTTTAGTGGAGGATGGAGCATGAGAAGGTGGAGGAGCAACCATCTGAGAATGTCATGGAAGGACACTTATTTTATCAGGCAAGGAAGAGGTAATTTCAGAACTTAGGCTGGTTATAAAGCTATGCTAATAAAGAGGGAAGAACTTTAGAATAGCTATTGATTACTTAAAAAAAAACAAGCACTCAGAAAGTTGGTGATTTTTGGTATTGAATTTTTTTGCTCCTTTGGGAATGTTTATTCCCTTGGCTGTTGACAGTGTACTAACATATCTGTGTGTCTTTAGAGTTGAAAGAAGGCAACTGAAGGATGAGGTTTCATTAGTGTTGCAGACACTGATAATTGTCTCCCAATATTTGTTTTTCATCCTAACTTTTCATATAGAATTTTTACCACCCTGTCCTGGCTTAGCAAGTACAACTTCTAATTATGCTGTTAGTAAGGGAGCTGTTTAATGTCTACTTTCTTTTCTATCTTGATGGCTTGGCAAGGTGGCAACTTTCTGAGCAGTCACTTTGGACCTAAGCAGAGAAACCATATATTAAGGATTGCTCTCACTACCTTGGACTGCTTGCCTATCTCTGACTCGCTATGTGGAATATAGGCCTTCTATATTGATTAAGTCATTGTATTATGGGTGGTATTCTGCACACCTAACAATTTCCCCCTTTCCAGGCTTAGTTTTATTTTCACCATCTTGTTTTCATTGATTTCATCTCTTTTTTACCATTTCGTATTCTCTTATATTGAAAGGCAGAGGGAGGCTATTCCGGTATTTACACTTAAAAATTTGTTTAACCCTTATAAATTCATTAGGCAATAGAGCACACAAGAATTTTTGAATTCCAGATTGTACCTAGAACTTTTGTCTCCAATATTCTGTCTTAACTTATCAGGTCTATTTTATCCATCCAGGGAAATTATTTTACCTAACACAAAACCAAACTCTGTGTGATTAATATTCTAAAATGTAGCAAAAATACTTCCAGGGCTTAGTGGCCTTGTGTGTTATGAGGTGAGTTCTGGAGGAATATTTAGGTATGAAAATAAGCCCAATTGGTCTTTGCACAGCCCTATTTTCTTCATTTAGTTCCACTTCATAGTTGAATATGAGGCTGGAGTGAAGGTCTGCATTTTTAGAAAATGTGACTCTGGCACATTCTCAAGTAGATGGACCTTTTCTAAGGAACTGATGCCCTGCAGGGTACATAGGTTTGCACACTAAAGAGATAAAATCAACTGTAACTGAGACATGGTTGAGAGAAAGCAGGTCCTTTTTTGGGGGAGACTTTTTTTTTACCCTTCCACTTGGTCATTTGATGGTTCATTTTGTGTCCTGAAATGGAGTAAAAAAGTAGTGGGCTATTTTTCTAACCTCTCCTTGCCAAACTCCCTAATGGATAAAACAGACTTAATACTGTCCACCCAGCATTTATTTCCTTAGTCATATGATGGAAACTTCAGGCAGTCACATTGCTCTTTCCATAGAAGGTCAGGCTGGGCTCTGTTGACAGCTGTTTAGATCAGTGGTTCTCGACTTTTTAATGCTACGACCCTTTAATACAGTTCCTTATGTTGTGGTGACCCCCAACCATAAAATTATTTTCGTTGCTACTTCATAATTGTAATTTTGCTACTGTTATGAATCGTAGTGTAAATATCTGTGTTTTCCAATAACAATGAGTTGTATTGAAATACTCAATGCAAATATCTGTGTTTTCTGATAGTCTTTGGCGCCCTGCTAGCAGTTCTCAATCTGTGGGTTGTGACTGCTGCTGTAGAGCCTAAGACCATCGGAAAATACAGATATTTACAGTACAATTCATAATAGTAGCAAAATTACAGTTATGAAGTAGCAACGAAAATAATTTTATGGTTGGGGTCATCCCAACATAAGGAACTGTATTAAAGGGTTGTGGTATTAGAAAGGTTGAGAACCACTGGTAGATGAAACCAACTGAATCAGAGGGCTGATTGCATTTGGCATAGTGGAGACTAGCAGCATATTATTAGTAGCATGTTTTGCCTAGCATTCCAGCAAGCTTCAAGCAGAATTAGTGATCACAATAAGTGGTCCATCTAAATAACTTAGTGGAAATCAGAATGCTAGGAGTTTGTTTCTTGACAAACGAAGGTGGTGTAGAGATGAAAATATTAAAATGCTATCTTGTAGAATTTTGTCTCACTCTTTTCTTTTAATTTTTGTACTCAAGCAAGTTATTATACATTATGTCTCAAAATATAATTGCATATATTATAGCATGTCTTTATAAAAGTGGTTTATTCCACAGGCTAAAATTCCTGTCAGAAAATTCTCGGCCAAGTCATCTGTTAAACACGTCAATATCATTTTAGAAGTGGGGTTAGAATACAGAAATTTTAAGAATATACATTATTAATTGACCTATGAATAGAATCAATGATTATAGGATAAAATACTATGTTTTAGTCTTTTACTTTGTATTTCCATTATAAAGTAACAACTTCTATTTCAGATTTTATAGTTGCTTAAATAATTTATAATGCAGACATACCTTGGAAATGGCATGCTACTTACATTTGAGTTTTATTCACCTGTGTAAAATATTTTTAAACAAATAATGATGGAAGTAACTCATTTGAATGATTAGGATCATGTAAAAGAAGAGCGTGTTCATTCTGGCAGCTTTGGGAAACTGAAAATCATACATCATCTTAGTTTAATGAATTGGGAAAATAGAGCATTGGGTTGGGGAACTTTGTAGGAATGAGTTGTATTAAAATATTCAATGTAAATAATAAATCTTGTCATATTAATATAACTTTTTGTTATGATTTAATAGAGAACACTGTGACTTAAAAAGGATAGGGTCAGTGAAGATGGTATAATTGAATCTAACTTTAACTTATATAATTTGATTGTCAGTAAACCTTGGCTAGCTTCTACATCTACCAGTATAGGTGGTGAAGAGTTTCTTGACACATCAAACTTTTATTTATAATTATATTACACCAATCCATCAGGATTAGGAGATTTATATTCAAATGCCTGTTGGTCCAGGTAGAAAAATAACTAAATCAGAGACAAAGGGAGTGATGGTGACTATGAGGAAAATTCAAGTGGCTGCTCTCCTCCAGTTGATGGTTGCCATGTATAAATCTGGATTCAGTAAACAGATTTTCCTGTTTTCAAGAAAAATTGGAAATCCGAGTTGGTTTTAAATGTTGGAAAGACTTTTGAAACAGCATTGGCTAGCTAGCTGTCTATACTGGTTTTAACTCAGGCCATAAATTTAAGATCTCTGAATAAGCTATTTATAGTGAAAATATTATCTAATCATGCTGATTTTTTTTCTCACTGTTATTCATTGAGTTGAAAACATCTTCATGATTATTTCTACACAAGGCTAGTTTGGGAATATGTACATGAACTAGTGTATTGGAACCAGTGAATTCGATCCAGGATGGTGCGAATAAATTCCTTGATAACCTTGACTTAGATGAGCATAGTAAGCAACTCAGAATTTGCCATAAATGCGAAAAGTTAACTGCAATGAACAAGTTAAAGTTCCATGGATAGAAGTAGAATTGCTCACTTAGGAATCAAAAAGAAACACACACTCATAATGTAAACATAAAATAACTGATGTATGTAAAAATAATGGCAAGAAATATCCTTGAAATCATAATGACTTAGAAGTTGAATGTCAACTTTTATAAATTGTATGACCCAGGGAAGGGTAAGGTATAGAAAGAGGTCAGAAAATGTCTTTATCTTCACCATAGATGCTGTAATACTTGAAAGTTTATGAAGTACTTGTACCATATAACTAATCCATTTGATGTAGCCAGTATGTTTTTCTAATAGGCTCAGCTAAGACAATACCAGTTCAAGGAGATATAAAAAATAAAAAGAGGTTCCTATCCAAGTGAGAGAGAGAGAGAGAGAGAGATAAAACACAAGGAAGGACTCATCAAAGAACAGGGACTTTAGAACCAGAATGCCTGGGCTTTGATCCTGGCTCTACCATCAATCACCAAGTTATTTAATTCTCTCTGTGCCTATATTTACCATTCTGGCAGGATAAGAGGACCCTCAAGGGCATATATGGAATACAGTATAATTATTTTATATTACTATTAACATTAAATACTTAACTAGAATAATTTAGCAAAGAAACAAAAAGAAAAAAGTGTGATTGCTTCTGTACATTATGTGCTTAGCCTTCATTTTAAGCACTCTATAGATTGACCTACTTATTCCTCACAATAAGCCTGTATGTGAGACATGATTATCCTCATTTTACTGATCCAAGATTGAGGCTTAATGAGGTTAAGCAGAGTAGAAATTCTTTAAAGCAACTTTAACTTAACTGCTTTGTAGATTAATCCATAGTCTCCATTCCATTTGCAGAGCACTCACTGGTGCCCATGACTTTTCAAATGTCTGTGGCTAGGAGGATTCTCTGGTTTACACTCTGGTTGACCTGCTCTCACCAGCTGAGCTGTGGACCTGCTAAGAGTCAGCTATGTGTGTTCTCAAACTGTTTATATGTCTTGTAATTAAGCCTGGCCCTCACATTTATGGGATTATGAACAAGAATACACATAGGGGTCCAGACCTCGTAGGTCTAAATGTTTAAAGGTATAATTCAAGCTAACACATTCTTAAAGAACAATAATGTTATATCTTTCTTATTCAGGTTCAGATATCTAGTTCTCAAAATCTTTGGTGTTTGATGCAAAGCACAGTAGTCCCTTGCTTTCCAGCTTACCCCAGGGCCTTCTGCCATCTCTTTCAACCTTGAATCTCTCTACATGAGAGGGGGTCTCGCCATTACTGGTTTTGCTCAGTAGATAGGGCGTCAGCCTGTGGACTGAAGGGTTCCAGGTTTGATTCCAGTCAAGGGCAGGTAGTTTGGTTGCTAGCACATCTCCAGTAGGAGGTGTGCAGGAGGCAGCTGATTGATGTTTCTCTCTCATTGATGTTTCTAACTCTATCCCTCTCCCTTCCTCTCTGTAAAAAATCAATCATTAATATATATATTTAAAAGAAGGGGTCTTATGTAGTATATGAACAACTTAACCCATGCTTCCAAACTTTGTTCACACCCAAACATTGTCACTATGTATTTTTAATTGTAATATAATTGACATACAATGTTATATTAGTTTCAAATGTACAACATAGTGATTCAACATTTGTATACATTATGAAATGATCACCACAATAAATCTAGTTATCATCTATGACCATGCAAAGCTAATACACTATTGTTGACGATACTCCCAATGCTGTACATTATATCCTAAGAGTTATTTATGTTGTATTTGGAAGTTTATATCTCTTGATTTCCTTTATTATTCCCACCTCTTCTCTGACAACCACCAATCTGTTCTCTGAATCTCTGAGTCTGGTTGTGTGTGTGTGTGAGTGTGTGTGTGTGTTTTAAGATTCTGCATATAACTGAAATCATGTGGTATTTTTCTTTCTTTGTCTACTTGTATTTAGCATAATACCTCTAGTCCATCCATGTTGACACAAGTGAAAAAATTTTATTATTTTTTATGACTGAGTGCCATTCTAATATACACACCCATATCACATCTTCTTTATTCATTCATCTATTGATGGACACTTAGGTTTTTTACATGTCTTGGCTATTATAAACAATATTAAGTGAATATAGGGGTAAATATCTTTTTTCAAATTAGTGTTTCCATTTTATTTAATGAATACTCAAAAGTGAGATTGCTGGATCATATGGTAGTTCTATTTTAGGAAACTCTATACTGTTTTCCATAATGGTTATACTAAATTACATTCCCACCAACAGTATACAAGGGTTCCCTTTTCTCTACATCCTTAACATTTGTTATTTCTTCTCTCTTTGATGATTAACATTCAGACAGGTATGAGGAGACATCTCATTATGGTTTTGATTAGGATTTCCCTGATGATTAGTGATATTGAGCATCTTTCAGTGTATCTCTTGGGCATCTGTATGTCTTCCTACAGATGTCTACTAACAAACAAACAAACAAACAAACAAATAAATAAATGAAAAAGTAGACCAGAAACAAACTCATAGATACATAGAACATTTGATGGTTGTCTGATAGGAGGGAAGTTGGGGAGAGGAATTAAAAAGTACAAATTTGGCCAAGACCGGTTTGGCTCAGTGGATAGAGCGTAGGCCTGAGGACTGAAAGGTCCCAGGTTCGATTCCGGTCGGGGGGCATGTACCTTGCTTGCGGGTACATCTCCAGTAGGGGGCGTGCAGGAGGCGGCTGATCGATGTCTCTCTCTCATCCATGTTTCTGACTTTCTATCCTTCTCCCTTCCTCTCTGTAAAAAATCAATAAAATATATTTAAAAAGAAAGTACAAATTGGTAGTTTCAGAAGAGTCATGGAAATGTAAAGTATAGCATAGGAAATATAGTTATTAATATTATAATAACTATGTATGGTGTAAGATGGGTACTAAATTTGTTGGAGTGAGCATTTTGTAAATGTCTAATTATGGGTTTTACACCTGAAACTAATATAAACTAATATGTCAGCTATATTTGAAAAATATAAATGATTTTAAAAAGAAAAATATCTACTCAAATCTGCCCATTTTTAAATGGAAATTTTTGTTTTGAATTTTATGAATTTTTAAAAATATATTTTATTGATTTTTTACAGAGAGGAAGGGAGAGAGATAGAGAGTTAGAAACATGGATGAGAGAGACATCGATCAGCCGCCTCCTGCACACCCTCTACAGGGGATGTGCCCGCAACCAGGATACATGCCCTTGACCGGATCGAACCTGGGACCTTTCAGTCCACAGGCCGACATGCTTTCCACTGAGCCAAACTGGTTTCCACGAGTTTTACTAATTCTTTATATATTTTAGATATTAATCCCCATCTATACTAATAAAAAGTAAATATGCTAATTAGACTGGGAGACCTTCTTGAAGACATTTTGGATGTCCTTCCAGACAAAACCATGGTGGTGGGGCCAAGGCAGAGGCAGTTATGGATGATCAGGCCAGGAAGGGAGGGCAGTTGGAGATGAGCAGGCTGGCGGGGGGAGGGGAAGGAGTTAGGGATGATCAGGCTGGCAAGGGGGGGGAGGCACTTAAGGGAAATCAGGCTGGCGGGGGGTGGAGCAGGTGGGGTGAGCAGGTCAGCAATGGGTGGCAGTTGGGGGTGAGCAGGACAGTGGGGGAGGCAGTTGGGGGCAAGCAGATCAGTGTGGGGAGGGGCAAGCAGGCTGGTGAGAGAGGAGTTGGGGGTGATCAAGCTGGCAGCGGGGTCAATTGGGGGCAAGCAGGCCGGTAGGCAGAGTGATTAGGGGTGATCAGGCAGGCAGTAGGTGAGAGGTTAGCAGCCAGTGGTCCTGGATTACGAGAGGGATCACAGATTAGAAAGGGTGCAGGCCAGGCTGAGGGACTTCTCCCCCACCCCAACTGTGCATGAATTTCATGCACTGGGCCACTAGTTGGATATATAATTTGCAAATACTATTTTCCATTCAGTCGGTGGCCTTTTCATTTTGTTGATGGTTTCCTTTGCTGTGCAGAAGTAATAATCATGCTCTTGCATGCTAACAAATCATCATTCTGAAAAAATATTTAATTGAATGGCACAATATCTGGACCCCCTTCTGAGGCCATGTTTTAGAAATGGTTCCCATTCTCGCCATGATCACATCCTGAGGCCACTTTCCTCTTTATAAACCATGTTCCAGGTTCAAGGCCTATAAATTCCCTTTAAATTTATAGGGAATTTATAGGCCTTGTACCTGTATTTCTATAAAAACTATGTTGGAAACTTTGGAGAATCTACATATGAGTAGTTAAAATATTGATATTATATTAGATATGAGCAAATGCATTTAAATTTTGGAGGAGAAATAAAAATATAGAAAATTTCTGCATTCAGCTTGATGATGTCCAAAATACTAAGTTCTTTATTAAATTTAGGAATTAAAAATTATAGATGATGCATTATGGATGTGATTTATGCCAGAAAATTATTGAGGAGCTCCAATCTGTGATCTCAGTCCAAGAAATGGTTGTGTTCCATAAAAAAATATCAAAAATGGAATTTACATTTATTCACTTAAAAATATTTGTTATAATTTTATTTAACCAACCGCCAGTCTCAAATTATTGGCAAAACAAGTTTCTCTTGTAACTGGCTTGGAGGTAAAGGGTAGGTTTTTCTTACTGCTAAGATTGCACTCTTAACCACTATTTTTTAGTATTAAAAAAGAAATAAGCATGATGCCATTCATGAGTGTAACACCTAATAAAACTTACTTTGAATAAATTGAATGTTAACTATACTCAAATTTCGTCTTAACTATTGACTTATTTTCAAGAGGGGTTATGGAAATCCCAAATAATAAGTATACTTATCTAATGTATTTTCTGGCTTGGAGGCTTTAAGACCAACTTTTATATTGTAGTATTCTGTGCCTTAATACATTGACCAGAATACCAACTTCAAAAAAAATTAGAAAAAAAAATGGCTGCAGAGTAGATGGACGTGTCCTGAGCCTTGTCCCGGAGCAGACAAGACAACAGCTGAGGGCAAGATGGGGAGTGTTTGTTGGTGAGTTAAGGGAGAGCTGTATACCAGGAGAAGGTGGGGAACTGCTGGATGGGGGTCTCCTGACCAGTCAGCCCCACTGCTGCTGAGTTTCCTACCAAAGCCACTAGATCAGACGTGGAGACTGTGCCATCTTGAGGGGGAAAGGGCTGTTACCAGAAGCCTGAAAAACTACAACTGAGGCACCCACTGAACAGCTGCAAACTCCAGGAAACCGGTCCCCAATTGGTGCAAACACATGGATTCAGAGGAGCTCTACACTCCACCATGGAAAGGTTGGATTTCACCTTGGATAAGGAGAGAGAGAATTACATAAGCAGAAACCCAGAGAAGGGGAGACAAAGAAACAGCCTGCATATGAAAGAAAAGCAGGCATCACCAGAAAAGAAAGTAAATGAAATGGATTAAGCAACCTGCCAGAGAAAGAATTCAGAGAAATGGCCAGAAGGTGGCTGAAAAGAATGGAAGACAAATTTGACAATATGAGTAAGAACCAAGAGGAAGTGAAGAAGAACTAAGAATAAATGAAAAATGATATCACTGCTGTAAAGAACTCAATAGAAAGCATCAAGAGTAGACTAGAAGAAGCAGAGGAATGCATCAGTGAGCCAGAAGACAAGGTAGGAAAAAATACCCAAGTAGAGCAGCTTCTAGAAAAAAAGAAATTAAAAAGCAGGAGGAGAGCCTAAGGGAACTTTGGGACAACATGAAACAAATCAATGTCCGCATAATAGAAGTTCCAGAAGGAGAGGAAA
Source organism: Lasiurus cinereus (assembly GCA_011751065.1). Lineage (NCBI taxonomy): Eukaryota > Metazoa > Chordata > Mammalia > Chiroptera > Vespertilionidae > Lasiurus > Lasiurus cinereus. The sequence goes on along the minus strand of JAAGEH010000226.1, from coordinate 21,369,594 downwards.
CTGAGCAAGGAATAGAAAACCTGTTTGAAGAAATAATGACAGAAAACTTCCCTGATATAGGGAAGAAAAAACCCACACAAATCCAAGAAGCTCACAGAATCCCAAGAAAAATGAAACCCAAAAGACCAATGCCAACGCACATTATAATTAAATTGGCAAACAACGACAAAGTAAGAATCTTAAAAGTGGCCAGAGAGAGATAGAAAGTTATCTACAAAGAAAACCCCATCAGACTAGTGACTGATTTCTCAATAGAAACTCATCAGGCCAGAAGGGAATAGAATGAAATATACAAAGTCATGCAAAGGAAGGGTCTGAATCCAAGAATACTTTACCAAGCAAAACTATCAATCAAAATTGAAGGTGACATCAGAAATTTCAAAGACAAAAAAGGACTAAGGGAATTTATTGCCACAAACAAACAATGCAAGAAATACTAAAGAGACTGCTGAAAAAAAAAAAAGAAAAAAAAAGAAAAAAAAAGGAAATGAAGAAGGAACAAACACAGGGGTAAGGAATAAAAATGGTGACAAATAAGTACCTATCAATAATAACTTTAAATGTAAATGGATTAAATGCTCCAATCAAAGGACATAGGGTAACAGATTGGGTAAGAAAACACGACCCATATATCTACTGTCTAAAGAAACCCACCTCCGAAAAAAAAGATGCAAATAGACTGAGGGTGAAGGGATGGAAAAACGATTTTCAGCCGAATAGAAATGAAAATAAAGCTGGGATAGCAATACTTATGTCTGTAAAATTAGATCTCAAAGTGAAGGACATAGAGATAAGGAAGGCCACTTCATAATACTAAAGGGAGCAATTCAAAAAGAAGAAATAATTCTGATAAACATATACACACCCAATACAGGAGCACCCAAATGCATAAAAATAACTCCTAGAGGATATCAAGGGAAAGATTGACAGGAACACAATCATAGTAGGGGACTTTAATACCCCACTATCATCATTGGACAAATCCTGTAGACAAAAAATCAGCAAAGAAACATCAGTCCTAAATGATTCACTAGATCAGATGGAATTAATTTACATCTTCAGAACATTTCACCCCAAAGCCACAGAATATACATTCTTCTTAAGTGCACATGGGTCATTTCCAAAGATAGATCATATATTGGGACATAGGCAAAGTCTCTTCAAATTCATGAAGATAGAAATCATATCAAGCATCTTCTCAGGGCACAGTGGCATAAAACTGGAAATCAACTACAATAAAAACAATGCAAAGAAAATCGAACACATGGAGACTAAAGAGCAAGCTATTAAACAATGACTGGGTTACCAGAGAGATCAAGGAAGAAATAAAAAACAGCATGGCAACAAATGACAATGAAAATACAACAAGCCAAAATCTATGAGATACAGCAAAAGCAGTCTTGATAGGGAAGTTCATAGCTCTACAAGCCTATTGCAAAAAAATAAGAAACAATGGTAGTAAATTACCTAACCCTACAACTCAAGAGTTAGAAAGAGAGCAATAAGAAAAGCCCAGTGTAAGCAGAAGGAAGGAAATAATAAAGATCAGAATGGAGATAAATGACATAGAGACCAAAGAAACTATACAAAAGATTAACTAAACCAAGAGCTGGTTCTTTGAAAGAGTAAATAAGATTGATGAACCTCTAGCCAGGCTCACCAAGAAGCAAAGAGAGAAGATCCAAATAAACAAAATCAGAACTGAAAGAGGAGAAATAAGAACAGACCCCATTGAAATATAAATTATTGTTAAAAAATACTATGAACCACTCTATTCCAACAAACTGCACAACCTGGAGGAAATGAACATGTTCCTAGAAAAATATAACCTTCCAACACTTAATCAGGAAGAAGTTAAACATCTCAATAGGCCAATAACTATGGAAAAAATTGAAGCAATCATCAAAAAGCTTCCAGCAAACAAAAGCCCAGGGCCAGATGGCTTTACATTAATAAACACCCATCAGGGGAGTTTTACCAAACATGCAAGGAAGAATTAAAACCTATCCTCCTTAGACTATTTCAAAAAATTCAAGAAGAAAGAACACTTCCAAGCTCTTTCTATGAAGCCAGCATCACCCTAATACCAAAACCAGATAAAGACAACACAGTGAAAGAGAATTACAGGCCTATATCCCTCATGAACATAGATGCCAAAATCCTCAACAAAATTCTAGCAAATCAGATCCAGCATTACATCAGAAAGATCATACACCATGACCAAGTAAGGTTTATCAGAGGAATGTGAGGATGATACAATATCCACAAATCAATAAACTTGATACATCACATAAACAAATTGAGAGATAAAAATCACATAGTCATATCAATTGATGCAGAAAAAGCATTTGACAAAATCTTTCTTGATAAAAAGATGTGAATAGAAGGATCATACCTCAACATGATAAAAGCTATATATGATAAATCCACAGCTAACATCATACTCAATGGGTAAAAACTAAAACCATTTCCCCTAAGAACAGGAACAAGATAGGGATGTCCACTCTCTCCATTCCTGTTCAACATAGTACTGAAAGTATTAGGCATTATAATTAGTCAAGAAGAAGAAATAAAAGGCATCCAAATTGGAAAAGAAGAAGTAAAGCTGTCCTTATTTTCAGATGATATGATATTGTATATAAAAAATCTGAAAGACTCCATCAAAAAACCAATAGAATTAATAAATGATTTCAGTAATGTTGCAGGTTACAAAATTAATGCCAAGAAATCTATGTAATTTCTCTACACCAATAGTTAACTTACACAAAGACAGACTGAAAATGCTATCCCACTTATCATTGCACCAAAAAAATTAAGATACCTAGGAATAAACTTAGCTAAGGATGTAAAAGACCTATATGCAGAAAACTACAGGACACTGAAAAATGAGATAGTGGAAGATGTAAACATATGGAAGAGCATACCATGTTCATGGATTAGGAGACTTAACATCATTAAAATGTCCATACTACCCAAAGCAATCTATAGATTCAATGCACTACCTATCAAAATACCAACAACATTTCACAGATCTAGAAAGAACTCTCCAAAAATTTATTTGGACTAAAAAAAATACCCAAATAGCCATAGAAATCCTGAGAAAGAAGAATAAAGTATGTGGGATCTCAATACCAGATTTCCAGCTGTATTACAAAGCCTCTTTTTTCAAAACAGCCTGATAATGGCACAAGAACACACATATAGACCAATGGAATAAAATAGAGAATCCAGATATCAACCCAAACCACTATGCTCAATTAATATTTGACAAAGGAGGCATGAACATACAATAGAATCAAGAGAGCCTCTTCAATAAATGGTGCTGGAAAAATTAGACAGATACTTGCAAAAAAAAAAAATGAAACTAGACCACCAACTTAGACCATACACAAAAATAAACTCCAAATGGATAAAGGATTTAAACATAAGATGGGAAATCATAAAAATACTAGAGGAATCCACAGGCAGCAAAATCTTAAGACATATGCCAAAAGAACTTGTTCAGTGGTACTGCGCCTGGGGCAATGGAAGCTAAAGAGAAAATAAACAAATGGGACTACATCAAAATAAAAAGCCTTTTCACAGCAAAAGAAACCATCAACAAAACAACAAGAAAGATCACTGTTTGGGAAAACATATTTGCAAATGTTATCACTGCTAAAGGTTTAATCGCCAACATCTACAGGCAATTTATACAACTTAATAAAAGGAATATTAGTGATCCAATAAAAAAATGGGCAACGGACCTAAATAGAATCTTTTCAAAAGAAGACAGAAGGTAGGCCAAGAGACACATGAAAACATGCTCAAAGTCACTAATTATCTGAGAGATGCAAATCAAAATGACAATGCAATACCATCTCACACTTGTCAGAATGGCTATCATCAACAAATCAACAAATGACAAGTGTTGGTGAGGATGCAGAGAAAAAAGAACCCTTGTGCATTGCTGGTGGGAATGCAGACTGGTGCAGCCACTGTGAAGAACAGTATGGAGTTTCTTCAAAATACTAAAAATGGAACTCCCATTTGACCTAGGAATATATCCTAAGAAACTAGAAACATCAATCAGAAAGGATATATGAACCCCTATGTTCATAGCAGCACAATTTACAATAGCTAAGATTTGGAAACAGTCTAGGTGCCCGTCAGCAGATGACTGGGTCAGAAAACTATGGTATATCTACACAATGAAATACTATGTTGCCATAAAAAAGAAGGAATTCTTACCATTTACAGCAACCTGGATGGAACTGGAGAGCATTATGCTAAGTGAAGTAAGGCAGTCAATGAAAGAAAAATACCACATGATCTCACTCATTTATGGATAATAAAGAACATTATACACTGATGAACACAAAGATAAATACAGAGGCAGTAAAGTATCAAACTGTCAAATTACAGTGAGAAGGTTAGGGAGAGGTGGGGGAGATAAGAGATCAACTGAAGGACTTGTATGCATGCATATAAGCATAACCAATGAATGCAAGACACTGGGGGGTGAGGGCATGTATGGGAATGGGGTAGGAGGGCAATGGGAAGACATGTACACATGTAACACATTAATAAAAAAATGGAAAAAAAAGGCACTAATCATCCTTCTCTCAGTTTTCACTATATGAAAGCCTTATGACTTTCTTTAATAATTACTTATTTTTCTGCACAGTATTTTAGAGAGGTCTTGCTTGAAGGATTGGATTGCCTAAGCAGGAAGAAGTAGAGAGCTGGGCCCTTCAGGTTCAAATCTAGTTTCTGCTACTTGCAAACTGGGAAAACTTGGACACATATGCTAACTTCTTGTGCTCCAATTTCTTCTTTGAAAAGTGGGAACAATAATGGTCTCTTTCCAATTAGAACGCTATGAATGGCCAATGAGATAGGATTGCATAAAGTAATTAGAACATTGTCAGGCACTGCCCAGGCAGTATTTGGGAAATCTATTATTATTGTTGTTTTTATTTTCATTATTATGTTCATCATATTAATGATCAAGCATGCAGAGCATCATGCTTCCATAAACAGTCTTACAAGTAAGACCAGATAAAATGAAGACAACTTGAAAATGATTTCTGATAGTGCCATTAATTTTAACATGGAGGAAACTGTTCCAGAGAGATAGCTGTTATTTGCTTGGCTCTTATGTGAATATACTCTTTACTTTTTCAGTTCAACAATTGAACAACTATGGTGAGCCACAGTAAGTTAGATAGCAGTGTCTAAAACATGATTTTTGCTTCTGAAAAGCTTTTATTTTAGAGGGGATATAGGGCAGTTCTCTCTAGCATTCATAGTAGAGCTTCAGCAATCACTAGTATACTACTTCCTTTTGCTGATTTCTGATAGCTGAATTTTTCCATTGGTTTGTTTTAATGTTTCATTTAATGGAAGTGCCTAGACAAGGTCCTGCATAAAATGGCCATCAGTAAATTTGGAGCATGGTCTTGGAGTACAGAAAATCCAGACATATTTTAGAGTTGGAACAACCATTTCATCTGGCTAGTCTCTTTTCCCTCGATCCTGTCGCTACTGTGTACATGCTCAGTGCCTGCGGAATGCTGGGCCAGAAAGAAAAATCAGAGATGAGAGATATGACTGCTCTGGCATTTATTTATTGGGGGCTATATACTTTTAATTCTGCCTTTGAATTCCACGGTTATAAATGCAGTTTGTGGGCAAGGGACAGGTGAATTTCCAAAATGATCTCAGAAGGTTGACTTTTAGAATCCTTGAAGATAGGGATAAAAGGGGGACCTTTTAAATAAACCAAGTGCCCACAATGACTTTATTACCACACTGCTCCTTCCCACTGTAGATTACACGAAAGCCTGGAGACTAATTTCAGCAACAGCCACAATTTACTAGCTATAGTGGGCCTCAGATGAATAGTTTCTTGTAAAATCAGTGGCAGCTTTATCCTAGCAGAGCACAAATAAATCAGCCCTTATTATTCCACATTCATTTAATCCAGGGACATTAGTCAGTGAGACCTTTCTGCAGCCTAATAAACAGCAGCAGCAGCAGTTTTTCTTTATGAGAGTAGTTGTTCATCCTAAATTAGAAGCCAGCATTAGGCGGAGGCAGAAACTTTGGCTGGATGATTTAAAGATATATAATCTGAGACTATAAGACTGTATGAAAACTGTACCCAGGGGTATAAATAGGGCCGGGCCATAATTTTGCTGTGCATGGATTACTTTCGAAAGGGTGGCTTATTTTATCTCTCTTGCTTGAGAGTTTCCTTTGTTGCAGGTGATGTTGTTGCCCTGTTTGTCTTGACACGACTTGAGTGTCCTTTTATCTCAGTTGGGAGGAGGGTAGGCAGTAAAGTTGCATCCTCCAATTTCTGTTTGCCCAGGAGGAACTCAACCAATTTCCAGCCTGGTAGAGAGAACACAAGGGAGGTGTGACTAAAATAGGCTCCTGGCTATTTCAATTGGCTCAACTGTTGCTCAAGTCAAACTCAGAACCCAAGCCTAGAAGAAAAATTTTTTATTCTAGTTAAGCTCAGATTGCAAGTTTTCTGTTGTAATGTCACTGTGTGCGTGAAAAACACAGTTTGATTCACATTGTTACTGATGATGTGGTTTAGTGAGGTACTTTAAAATAAGCCTTCCACATACACAAATTGGCTTCACTTGATGGGTTAACAGCATTTCTAAATTGAGAAGACTATTTGTGTGTATGTGTGTGTTTTCATCCACAGGACAAATATGGCCTCAGTAGACTATGGACTAATTCCCTGCTGCATGTTTCATATCTCTGTCAGGAAGTTATCAGTTTGAAAAGATACGTACATGTGGAATCACTTGCTAATGACAAGCAAATGGAGAATCAGAAATGATTTTGTTTCTTTCTATGTTTAGTGTGTAAATCACTTTTCCTAAGTGGATCAACTTTGTATACAAATATAGTGCTCTTCACATTTCAGTAAACATTAATTGAATGCCCACCATGTATACTCCACATGGAATTTTATGTAGGTCTGCTTTTTTGAAATGAATTTCTTATGGTAGAGAGAAGAGGAAAAGTAGTCAGTCCAGACAGTTGGATCCCAGAAATATAAGCAGTGGAACTAATATAAAATTGAGATGCATTTTCTATTTATGGATATAGAACACAGTTATCACAACTAGGTGAAACTGCACTTGACCAGTGAATTCTAGCCCATTGATTTAATGAGAATGAAATTATTCTGATACAAGTTCTGTTATTTGGAGATAATAAATAAAGAAGCCACACTACATACTAGCATTAAAGAGTTATAGGAATAGATAGCATCCAAATTGAATTATTTTTCTGCAGCTAAAATATTCTTTCAATACAATATATATGTAGTCAAAACAGATTTTGTTTTCCCACAAGAATATATCAACATGATCCTTCCTCTCAGGAGGAATTAGATTGGTTTGAGAAAATACACACTAGATAATGTAAGCAAAATCCACACAGAAAGCAGGTTAGACTTTCTTGGGTTACAATTTTTCAATAGTATACTGTCCCTGTAGGGGTGAAGGGTTTATTTCCATCTGAACCCATGGCCGCAGGGTTTGGCTAATTTCAGCTCATCTTTGTTTAATGTAGCCTGCTGTGGCCTAGGGTGGACCAGATGTTCCACAGATGTCTAAACACAAAGCCATTATACCAATTGGAGAAATGATATCAAGTGGTCAGTGCCTTATCCTCAGGAGATAATATGGCATATTATTAAACACTGATTTTAGAAATAGATGATCAGCTCTGTGAGCACAAGTATCTATACTTCTTTTATAGCATCTTCAAAGACTAACATAACACTCGGCATGTATTAGATGTACAAGGGACTTTCAATTGATTTATTGATGATTACTGGTAAAAATTATAAAATAGGAAATTACCAGTCCTTAAAGACATGTTATCTATGACTAGTTTCTCCCACATTTTTTGCACTATTCTTGTATACCAACTTACTTATAACATCCTATATAATAAAATGCTAATATGCAAATTGGAATTTCATACAGGAATTTGACCAGGGGGTGGGGCCAGCCTGCCAACTGCCCGTGGCCCCTCCCCCCAATGGCTCTGCCCCAGGTTGGCCCCACCACCCCAATCAGGGGGAGAGGAGTGCTGGCTGGCCCATGCACAAATTCGTGCACTGGGCCTCTAGTTTATAATAAAAAAATTACCTAGAACTAACAAATAAAATAACAAAGTCTCCAATTTTAATTTGTATCAGCAGAGTGAGGAAGAATTGACAATTATTTGGATAATTTTGACAACGCTTAGAATATGGATATAATCAGTGGCATTGGTAAGTTGAAAAAGCTGAATGCTTGGGTCATGATCATGACTTTCCCTGATTCTTCTTTAAAAATGTACTCAGTATAGAAGTTTTTTTTCCTGCTCTGGATGAAAGCTCTCATAACTTTTCTCATTACTCTTAGGTTAATGAAAGCCCATTCTACACAATAATTAAAATGCCAAACTTGCTTTAAAATTACTTTCTCTCCAAATCCAGCTAGGGCTTCTTCTTTATTTTTCCACTTTTCTTTCCGTAGCTTTCTTCCTATGGTTTCTGATCCCATTGGGATTTTAATGGCAGAAGAAAGGAGATCTAAGGGACATGAGAAAGGTCATTTTTAACAGATTCTCTCTGATAGTTATGAAAAACCTTGTTCCAGGAGTGCTTTTATGAACACAGTAGGTTACATGCTCCTCCCAGTTGTTAGGGTGTGTCATCACTATTTTATTTATCCTTCTCTCTTCTGTCTGGTTGCTTGCTTCTTCCAAAGTCCTTAGAAATTTTTTAGCTTTCTTCTTCTGAGATTTCTCTTAAGGAGCCTTCTCAGTACTTACTTGAAAACAAACTAGAAACACTTTACGCATGGACTAACATGTGGTCCTTTTCTTTTGTCCCCAATAAACTATGAAGATCAACCTGTTCTCTAATGTTCACTCATTGAGTTCATCTATCACAGGATCAATCAAGCTCTTTACATACACCAACAATTATTGTACCTTCAGCATAGGTGAGGGATTAAATAATCACCATATAGGTTCTGTCTCTGTGCAAGCTCCCACAGCCTCATGCTTATTGGTATCTTATTCTTACTCCTTGGATGAAACTGAGACAGGAAGACCCTTCCATGTACTGTTATGTTGCACATTTTCAAAGAACATAATTCATTCAAATGCTTGTGCTCTTTCTTCAGCATTCTTAGTCACTACCTTACATTTAGATCTGAATATCTGCTGTTCTTTGGGTGAATGAATGAGATGTAGGAAAGGCACAAGCTTTTTCTTGTACCAAATTTCTTTCAGGCAGATATTACCCAGTATTGCCACATTTTTATTTTGCTGACATATAACTAGAGATAGAAACAAATATTGTATGAGCTCTATTTTGTGGGTTATGTTTCCAATTTTAATTTTAGATCTGAATAAATTCAGCTATGAATCTACATGAGTATTTTAATGAAAATTACAGCTTTCACACACATCTGTAGTTGTGGGGTAGGAGAGAGAAAATATAGAGTAAGAGAGAGTGTAATTGGTAGAAGGAGAAAAGCCCTTTTTGTTTAAGTAACTACTGTAATTTTCAATGCTTTATGTCTATAGACTAGAATCTATATTTTTTTGCAAAGGCCGATGTTTTCTATTGAATTTTAATGTAAAAAGCTGGACAGGTTTAGGGATGATCCTGTGCAACCCCTTGGTTTTACACGGCATTATGGGTTGGAAAGTTCATCTCCTTTAGCTGAAAATTTATTAATTCTATAAAGTTAAATCATATGTTTTAAATGATTTTTTTATTCCAGGTCATTTAGCAGAATAGTGGCAGAGGTGGAGCTAGAACTGTTTCAATATGTCACCCTTTCTTCTTTTGTTGGTGCTAAAACTGGAAAGAGATGTTCCAATATTTATTTCAGGATCTTACTTTCCATCAGATCTAAAACAAAAATGTATTGGCCTTTGGGGATTTCTACACCACTTATGTCATCCATGCTTATTATGACTTTCCATGGTAAGAGAGTGCTTATAGTGGAGTAATGGTGACAGACATGGAGGTAGTACAGGTAATGACACAGACAATTTCTCTAAAATATTGCACTGATTTCTCCCAAGAAGCTTCTCCAGGGGCCGCCTTCCAAACAAAAACAAAAACTTTAGTAGCAAATACAATTTATGAAGAGTTGATGAAAAATATTTGCATATGCAATTTAATTGTACATACTCTCTGAATAATTTCATTTATTGATTGATTTGTGTGTGAAAGAGAGAAAGAGAGCGAGAGCGAGAGAGCGAGAGACTGAGTTATTGTTCCACATATTCATGCATTTACTGGTTGATTATTATATGTGCCCTGACTGGAGACTGAACCTGCAACTTTGATGTATTCTAACCAACTGAGTTACCTGGCAAGGGCTCTTTCTAAATATTTTAAAGGATTACTTACCTAAAGAGTGTCAGATGAATCCTTGACTTACCAAACTTTAATATAAGTTAGTTTTTTTAGAATTTCATTTTTATTTATTTGAGTCTATCTTTTTGTACAATTTTTAGTGTCTAAGGTAGGCAGTATGTTATATACTGGTATGCACATAACTTATCCCAGTCTACAGGTGTCATCATTTTATCAGTTCAAGTTAAATCTAGAAACTTTACCTCTCTCTATGTACTTATATTCTTTTATCTCATTTTATCCCAGTTATAATAGTCTTTTTATCTCATAATAGTGTTAAACATTTTTTCACATACATTTAGAACCCTATCATACAGTATTAAAATTTTTGCTTTAAAAAAGACTTGATTCTGTCTTTTTTTCCTGATAGTCTATTTTTTATTATCTCCCCTCCCCCCCCTTTTTTTTAAGAACTTCTTTTAGCCATTCTTTAGAGTATCTCTGTTGATGACAAAGCCTCTTACTTGTCCTTTACCTAAAAATAATTTCTTTTTTATTTCTGAAGAACATTTTTGCTAGGTATGAGGTTCTGGGTTGAAAGTTCTCTTTCAGTATATGAAAAATACTGTACTACTTCATTCTTGCCCTATGCTTACTTATATTATTAAAAAAAAGTAATTCCCTGGTATGTAAGCTGTTAGTTTTCTCTGATAGTTTTCAATACTTTGTTTTTAGTTTTCAGTAGTCTAATTATGATATGTTGGAATGGGCTTCTTTGGATTTAACCTTTTGGGTTTGCTTAGCTTTCTGAAGATTTATATCTCTTGTCAAATTTTGGAAGTTTTCTGTCATTATTTCTTTGCATACATTTTCATCCCATCCCTCTTACTCTTTTGATGATATAAATGTTAGATCTTAGACTATCATCCCAAATGTCCCTGATTCTCTGTTCACTTTTTCTCAGTATATTTTCTCTATTGTTCAGATTGGGTAATATAGTTTTTTATTTTTATATCTTCCAGTTTAATAATTCTTTCTTCTCTCCCTTTAATTCACCTTCTCAACCCACCACTGATATTTTAATTTTAATTATTGTACTCTTTAGGTCTAACATTTTCTATTGATTCTTTATACTTTTTACTCCTTTATACTTTCTTTTTTTTTTTTTGGTCAAGGCTTTATATTTTTTTCTTTATTACTTCTTTTGCAATTGATCCTTAAAGCATTTTTATCATGGGTACTTTAAAATCTTTGATAATACTACCATTTCTTGTCTTTTCAATGTTGAGCTAGCTATATTGATTTTTAAAAAAATTCATCTTGAGATGCCTCCTGATACCACTGTTGGATGGAGGACTGATATAGTTAAACCAATGCCCTGGCTAATCTCAGTCTAGAATTAGATCTTGAAATATGTTCAAAGATATTTTTATCAGCATATTAGTGGTATTGGATTCAAAATCATGGAATCTTTTAGTTTCAAGGAACCCCAGCAAACATGTAGCTGGATTTCCCATCTATTTTTACATCTATGACAGGTGAAGATTCACATATTGTTTATGTACTTCCAATGACTCCTTAGACAGTTGTATGGAGTAACCAAGAGTATACAGGGAAGTTTGTAAGCCAGAAGTGGTGATGTGAGAATGGATACAAACTGAGTAGGGATAAGGAATATGCAGTGATAAACCCCACAGAGGTGACAGTGATTTAAATCTAATAGCTGTAGATATAATTTACAGTGCTTCATCCTTTTCATTTATTTTATTTTTACTATTAAAATTTTATATATTGCAAAATATTTTGTTACTAGTGGGCTGAGTATTTTGTAACACTATTTTTCAATGTTGCTCACTTTCTTTTTCTCATTTTTAAACACTCATAGTTGAGAACAGTGGATCACCAAATTTATTACATACAAAAAACTTTGTACCATATGATTAATTATATAACTTATTGGGGAATAATTCTTGCCAACAGTAAGCTTTTAGAAGAACTGAAGATTCTAATGTCATAGCAATGTAGTGTTAAAGAGTCTTACTTGTTTACATGTCTTATAATGATTACAAAATGGCATACTAGCCAAAACTGGTTTGGCTCAGTGGATAGAGCATCAGCCTGTGGACTGAAGGGTCCTGGGTTTGATTCCGGTCAGGGCCACCTACCTTGGTTGTGGGCACATCCCCAGTGGGGAGTGTACAAGAGGCAGCTGATTGATATTTCTAAGTCTCTATCTCTCTCCCTGCCTCTCTGTGAAAAATCAATAAAAAATATATATTTTTAAAAATGGCATACTAGAATTATTATATATAAGCTACTATCAGAATCTTTGATGCCAGATATTTAAAAATATTTTGTGTACCTTCCACTGATTTGAGGGATATAACTGGATTTGTTCAGCTGTCCTAGATTAAAATTTAGATACTGAAGTCCAAGACATGGATACCACACTATCTTCTTAACTCTACATCACCCATCTTATTCACATGAGAGATCTGCAGGCCTAATCAGTAGACTTTTCTCAAAGCTTCTCATATTTTAGGACGGGTAGTCTTTTTTTGAGTGCCTTAAAGATGGAAATAGGCAAAAATGTTGTTAATATTACATGAATTAAATTATTGTTAATGTGGCCATACCGCATGGTTCATTTGTGATAATTCCAGTTTACAACTGTTGTCTTGGCATAATTATTAGTAGTGTCTCTCTCACTCTCAGTGTCCTTATTTAGACAATAAATTATATGGCTGCCTAGTTATTATGCTTTGTGTGTGTGTTTGTTCTTTGTTTTTGCCAGCCACAAATCCCATGGAAAATATCCAACACTTGAATAATGAGACTTATAATAAGCTTCTGATCATTCTAGCACTTATGTGCACATACCATGATATTCTCTCCCTCTCTCTCTCTTTCACTCTCTCTCTCTTTAACTTTCTCTCTTTAACTCTCTCTCTTTAATTCTCTCTCTCTCTCTCTCTCTCTTTCTCTGTGTGGTGTGTATCTCAAGTTTGATTGCTTTACTGTTATATGGAATGAAGAAGCAAGAGTTTCATAAAACACATTTAAATCAGAGGAGTCCCTTGAATCTATCTCTCCTACTGCCTAAGTATAAAGGGAGACTGGATAATAACAGAATTTATTCACAACAGGTATAAACATTTTTTTGGTGTCATGGACCCAGTCTAAAGAGCCCCATGGAGCCCTTTTCAGAATTGTGCTGAAAATACATACAATAGAATTCATAGGATTTTCAAAGGAAACGGGTTATATTGAAATGCTATTATGAATATTAAAAATTTGTGATACAATAGTATGTCCTTTATGAATGCCTTAAATAACAATATCTAGCAGCAGGTCTAATAACAGCTATAATTTTAAAGAAGAAATAAACAAAAGTGATATTTTGCAGTATCTGCAACAATTGCAACACATGTGATTTCTATTGATGATAAAGTCACACATTCTGCCAATGCTAGTGTGCTTTATGATCTACATTCATAATTGTACAAAATGCTAAATTACAGATGGAAGGCAGTGGCAATCAGGAAGTAATACTTTTCTAACCAGTTTCTCAGACCCCCTGAATTGTATCAAGGGATCTCATGCAGGAAGAGGGGGTATTTATGGACCATAGGTTAAGTACCACTGCCCTAAAATATTATTTATTAAATTTAAAGAAGGTAGACTATTTTTCATAGCCCTTTAAGTGCTGAAGCAGTAAGACAATAAAGACCTATTGCTTCTTGGTAGAGGAAATAAAAACAAATATTTTTATATAAAACTTATCTTTAATTTTTTTTCTTTATTGATTAAGTTATTACATATGTGTCCTTATCATCCCATTGCTATCCCCTCCCCACAGCCCCTACTCATCCCCTCACCCCCTTGGTGTCTATTAAACTTATATGCATGCATACAAGTCCTTTGGTTGATTTCTTTCCCCTTACCCCCATCCTCATTTACCTTTCCTCTGAGGTTTGATGGTCTGATAGATGCTTTGCTGTCTCTGGATCTGTTTTTGTTTATCAGTTTATGTTGTTCATTATATTCCATAAGTGAGTGAGATCATGTGATATTTATCTTTCTCTGACTGGCTTATTTCACTTAGCATAATGCTCTCCAGGTCCATCCATGCTATTGCAAGTGATAAGAATTCATTCTTTTTTACCACAGTGTAGTATTCCATTGAACAAATGTACCACAGTGTTTTAATCCAATCATCTACTGATGGGCACTGAGGCTGTTTCCAAATCTTAGCTATGGTAAACTGTGCCGCTATGAACAAAGGGGTGCATATATCCTTTCTGATTGGTGTTTCTTATTTCTTGGGATATATTCCTAGAAGTGTGATCACTGGGTCAAATGGGAGTTCCATTTTTAGTTTTTTGAGGAAACTCCATACTATTCTCCACAGTGGCTACACCAATCTGCATTCTCACCAGCAGTGCATGAGGGTTCCTTTTTCATTGTCGTTTTGATTTGCATATCTCAGATGATTAGTGACTTTGAGCATGTTTTCATCTGTCTCTTGGCTTTCTGGATGTCCTCTTTTGAAAAGTGTCCATTTAGGTCCATTGCTCATTTTCTAATTGGATTGTTTATCTTCCTTTTGTTAAGTTGTACCAGTTCCCTGTAAATATTGGAGATTTAACCCTTACCAGTGATAACAGGCAAATATGTTGTCCCATGCAGTAGGCTTTCTTGTTGTTTTGTTGATTTTTTTTTTTTTTTGCTGTGCAAAATCTCTTTATTTTGATGTAGTCCCGTTTGTTTATTTTCTCTTTAGTTTCCATTGCCCTAGGGGCTATATCGGTGAAGAAATTGCTTTGGCATATGTCTGAGATTTTGCTGCCTGTGGATTCCTCTAGCATTTTTATGGTTTCTCGTCTTATGTTTAAGTTCTTTACCCATTTTTAGTTTATTTTTGTGTATGGTGTAAATTGGTGGTCTAGTTTTAATTTTCTGCATGTATCTGTCCAATTTTCCCAACACCATTTATTGAAGAGACTGTCTTGACTCCATTGTATGTTCTTGCCTTCTTTGTCAAATATTAATTGAGCATAATTGTTTGGATTGGCTTCTTGGTTCTCTATTCTATTCCATTGATCTATATGTCTGTTCTTATGCCAGTATCAGACAGTTTTTAGAACAGTGGCTTTGTAATACAGCTTGATATCTGGTATTGAGATCCCACCTGCTTTGTTCTTCTTTCTAAGGATTGCTGCAGTTAATCAGCGTCTTTTTTTTATTCCAAATGAATTTTTGGAGAGTTTGTTCTAGGTATGAGAAATATGCCATTGGTATTTTCATGGGGAGTGCATTGAATCTATAGATTGCATGGGTAGTATGGACATTTTAATGATGTTGATTCTTCCAATCCATGATCATGGTATGTTCTTCCATCTATTTATTTCTTCCTCTATCTCTTTCTTCAGTATCTTGTAGTTTCCTGAGTACAGGTCTTTTACATCCTTAGTTAACTTTGTTCCAAGGTATCTTAAATTTTTTGGTGCAATGGTAAATGGGATTGTTTTTTAACTCTCTCTTTCTGTAAGTTTACTATTGGTGTATGCCATAGATTTTTTGGCATTAATTTTGTATCCTGCTATCTTGCCAAATTAATTTATTAAGTTGAATAATTTTTGAAGGAGTCTTTATGGTTTTCTATGTACAGTATCATGTCATCTGTAAATAATGACAGTTTTATGTTTTCTTTTCTAATTTGGATATTTTTTTATTTCTTATTCTTGTCTAATTGCTATGCTTAGCAGTTCCAGTACTATGTTGAATAGGAGTGGTGAGAGTGGGCATCCCTGGCTTGTTCCTGTTCTTAGGGAAAATGGTTTTAGTTTTTGCCCATTGAGTATGATGTTGGCTGTAGGTTTGTCATATAAGGCTTTTATTATGTTAAGGTATGATTCCTCTATTCCCATTTTGCTGAGGGTTTTTATCAAGAAAGGGTGTTGGATTTTGTCAAATGCTTTTTTGTCCATCAATTGATATGACTATTTCTCAGTTTGTTTATGTGATATATCACATTTATTGTTTTGTGGCTATTGTACCATCCTTGCATCCCCAGTATAAATCCTACTTGGTCATGGTGTATGATCTTTCTGATGTACTGCTGGATGTACTGCTGATTTGTTAAAATTTTGTTGAGGATTTTGGCATCTATGTTCATGAGGGATATAGGCCTGTAATTCTCTTTCTATGTGTTGTGTTTATCTGGTTTTGGTATTAGGGTGATGCTGTCTTCATAGAATGAGCTTAGGAGTGTTCCTTCCTCTTGAATTTTTTGGAATAGTCTGAAGAGGACAGATTTTAGTCTTCCTGAGTGTTTGGTAAAAATCCCCAGGTCATTTGTTTGTCGGAAGCTTCTTGATGACTGCTTCAATTTTTTCCATAGTTATCTGCCAATTGAAATTTTTAGATTCTTCCCGATTGAATTTTAGAAGATTCTGTTTTTCTAGGAATATGTCCATTTCCTCCAGGTTTTATAGTTTATAAAAATATAAACTATAAATAGTGTTGTTCATAGTATTTCTGTGGGGTCTATTGTTATTTTGCTTCTTTCATTTCTGATTTTGTTTATTTGGATCCTCTCTCTTTGATTCTTGGTGAGACTGGCTAGAGGTTCATCAATTTTGTTTATCCTTTCAAAGAACCAGCTCTTGGTTTCATTGATCTTTTGTATTGTTGTTTTTTGTTTGTTTGTTTATTTGTTTTTTGTGTCTCTCTGTCATTTATTTCTACTCTAATCTTTATTATCTCCTTCCTTCTGATCACTCTGAGCTTTTCTTGTTGCTCTCTTTATAATTATTTAAGTTGTAGAGTTAGATGACTTACTACCATTTTTCCTTGTTTTTTTCTTTTAGGTGGGCCTGGAAAGCTAGAAATTTTTCTCTAAGAACTGCCTTCATTGTGTCCCATAGATTTTTAAAAAAAATATGTTTTATTGATATTTTACAGAGAGGAAGAGAGAGAGACAGAGTTAGAAACATCAATGAGAGAGAGACATTGATCAGCTGCCTCCCATACGCCCCCTACTGGGGATGTGCCCGCAACCAAGGTATATGCCCTTGACTAGAATCGAACCTGGGACCTTTCAGTCCACAGACCGACGCTCTATCCACTGAGCCAAACCAGTTTCGGCATGTCCCATAGATTTTGAATTGTTGTGTTTTCATTGTCATTTGTTTCCAGAATGTTTTTAACTTCTTCTTTGATCTCTTTGGTAACCTAATCATAAAGCCATTGGTGCTATTCAGCTTCCAAGTGTTTGCTTTTTTAAATTATAGTTTATTTTTAATTTTATGCCATTATGGCCTGAGAAGATGCTTGATATGATTTCAATCTTCTTGATTTTGGGAGAGACTTTGCCTGTGACGCAATATGTTGTCTATCTTTGAAAATGTCCCATGTGCCCCTGAGAAGAATGTATATTCCATGGCTTTATGGTGAAGTATTCTGAAGATGAGAATTAAGTCCATCTGATTTAGTGAGTCATTTAGGATTGCTATTTCTTTGCTGATTTTTTGTCTACAGGATTTATCCAGTGATGTCAATGGGGTATTAAAGTCCCCTACTATAAATATTTCTTGTCTATCTCTCTCTTGATAACTTCCAGGAGGTTTTATTTTTTATGTGGGTGTATATATATTTATCATGGTATATCCTCTTGTTGTATCGATCCCTTTAGTATTATGAAGTGGCCTTCCTTATCTCTTGTTATTTGAGATCTATTTTGTCATATATAAGTATTGCTACCCCAGCTTTATTTTCATTTCTATATTCCTGAAAGATATTTTTCCATCTCCTCACTTCAGTCTGTGTGAGTCTCTTGTTCTGAGGTGGGTCTCTTATAGATAGCATATGTATGGGTTATGTTTTTTTTAATCCATTCAGCCACTCGATTTCTTTTAATTGGAATATTTATTCCATTTACGTTTAAAGTTATTATTGATAGGTACTTGATTGTAGCCATTTTTTTGTGCTTGTGTTCCTTCTTCCCTTTTTATTTCTTCTTTTTACATGCATCCCTTTAGCATCTCTTGCATTGAAAGCTAGGTAGTGATAAACTCCCTTAGCCTTCTTTTGACTGTGAAGCTCCTTATTTCCCCTTCAATTTTGAGTGATAGCTATGCTGGATAGAGTATTCTTGGATTCTCCCTTGCTTTGCATCACTTTGTAAATTTCCTTTTCTTCTTTTTTGGCCTGATATGTTTCTGTTGATAAATCATTTGATAATCTAATGGGAGATCCATTTTATATAACTTTCTGCCTCTCTCTTTCAGCCTTTAAGATTCTCTCTTTGTACTAAACATTTACCATCATAATTCTGATGTGTCTTGGTGTGAGTCTTTTCGGGTACATCTTGTTTGGGACTCTCTGTGCTTAGGTGACTTTTTTCTTCCCTACATCAGGGAAGTTTTCTGACATTATTTCTTCAAATAGATTTTTTTTAAATTTTTTATAGAGAAGAAGGGAGAGGGATAGTGAGTTAGAAACATCGATGAGAGAGAGACATCAATCAGCAGCCTCCTGGATGTCCCCTACTGGGGATGTGCCCACAACCAAGGTACATGCCCTTGACCAGAATCGAACTTGGGAACTTTCAGTCCGCAGGCCGATGATCTATCCACTGAGCCAAACTGGTTTCAGCTTCAAATAGGTTTTCTAACCCTTGTTCCTCCTCCTGTCATTCTGGTATCCCTGTATGTTGCTTTATTTAATGTTGTTCCAAAATTCCCTTAGACTCTCCTGTCTTTTAATTTTTTTCTCCAATTGCAGTTCAGTTTGGGTGTGTTTTGCTTCCCTGACTTCTGATTCACTAATTCTATCCTCTGCTTCTCCTAGTCTACTGTTGAAACTTTCCATGGTATTCTTTTATTTCAGCTATATTACTCCTTATTTCTTCTTGATTCTTACATAAGTTCTTGATTTTTTCATCCATCCAGTTTATGAACTATATGACCCTTATCCTGAATTCTTTTTCTGACATATTGCAAGCCTCTATTTCACTTATCAGCTTTTCTGGTGATCTCTTCTTTTCTTTGGGTGTTTTCTTTGTCTACCCATATTTGCTCTCACAGAAGAATCTAGGTGTCGAGTCATGCAGGGGCTGCTCATTGGGTGGCAGTGGCTCCTCAGGTAGTGGTTGCTCCTTGGGCAGTTGTGGCAGCAGCTGCTCCTCAGTTGGTGGCAGCTCCTCTGGTGCTATTTGTAGCTTCTTTGGCTGGTGAGCTGCTCATATCGCTGTTGCTCCTCAGACAGGGGTGGGCTCTGAGTAGCTGCTGCTCCTTGGACAGGGGTGGGCTGCTTATGCAGCTGCAACTCCTTGAATGGGCACAGGCTGCTCACGGGGCTTCTGCTCCTTGGACAGGGGTGAGCTGCACAGGGCTGCTGCTCCACGGATGGGGAGAGGCTGCTTATGTGGCTGCTGCTACATGGATGGGGCAGGCTGCTCATGGGCTGCTGCTCCTCAGAGGGGCATGGACTACTCATGTGGCTGCTAGTTGCATGGTTGCAGTGTCCTAGCAATTCTTTAGGCACCCTCTGCCCTTCTCAACTGCAGATTGTCTCATCATCTGTGTCTATTTTGCCAATTCTGGGTGGATGTTGTTCAGTTTAGTTGCTCATTCTATCTGCTCCGGGACAAGGCTCGGGACAGACATCCATCTATTCCACCATCCTTTTTTTCTCCCTCAAAAAGCTTACCTTTATGTGAATTCAATTGTACAAATGTCTAATTTTATATGGCAAACACTATAAATTATGTAAAATGTCCTCCATTTTTATATAAAACTATGGAGGCAGTATCTTTCCATTTGACTCCCTTCAGATCTCACTGGGTTTATGAGCTTGAGAGACTACTTTCACATAGTAATAGATGATATAATTCGGTAAGTCATTCTGGTTGTTTATTAAATCAATGGACCCTAAGTGTTTGTCACTTTATGTGGATTTTCCCCTTACACAGGGTTAGGGTTATGCCCAGAATAAGTACTAGTCACATTGCTCAGTGTTGGCTATGCTCTCAAGTTCTGGGAGAATCAAATAGTAAGGATGGATAACCCATGTTACTGAAGATAATCCATATCCAAATTGAATAGGGCATTAAAAATATAAGTGTCTGGAAGGATGCAGTTATAGGCTAGAAAGGGAAGTCTAACAGAGGAACCAGGGATAGGCTCCAAGTTGACAACAGATGTAACTGGAAGCGTGTAAGACAAAGGTGCAGGAACCACTGTTGATAAAAGTACTATTTCAGGTTGGATGTATGCATTCCTTTCCTGTCCCTTCTCTGTATGCTAAGCCCTTGTTATTCTCAGGCCTGCATTCTTATTCTTATATCTGGAATGTATTCCATAACACAACAACTGATGTCAGGTGGGCAATGAGCAAAATGAGTGAAACGCCACCTCACTTCCTTCCGATTTACCTCCTTCTTTTCTACCCTCTTTCCCTGAAATAAGACAGTGTCTTATGTTAATTTTTGCTCCCAAAGATGCGCTAGGTCTTATTATCAGGGGTTGTCTTATATTTTCATGAAGAACAACAAAAAAAGGAAATTTTTCACCTGTGTATGGTACGGTAGTAGTTGTCATACAAACCAGCTCACTGATTGGCCGCAGTGCAGCCGGAGCTGGTCAGGCAGTGTGGGGTCTCTTTAAATCAGGAGTCAGGTGCCTTATGGTAGCTTTGGGGGCCTTATATTCAGAGGAGGCCTTATGTCTAGGGGAGGCCTTATTATCAGGGAGGTTTTATTTTTGGGGGATGCCTTATACTACAGCGAGAGGCAAAACTGGAAGTAGGTCCTATTTTGGGGGGATGTCTTACTTTTGGGGAAATAGGGTAGGTGGTCTGTTTCTGGGTTTGATCATAAACCTAGACTGAGAGTGGAACTGAGAGAAATCCTGTCAGGGCATGAGCTCTACAACTATGTATCCTTTCAGAAGAATCACCTTTTCTAATATTCCAACAGACACAGAAGACATCCTATCGCTTCCCTGAGCTTAACACTGAAGTCAGGAAATACTTCTGAATGTTCTCTATATGGCAGTCTCCACGCTGCTCCAGACCTGGACTGAATTCCCAGATAAGACAGAGAGTCATTTGGGGCCTCCAGATGTGAAGGCACGAGCATGACAGAGTGGATAAGAATGTGTGAGTGGGTATGAAAGGCTCTTGATCACATCATCATTATGACCCATCTCTATCATGCTGTCTTGGTCCTTTTCAAGTTTCTCTGAAGGCTTTACATTTGACTGTTTCTCTTCCTACCACATGCATCAAAGAAAGACAGGCAGAAAGATCAAAAAAAATTCTAGCATACGGCTTTCTGCCATCAGAAAAAAGGCAGAAAAATCACCTTGTGTGTTCTGTGGGGATGGAAGACAGCTTCCTGCAGTGGGGGTGAGAAGAGCCTGGAGTCGGGGGCTCTGGGATTACAGGGCCAGAATGTGTCAGAGGGAGGGGATGTGAGCATCTAGACAGAAGGGTCCAGTGCCTGCTGTTGCCTTCCTGAGGCTTGAGAACAACATTGGAAGGAGAAAGGAGAAGCAAAGTCCCAAGAAGGGCAGCCCTGAAACAACACAGAGGGAGGGTGAAAAGCAGCTCCCAGTTGCCAATAGATGTCAGGTCATCATTGTTGATTTTGGACTAAAACCTTCTTTCTAGCTATGCACTCAGGCAGAGGTGAATTTATCAGATGTGATTTTTATCAGAACCCACCATATGAGGGGGCCAGCAGTCACCGTGGGACTCCCAGGCCTGTGATTGGCTCTGACACATCCGGCAAAGGGCTCTTACTCCAAGAATGATCTTCTTTTTCAGATGGTATTGAGTTGGGACTGATTTTGACAGCCAGTTTCAGTCAAGAGTCATAAAGTTATTGCAGATTTAAAACCATCGGTATGAGAATTATTCTCTCCCTCTCTTTTCTCCCTCATCATTTCACAGGGCTGCAAGGTTACAGAAAGGTCTAATCAATTGTCAAACTCTCTTTTATCACTGAGAAGGTGGTAAAGGAAACACACACACACACACAAAAAAAAAGAAGAAGAAGAAGAAGAAGAAGACGAAGAAGAAGAAGAAAAAGAAGAAGAAGAAGAAGAAAAAAGAACTAACTGCCCTACTGCAGGGGGTTCTCTGACTACACAGCACCCTTTTCCACATACAATGCTGCTGTGATTAATGTCCTCCCACCTCAGACCTTGTTAAAACCTGTTCTCTCAAGCAGTCTGGTGGAGCACAGTGAGAGCAGGGCCGAGGTTGCATAAATCAACGTGTTCTCACAGCCCCCAGGATATCCATTATAGATGCCAGCTGGATGGCTGGAAGATAGAGAAAAATGAATATTGTATCCTGTGGCCTTTTGCCTCTAATGACCACTTTTCAACATTTTTGAAGGCATGATTAAATTTTGATAACTGGGGAAGTCACTCCGAGCAGGCTGAAATAGAGATAAATTGACGGAGGGTCTGACATCTCAGTGGAGAGCAGGCAACTAATTAGTGTGTGAAGCGCACTCTGAAAGAGATGTAAAAAGGAGGCAGGTTTAATCAGAGGAGCTGCTGAGGTACAGGAATAGTCAGGGATAATTGTGGCCTAGGTAGAAATCACAGGCTCCACGAGCGGCTTTTTCTGTCCGCTTGATTGGCAGCTGCTGACCTAGTGGCCGGCACCCTTGAACCCTTACAACATAACAGCCTTGTCAGAGCAATTTGCTTGCAGCTCTCCGCGACCAGTTATTTCAGCTGCTGAGCTGGGACACCCAATTTGAAAGGGCACTCTGCTCCCCTGGCTGGGAGCTGGGCGGACCAGCCTTATTATTTCTGATGACTTTACTTTTGAACCCTGCTGCCCTTTTCTGCCCCTCCACCCTCCATAGCCCACTCACACTTAGGCACACCCCTGGGACAGCTTCTGCAAAGATACTGTGTCAGGGCCATTTGTCTGTTCATTGGGAGCAGGGGAATGCAAGGGCGGAGGCCATGCATGGGAATGAGGGGGAAAGAGCGTGCCAGAGTGGGCAGAGGGGAAACCACCAGAGGACTCGTGCTGGAGGAATGGCTTTCTCTCTCTGCCTGCTTTTTCAAGCCTCCAGGCAAGCTAGGCCAGGCTGGATTGGCCATCTAATGTCTCTGCCTTCTTCCTCGGGTGTGTGCAGGGGAGCCCTAAAGTAGCCGGGTGAGGCCCCCACCCCCTTTCATGACCAGCTGGAATGTACCATCAGAGCACACATGGGTTCATTGCATTTTATTCCAGTAACCCAGTAGGCTTTGATTATTGCCAGCAGGGCGTTTTCTAGCTTCAAGTCATGTTTAGGAGGATGACCTTTTTTGTCCCCTAGAGCTTCATTGGTCCACTTTTGGTTGGATATGACTGGCAAAGAGACAAGGTGAGCAAGTAAAATAAAATAAAATATTATTTTCTTCCTTTTATTAGGATGTTGATGAGTAAAGGAGGATAGATAGAGGAAGAAGATTGCAGAGAGATGGGTGGGAAGCAGCCAGGCCACTGATGTATAAGTTTTAGTCAGTAAATTCATGTTTCTTGGTCCTCTTCCTCCTCCTCCTCCTCATTCTCATCTTTCTCCTCTTCTTTTATTCTTTTCTCTGCCTCTGTAGCTTATACCGCATGGGGCTGCCTGCTTGGTGAAAATGCTAGTTTCCCCCAAGCTCACCTGTTTATAGCACAGAATGTTCAATGGAGAAGCTGCTCTCATCTAACTTATGGGGTTCTCCTTTCCAGTTCCATTCTCCTTAGGCACTGGCCTTCTAAGTGCAACCAGTGAATGTTTTCCAGTCACTTGACCTAATGGTTCCTCAGGAAGCTGGGAAGCTTAGGGGCCACATATTCCTATATCCAATGTGACACCTGGTTTCTGAAGTCCCAACCCCCAGGAGCTGGTACCTATCATTTTCAACTTAGTGTACTCCCATCGTTTACAGTAACAATGTGATAATTTACATTTCCTTCCTTCTCTATATCTTACTTTGGAAGTACCATGCAGAATGACATGACAAGGAGAAACCAACAGATGATAGTATCTGGACAGGAGGCTCTCTCAACTCCTAGATAAATAATCACAGTGCATTGTAAAAAAATAAGGTAGTAACACCAAAGGGTGCTGTTGGAAGACAGAAGGAGTCTGAATTCTGCCTTGGTAGCTGAGGAATGTTTCACAGAAAATTGTGTCCCTGAAGGATGAGTAGGAGTTTAGCAGGTGAAGATGGAACGGAAGTGAATTTCTGAAAGGGCACCATGTATTAAGTGAGCACTTGGCCGTGGCCCAGGCATTCTGAGGACCATCACCAGGTGGCAGACAGCAGCAGATTACAAGAAGTCTAGGATGAGGTTGAGGTCATGTCTACATCCATTTTAGCACCAAAACTTGTGTAATACCTGGCACACAATAGGTGCTCAATAAATGTCAATGGATGAGAAGAACAAATGAATAAGAAAACTGGATATTAATATGAAGTCTTGTGATGATATTTTTAAAACAAAGAATGTGACTGGTGAATAGTGCGGAAGATGGTCCACCTTTGGTTGGATATGATTGGCAAGGAGTCCAGGTGAAACAGACCAGGAGAAGGGAGACCCTATCCTTAGGGATGTGAAAGAGGGCACAGACTCGAGATGTTTCTGGGATGAATCTGTGGTGCTCACTTGAATGTGAGGAAAAAGTTGAATAAGAGAATCCTGAGAATGCTTCTAGGATGTATGCTTGGGTTAAATAGAAATAGTATAGGCAATTGTGGGAAAGAGCTACAACTAAATAAGAATGAGCAGTTATACAGTCCAGCCAGTCAACCATGCATTGTGGGGAGGTGGGGAGAGTGCCAATAAGGCTTATCTCCAGCATCTCCCCCAAATGCTCCTCTGTGGGCCAACGGGACTGTATTTCTCTGAGCTGGGCATCTCAGCCTTCATTGGCATGTCATGAAATCTTGGTAAGTGTATAAAATTATTTTTCCCTGAGTTTTAATACTGTTATTATAATTTCTGCTCATCATATGAGAATGTTGTGTAGAGTGGATTTTCATGGGATTATGTAGCTTATGTGGAGCAAGGTATAATTTATTAAAAGTAACAGAAAGATTAGAATTACTAGTATATCAAATTGTATTCTAAGGAAAATAGTATATACATATACTATAACATTATAAAAATATAATTCTGAGCACGTGCCAGGTATTTGTCTAAATGTTTTATAAATATCAGTTTTTTCAAATATTCTCATTGGAAAGGTGTCATAATTATGTGTTGTGCAGAGATGAAAAATGAGGCACAGAGATGTTAAGTTACTTCTCTAATTATGAGCATAGCATTAGCTAACACTTTTTTCACTTCATATAATTATTTCTTTTTATGTGATAAGATAATTAAGATTTATTCTCTTAGCAAGTGTGATGTCTATAATACCGTATTGTCTATAATGACTACATTGTACATTAGATCTCCAGGACTTCTTTATCTACTAGCTGCAAGTTGTCCCCTTAAAGAATAGCTTCCAAACTTAATATAGCTAGTAAGTAGAAGAGCCCAGATTTAAACCCAGCATTCTCTCCAAACTCTTGGCACCTATCTACTTCTGCAGACTAGCTTCTGTTGTTAAACGGTGCCCTCTGTAGATAATATCCAAATCAGGAACTGGTGAGTGGATGGGCCTAAAGAGAAACCATATACAAATGTCACAATTGTAAATAATTATTTAACATGGAGACAGTGTTAAATGTCAGAAAGAATTCATCTGTGGTAACTATTGAGGGCCTGTTTAAAGTTGTTTTCAGTATTTTCAATTTATTCTGATGAATATATTTAGTATTTTACAAATACAAAATGGTTGAGAATTCCTAGTCAAAACTTTCCATGGATTTTTGTCAAAAGATCAACCACCTCCTACTCTCCAGCTACAGGATTTAGATCCAAGGGAGTGGGAAGGGATGGGGGAGAGTGGGAAGGAGCATGGAGTCCAAATAGGGTGAATTTATAGGATTGAGGTAGAACTCCAAAAGTAGTTCAAGATCTCTTCAGGTTTGTGTGATGTTTGCTGCATCTGTTTCAAGACGTCAGAGCTACCCAGTGGTGAAGCACAAGAGATTTGGAGTCAGATTACTTGAGGCCAAACCCTGCCTTCACCACTCACCTATCATGAAACTCCGAGAAAATTCCTCATTGCTATTCTGTGTCTCAGTTTCCTCAATTACAAAATGTGGATAATAATGTTCCCTGCCTTAGAGGTTATTGCAACATTTGAGTTGATGCTTGCTCAGAATAAACTATTAGTATGTATCTGCTTTTATTAGTCAGTGAGGAGCACCACAGAAATCAATCCACTTATCTCCTCTCCCCACTAATTCTGTAGCATTTGTTTGAATTGTCGATACAGCAAAGATAAGGTATTTAGGACTGATGGTCCATGATTCATTCCTCAAATGAGACTTCAGGTGTAAATGAAGTGGAGTGTTCAGAGAGAGGCCTTCACTGGACATATTTCTCCCCAGCTTAAAAAGTGCCAGTATAGCTTTAATCTTCTAGGTTTTCAGAACATCTAAAAAAACATTTACTGTTTAAAAACCACACATTTAGATGGACCTTGAGGATATTATGTTAAGTGTGGTCAGTCAGAGAAAGTCAAATATTGTACGATCTCACTGATGTACTGAATCTAAAAAAGCCAAACTTGTAAGAACAGAGTAGAATGGTGGTGACCAGGGGCCGAGGGCAGGGGGAGTTGGGGAGATGTTGTTGAAGAGTACAGCTTGCAACTAGTAGATAGGAAAGTACTGGAGATCCAGTACCCAGCACAGTGATTGCAGCAGCAGTACTGTACCAAGGCACCCAACCTGCTAAGGGAATAAATCTCAATTATTCCCACTTAAAAACACAAATGACAATTATGTGATGTGATAGAGGTGCTAGCTACTGCTACGATGGCAATCATATTGCAGCATATAAGTATGTCAAATCAATATATTATGCATCCTAAATTTACACAGAGTCAAGACAATTATATCTCAATTATAAGCAAATAAATGAATTAATGAATAAATAAATAAAATAAAGACATAATCTCTTTAAATGATCATAACCCTCTAAGTTAGTGTAATTTTAATTATTCTATTTCTTATTGTACAGAATTAGTGTGGCTGATGATCCATTACCATCATTAGTTCCTAAATAGCTATCTTCTTTTTTTCCTCGTTGTTGTGGTTGAAATTGCATGCCAAAGGTAATGGAACCACTGATGTGCTAAAGCAGGGTGGCAGGAACTGATTGGATGAAGTATTTTATCACTGGCATTGTTTAGAACTGCAAAGATATGGAAATTAATAAAAAAAAAAGGTCTGACTTTTAGTCGGTATTACTATTGTAAATTCTCTACAGACAATGCACCTTGTTGCCTGGGCCCTGACTTGGGTGCATCAGTAATTAACATGTGCAAATTATAAGCATTCACTTGATTAGCTTTATACATGTATACCCTCTAATGATCATCACACAAATCAAGATGTAGAATGTTTTTAATATCTCGAAAGTTTTTTTCATGTTTTTCTACATCAATACTGGTCCCATGCCCAACTTAGAGGTAACCCCTATTCTGACTTGTGTCTACTTAGATTAGCTTTTGTATATATGTATTTGGATACATGTAGTACATACTCTTTTGAGTACTGCTTCTTTGTCTAGCTTTGTGTATAAAATTCACCTAAAATCTTGCAGCTGGTGGTAGTATGTTCTATTTTGCTGCTGTATAGTAGTATTTATGTGCAGCAGTTTAATCCATTAAATTGCTTGTGGACATTGGGTTGTTTCCATTGTTTGGCTACTACATCCACAGGGATGGAATCTTGGGGCATCCGTCTGGCATGGGATTGGTGTAAACGTTGGTAGATACTGCCAAACTGCTTTCCAAAGTTGTTGTGGCCAGCATGGTCCACTTTTACTTAATTATTTGTGATGATTTAAAAAGTGTCCACAAACCCATCACTAATGAAGAAAGCAATTGAAAGAGCATTTGGGCTTGAATATATCACACATCTAAAAAATGCCATAAATTGGAGTGACTCCTGTGTCTTTAAAATCCAAGGACAACTCTCTCCCTATCATAGCTGCCTTACATAACAACTCTTGTAAGAGCATTGAGTTGTCTGTAAGCAGAAAAGGTACTTGTAAGACATTTACTGAGACAAAATAGGGAGGGAAAAAAAATTCAAATTCTGGCCAGAAAAAAAAAATGTGCATCTGGCACTTCTGCCAAAGAACTTGCTGGCAGAGAGGAAAATGCCTGTCGGACATGGATGCTGGCCTGATTCCCGGCACAGCCTGCCTGTACTTTAGCATCATAGAGTCATATTTCATGTTCCCACAGTGCCAATGCCTGGCATCCTCGCACAGGTCTTCTTATATTCGCCACTAATAGTTTCCTTTCATTAACAGGATAACCTGGACCCTAATAACAATGTGTGGTCCAGGGGACAGCTGCAAGGTTTCAGCAGGAGCACATTGGAAATGCAGCACCTCGGGCTTCACCCAGGCTTTCAAATCCTGCAAGTCTATAGGATCTCCAGGTGACTTCTAAGTTCATAAAATCGGGAGAAGCACTGATTCATTCATACATTTGCAGATCAGAAATCCCTTTCTCTTGCTTTGGGGTCTTTGGGAATGTGCTGTTTCATCTTCCAGTCTCAGTTTCCCAATCTGAAAAGTGGAGCTAAGAATATATACTTTGCATTGTTGGAATGAGGACTAAAAGATGAAATAGAAGACCAAACAGCAACAACAATTCCAGAAAAGAGTTGATGTTCAGCCAAGAGACAGCTGCTCTTCATAGAGGTATTTTCAAGCAAGGTGGGCCCCTCTAGCTTTCTCAGTGGTAAAAAAGGAAGCCTTTAACTAGTGTAAACACTCTGCACCCAGCTCCCAGGCCCCTTCCCTGCACCAGCACTTCAGGAGAATTAAGTGTCTGTAAATGTCAGCCCGAGTTGGAGCTATCTGTGGAAGTTACCCAAGCATGAGGGCCGAGCTGAGGCCTGCCTCTGCTGATGTTCTTCTCTCCGGAAGCCACAGACCTAACATGAAAAATGGAGAGCTGCAGCCATGAAATAAAAAGAGCAGAACACCTGCCAGGATAATAAGCAGGTTTTCTCAGGGAAGTTTGTTCTATAATAGGACAGAGACATTCATGGGAGAGGAGCAGGGGGAAAAGGTTGAGAGATGGGAGACACAACATGTCAGAAAGGCTGGTGTGTATAAATATTGCTCACAGGCAAATTAAGGATTTTAAAAAATAGTAACGGGAAGGTCTTCCCATCTGAGCTGTCTTGAAAAATGAGATGTCCCTGAAGTAAAAGTTAGTATATTTTTCTTTATTGAAGAGGAAAAATATGTTTGATTGGACAAATGTCTTGAACAATGATAATTACATGGGTAGCTGAAACATTGCCTGCCTGGTCATTTTCCACAGGGTTAATGTCAAGGGAACATATTTAAAAATACGAGTTTTATGTAATGACCTCTCCTTCATTTTCCTGGCACTAATTTTCCCTGTATGATTTCTAACTTTGATGTCAGATTATGCAGGAAGCAGTTTAGAAGGTATGGGTGATAAAAACAGGCCCAATCCATTTTTATAGGGCCAGCAGCGGTGATGACTTAATTGCCACCTCATTGAAAAGGCTGCAATCCTTATGCTAAATTATTTAAGAAATAGCTTTCAATGTACGTTATCAGAATTCTGCCCAGTCTCTTGGCATTTGAAATAATACCAACAGTTTGAGTGCAGAAAGGCCAAAGAAAGGAAAAGTTCATGGCTAATTTGCAAGACAGGATTTCACCAGCTCAGTGGAGCCACGACATTGGAGAGGGTGGACCGGGCGGAGGGAAACACAGAGTGTGTACATGTGGGCAGTCAATCCAGTGTGGTAGCCGACAGGCACACCGTGTTTTAAATGGAGCTTTGTACCTCCTCTCACGGTGTCATATTCAATTAAGCAATATCCTGTTATTATTTCACACCCTATGGGATTTAACAAAAACATTATTGAAACCGGAAGAAATCATTCTAAATACAAGCAAAGGAAAATTCTTTGATTGGAATTATAATGATGTCTTTCACAATCTTTGATAGGTAAATTAATGAACATTTGCAGCAACATTTGGGAGCACACTGTTCCTCTGAAATAAGTTTAGACTACTAGTATTCGTGGGGTTTTAATTTTTAGAAATGAGTGTCAAACTACAGAGAGGGAGGGAGCCACTGTTTCTTTTCTTTTTGGAAGACAATGACTCTATCATTTATCTTATAGATAGTGGTAATAAATACAAAGTAATGAGGGTCAGGTTAGGACACAGTGCTTTCTGGGGGATGAGGCTATTCTGGGACAGCCATTTCTCAGGTTCCAACTCCTCAAAAGGGATATGAGTGACTTTTACTTACTGTGTACATCAGTAGTATTTTCAAAATTACTAATTTTCTAATACTTCAGCACAGCCATAGAAAAGTTACATCAAATTATTGCTGTCCCAAACTTGGAAGATTTTTATTTCATTTCAGGGGAGTGGGGGGCAGCCCCATTGGGTTAGAGTTCAATGCTGTAACCAACTGGCCATCACAGACTCAGGTCAGTCAGAAAAAAGTTGAGACTCATATGATTTTACTCTCATGTGAGATATAAAACTGAGAGTAACAAATGAACAAACAAGAAAGACAAGTAAAAATTCATAGACACAGAAGGAAGAGGGATAGGAGGATAGTAAAGGGTAAAGGGCGTCGAAAGATGGTTTGACTTTGGATGGTGGGCCCACAATGCAATATACACATGATGCTTCATGGAACTACACTTCACACCTACATAATTTTATTAACCAATGTCACTCCAATAAATGTAATACAAATAAAATAAAACATGTCTTTAAAACAAAAGAAAAAGATCCCAAATGTAAATAACACTGTCAAAACTTGAAAACAAGCATTGACAATATTTTCAAGGAAGGAGATGAGCCATAGTCAATGTCTTAAATATGTACCATTTCTGGTGATTGATTTGAAGCTCATTCTCCTCCCACAGTTCCTTATCTACACACAGTGCAAGAAAAGTGTAACTTCAGGGCCACTATAGCAACTGCTCACTGAAATGAGTCACTAAGGAAACTTAAAAAGGGGTTCATTGGAACTTAGTAATGTTTTAGTAAGTTTAAATATTGAACAGTAAAGGGGATAGATGGATGAATGCTGCAACCAATAGAACAGTGAACACATGCACTATTGTAACAACATGCAGGGTACCTAGGAACTTTAAATAAAGTCACAGAATCATAAAGATATAGGAATGTTTGGTCTCATATATTTCAGTCATACAGCTCTATAGTAACCCAACTATCTTATTGTTTGATGTTTGCTTGAATACACGAAATAAAGGGAAAATGAGAAACCCAATTAGATTTTAAATACCTTCTATTTTTTAGAAAGTTTTCAACATTCAACTCACCTCTCCCTCTTTGTTTATGGTCATGGATCTCCCTCTTTAGCCAAATGGAAAATTCTGATCCCTTTGCTGATGGACATAATTTCAAATATGTATTTAAGAACTTCTATATTACACCAAAGTTTTTCTCTCTTTGCTTTAAACATTCACACATTTATTCATGGAGTCACTCATGCATCCAGCCATTCAGCAACATTTATTGAGTGTTTACACATACAATATGCCATAAGATCTATGAGGCAGAAGAAAGACAATATTAAGTGTACAAATAATATTAAAATGAACTCAAAATAGCCAGTGTTACTGCACTTTATATTCATTATGTTATATAATCCTCACAATAACCTTATGTGGGAAGTCCAGTTTTTCTCTCCATTCACAGACATAAAAACTGGGGATTGAAGGAATTAAGTATTTTGCCTCTAAATTTACACAGTGATGAAACAGAAATTTTAAAAAAATATATATTTTATTGATTTCTTACAGAGAGGAAGAGAGAGGGATAGAGAGTTGGAAACATCGATGAGAGATAGACACCGATCAGCCGCCTCCTGCACGTCCCCTACTGGGGACATGCCCGCAACCAGGATACATGCCCTTGACCGGAATCAAACCCAGGACCTTCCAGTCTGCAGGCCGATGCTCTATCCGCTGAGCCAAACCGGTTTCGGGCTGAAACAGAAATTTGAACCTACAATTGCTGTACCCTATAGTCTGTACTTTTTAACTATCCAATTTTTACTCCATAGTATAAGTTGAGAGATACACATAGGAACAATACAATTTAGTATGTATTGCATAATGTAGATAATATAAGGAACATGTGAAGAGTTGGTTTTAAGTCTGCCTACAGGTTCCAAGAGCAGGTAATTCTTTAAAGGATGTACTCTAAAGAATGAGTGGGCGGTGTGAAGGTAATATACAAGGTAGATGAGCATGAAAACTTAAGGTAATGGAACATAATAAATGTTGATAGAACATTAGGTATGTGGAGAGGTGACTGGAAATATCAGGAAATGAGTAGAAAATGAGGGATTAGAATTTGGAGAGCTACAAACAGTAATTCCAAAGATTCTAGAAAGCAATCCTTAGAAAGTGGCAGGAAATCAGAAAGGGGAAGTTACGAATTTTTTTGTACTTTAGAAAGTTCTTTTCAGAATCATTTCCAAAGTTAAATCAGAGAGGGCTAGATGGGAAACTTGGAAAGCAATATGAGGAAAGATCATACAAAAGACTACTTTTGAGTTTGTCTACAGATACTACATCCATAGAAGAAAACACTGCCCTTCAGGTAAGTTCAGAGAAGCACAGGATAGAGTAAGGGCATAGGATATGAGGACCGGAGTGTGACTGCTTTGTATCAGGAATTACTGACATTGGGCCTATATCTTTTGTGTGCTTCTTAATTTCATGGGACAAGGATATTTGTCTTCTAAATGCATTGTCTGCCTTGGTTGCTCTTCAGTGTGGCCAACCAACTTCAGCTGTTGTTCAACAGCTATTAATGAATATTTTCTTTTTCATCAGAGCCTTGCTGTTTTGGCTACCCCCTGTGTATTATTAAGTGCCCCTTTTCTACCAATTAAATCCCAAAGATAACAGGAGCAAACTAATATGTAATTCAATAGAATCTTTGCAATATTTAAAAGTTCTAATATTAACGACTATGTTGGGTTATTGAGCATTCAATTAAAGAGCCTCAAGTGTTTAATTTAGAAATTTCCATAGGACAGGTATTGTTTGTTAATTAGTTAATTAAGTAACAAATGATTATTGAAAACATGCATAGGATTAAGCAAGCTGCAAGAGAGATAAAGATATTTCCAAGGCCATTAGCTCACTGTAATTTTAATGATAAATGTGTAATTAGACTCTTATACTAAAGAGATTGTTTGGAATGTTTTTATGCAAGCATTAAACAGGCATGTAACAAGATATTTACTTAAATAACAAGCAAAATGTAATTCTAATTCTTATTAAGCATCAGCCAATGTGTTCAAATGATACCTAATTTGCTAAAAGCAAAAACGTACAAGTATTAGTGCTTAAAAATATAATCCATTAAAAGCTTATATAACTAACTTAATTATATTACAGCTAGATTTATCCCCAAGCCTGTTTATTTCACCTCTTACACAATTATATGAGGCTTTCAAATACATTATGACTTAATGGCCAACATTTATACATTTATGTATTCAACACTTGAAGGGATTACTAGTGTATCATAATATTAAAACCCTTCCTCCCTCTTTTTGTGTCAACTTCTCAAGAGAGAAACAGATTCCCTTCTTGGATGTCCAGAACCTCCTCTATTCTGGCACATGGAACTCCAAAAATCTTTACCGAGTTAATTTGAATGAGCAGAACCAGAAAGTCTAGATATTTCTTGAAGTATATAATTCTGTTTATGCCCATCTTATTGCAGTACCCTGGCTACCATCACTGTATATGCTGTTCTTCTGTATATAATTTTTCTCTCCAGCTAGCAGCCTGATTGAGTAGGATTCAGGAAATTGTACCTCCAAGAAACTTGCCTGGACTGGGGATGCCATGGGAATTGCAATACTGATGATAATCACAATAATAATAAACACTTACAAACATTTATTTAGTGCAGAAAGAAGCTCTTTCACTGATTACTGAAGTTTAGATAGTCAATAATGTTATGAAGTAGATTCTATTCTCATCTTTATACAGGGGTGGGCAAGAGTGGGTTTACAGTTGTGAGTATGTGAAACATAGAGTTTATTCTTGTCTTATTATTTATTAAATATTGTATTATTTATTTGTATTACAACTGTAAACCTAGTGTTGTCCACCCCTGTATTTAAACTGGGGAAACTGAAGCTTAGAGCAGTTCCATATTTTTTCAAGATCCAGGATATAATCCCAGTTTAGTGAAATCAGAGTGCATTCTTGCCTGAGATTGAGATCTCCTGAAGCAGATTCTGAGATGGAGTTACTTGGTTTATGAGAACATGCTCTCAGTGGAAACCTATATGGGAAGAAACCACACAGGGTAGGGCAAGCGAAGGAGCTAGGCAAAGATGTGACCTCAGTCTGGTTGTACAGAGAGCTCTGGAGTATGAGTAATACCAAGGAGTCATCCCGTATTCAGGGATGGGGGTAGGAATTTGTGCTTCAGAATTTGTCTCTTATGGGCTATCACCTACCCCAAAGGAAGAAGGCATAAACTCGTAGGTATGTTCTGATGGGAGTAGCTCATTTTGGCAGAGGCCAGTTCTTGGGACAAGTTTGTTTCTTAGCTGTTGCAGCCAACTCTCACAAAAGCATGGAGGATGGGCGCACCAGCCAGTTACAGCAAATCAAGGCTCAATATCAGTTAGCATATACTACAGAACCTGATTCTGTAATGGTTCTCTTAACTTCCAAGTGCGCTGATGAAGAACACAGAATTTTTGTGAAGCACACTATGTTTTTATCCTGATGCACCTTTTTCTAGTTTCCTGGCTCTGGGGGAATTGCTTTAAAATCTTGTGTCTCCTTTTCATCATCTGTAAAGTGGGAGCCTTACTACTAGTGTCATGGAATTGTGATGAAGACTAAATTAAGAATGCCTTTAAATGCATTTTGTGAACTAAAGCAGAACATGAATGTTGCTTGTGTGTTGTTATTGCTATCTGACTTCCCTAGCCCATGGGCAGCCAGTAGGTGGTAGCCCATAAAGCTATGACAGTCCTAGTCTAGAAAACAAGTTTGATTAAAGATGTCATAAGTGCAAGGTCAGTGATGTAGAAGAGGGAAATAAAAGGATAGGGATAAAACTGAACTTTAAAGAAGGATGGTTGACCCTTTCTACTCTTTCAACATTCCTGTTGAATAGTGGTAAACTTAGTTAATGTGTGCAAAAACTGAGGATCAGAAAAATCAATCTACCCAAATTCCACAGCAAGTGAATAGCAAACCTGAGATTCCATCTCAGGCCATGTCAGGCCTGACTTCAGAAATTTTCAGTCACATCAGACTCCCTTTTTGCCTTCTCTATTGGCAAACCCGTGATTGAGATCTAGCTGCTCCCTGATCTCTTGACTTTATGAACCTCCCCTCCCATCTCAACAAGTTTTCATCCTGAACATCCTCACCTTGACCCTTTCTGCTGAATTATAATCACAAATACTGAGCTAAGCATAAACAATTTCTGTTTTCTGTTTGGCTCACAATCAGCACTTACTCCTAAGAGGCATTTGGAGCCTTATTTGAAGCTTAAAAAGCTAACCATCATGCCATTCTCGGTGGAAAGCAGTGTGGAAAACTGGCTTGCTGCACATCACTGATGCTTCAGTAGAGGACCATAAAGCCAGTTGATGAGAAGCATATGCATTTCAATAGAAGGCTATTATTTGTGAAGAAAAGAGATTCAATTTTTCAGAGGAGTCTAATTTTCCTCCAGAGAATATCATGCAGGCAATAGCCAAATAGCTATTAGTTTAAAAAAATTGTCTTTGTAAGAAAAGCACTTAGAGAATGATTGATCTTAACTGATAAATAAACAAATTCTATATTATTCTCTCTCTCTTTCTCCTATCATGTAATTATATTTAGATCACAATACTGAGTGTCTCCAATGTTTTTCATCAATGTTCTGATAAAGTATGCAGCAGGGGGACCATTTATGGTTTTCTTCTTTTTGTACCTTTGTTCATAAAGTAGAAATACTTATTTTAACAGGGAAATCTCAATGGCCTTAATTGTGTTTCATGGACATTCCTTAACCAATCATTAGCAAAGGGTAAAATGAATTCTAGATCATTTACAACCATTCTTTGAGTGGGTCAAGCCACATTTCCTTCTGAAGCAGTGCAAAGGAGACATTTCACTGAACAAAAACTAGGTTTTATTAGGAAGAAGAAAGGGAATAGATGATGAATAGTCAACCAGCAAAGTATCCTATCTAATAAAAGAGTAACATGCAAATTGACCATACCTCTGCTACACCAAAAGCCACACCCACCAGCCAATCAGGAGCAGGTATGCAAATTAACCCAACCAAGATGGCTGCAGATATGGAGCGAACAGGAGGCTTGGGTCTCTCTGCCAATGGAGGAAGCCATGCTTTTCACACACC
The DNA here is from genome assembly GCA_011751065.1 of Lasiurus cinereus. Classification (NCBI taxonomy): domain Eukaryota; kingdom Metazoa; phylum Chordata; class Mammalia; order Chiroptera; family Vespertilionidae; genus Lasiurus; species Lasiurus cinereus. Next base: position 21,332,630 of record JAAGEH010000226.1, on the reverse strand, counting down.
CTGGCCAGCCCAGGCCTCCGCTCAAGGCTACAAAGTTTCAATTATAGAAGATAAATAAATCCCAGATACCAGGGCCTCTTCTTGGGTTGCCAGGGGGCATGGCCAACCTGAAAACCACTACAGGCCCTTTTCCCAGGCTTCCCCATGCCCCAAGGGAACACCCACCTTGATCCAGGACACCCTTCAGAGCAAACCAGCTGGCCCCCACCCATGCACCAGGCCTCTATCCTACTAATAAAAGAGTAATATGCAAATTGACTGTCACTCCAAGACACAAGATAGCTGCCCCTATATGGACACAAGATGGCCAGTAGGGGAGGGCAATTGGGAGGGATCAGCCCAGCAGAAGAGGGCAATTGCGGCAACTGGGTCTGCAGGTTAGGGCAGTTGGGGGAAGACTCAAGCCTATAGGGAGGAGCAGTTGGGGGGGACCAGGCCTGCAGGGGAGGGCAGTTAGGAGCAAACAGGCTGGCAGGGGAGTTGTTAGGGGGTGATTAGGCTGAAAGGCAGAAGCAGTTAGGGACAATCAGGAAGGCAGGCAGGTGAGCAGTTGGGAGCCAGCAGTCCTGGATTGTGAGAGGGATGTCCAACTGCCCTCAAGGGGTCCCAGTTCGGAAAGGGTGCAGGCTGAGCTGAAGGACAACCCCCACCCTACACAAATTTTGTGCATGGGGCCTCTAGTATAACATAATAACAAAAATGATATGATACATTAAAACGTATTTTACCCTCTTATTAATTGGTTATAATTAGAAGAGGAAGAAGATAAGTTCTGTAATTTGCATCCTCAAAACCCTAACACCAATCTACAGAGGTCTCTACTTCTTAATGAGAATGAATGTGTCCTAAAATTTGAAGCCATGAAAGCAAATATGGGGACACCCTATTCAGAGATTTCCATGTGGCATGACATCCACCATGAGTAATTCTGTAAGTTGTTACAAATTCTTCTTTGGAAAAGGGAAGATATTTAACCTCTTTGTATAGCCTGGTAAAGGAGCACTGGTTTTGGAATTAGGCAAATCAATATTTGAATTATCATCTAGTAATTTTTATCAGGTTAAATTGTTTTATACTTTAGCCCCAGTTAGTTCTCTTGTGAGATGGAAATCATAATTTCCAACTCATAGATTTGTTTTGAAGGTTCAATGGGATAAAGTATAAAAAAAAATACCTGGTGCACAATGGGAAGGTAATGCTGTCAGTTCACTTTTACTGTAGACATGAGAATGGGCTACAGATGGTAGGGAACCACTGTCCCAGATATAGGAGAAATGTTGTCTATCGCTTAAATAACACAAACTGGTATTGTAGGCTCTGCTGGTGGCACCAGGATTGGCAGAAGAAAACTGTGTTTGAGGCAAACTCAGGTCTGTCATGGTTTTGCTATGATATCTGGAAACAATCAGCTGACCTCTGGCTTTCATTGTGTCAGTATATTTACTCCTGGCTTTACAAAAGAATATGTGAAGACATTTCTAGTGCTTTGAGCTTTCACATAGTCTGTACATGGAATCAGACATTATGGAAAAATATGTGAAAGTAATACTGGATATTTATAAGGATATCTTTTTGCTTTGAAGTACTATAGTAATCTGAGAAACAATGTATTGTGAAATTTGTTATGCAATGTATTGTGGGTGCTTAGGAGGCAAGGGGACAGTCATATCCAGGTATTAATGGCTGATGGATTGCCTGCAAGAGGGATTATAATCTTTCCTTTTACATGATACTGTGAAAATCACTTGCTATCTCTTGATGACAAGGCCACTGTTTTAACAAAGCACTAGATTTCGCATGTCTCAGAACTTGGAATCTCTTTGTACTGAGCAAACAGCATCCTGAGTATAAGGAACTTGTTAAAATTAAAGTTTGGGCTTAGAGTTATTTAACTCATGACGTATTATTTTGCAAAACTCATATTTTGACTCTGAGCAAATCTCTTTTATTTCCACTGCACAACGAGGCTTAATTATTTTAAAATCCATCTTTTTAAAGGATTTTCACCCAGAGACTATTGCCATGTTTGGTGTGATGGCAATAGTTATTTTAAGTTCTTTAAGGCATGCTTAACTGACTCTCCAAGCCAAACTTTTGGTTTGGCAGCTCCAGATAATCTGTCTTCACAAAGCATTTTAATAGCATTGTGAAAATCTCTTCTCCTTGAAAGTCAGAGTGTTCTGCATAAACAATAAAACAAAATGGAGGCATGGTCCGCTAAACAAACAGCAGTGACAGATCCCAATATTTCACAATATCACTACTTGCTTAATAGGGTGTAAGCAATTTTTAAAACCTCAAGTTGTTCTCTAATTATTTTAATTAACTATTCAAATCTGAGCTTTTTCATTATATAGGGTATGAACAGTAAGAGCAAACCAAGTGATCCTAATAATAATTTTCAATTAAATGCAAGCTAGAAAATGAGCTGCTGGCTCAGTCCAGTTGTTTGAGGACATATACTCCCTTTTCATTAACACTAGACCTAGTTAAATAAATGAGTATAATTTTATTCTTGAACGTACAGAAAGGTTTTTTTCCAGGACTTTTAGCTAGAATCTCTCAGTATTGACTAATTCCCCCTACCTCTTTTTTCCTTTATCTTCTTTCTCTGATGTTCTTTCTCACCATCTTTTACTTTTGTGTAATTTGGGGCTTTGTAAGAAAAACAAAGTTAGATCAGAAAGGGGGAATAACTCAGTATCAGCAAAGAAGACATTCCAGAACATTATAGACTCAGAGTTCAGGAATGAGTAAGTCCCCCAGAAAGGAAAAGTGAATTCATGATCCAGTATTCTTCTGTGTGGAAAAGATAAATATGGGCAAGAGCAAACAGATGGAAAGGTTATCTAGCACCTACTGACCTTGCTTTTTAGAGCTTTTTTGTTCTAGTATCTACTTGCTTCCTGAATTTCAGCTGAGGGAAAAGTCCATGGACTTGGTTGGTGCCAAGGCAGATAGCTAATGACTGTAGGCTCATTAAAGAATAAGGGTTCCACTATATTATAATATGACATCTAAAACATTGAAAGACCATTGGTAAAATTTCAATGTTGAACTTCCAAATTCCTGTATACTCTAGACATGCCCTCAAATATATTTTAAATTATTGAATAAAATTTTCTTTAATTTATATACTACTACAAGATAATTTATGTATATGAAAGAAGAATGGAAAGGCAATTATCAAAGTGATACTAAATGTTTTGTTGTTGTTATTGGAAACAGGGGAAAAATCTATTTTCTCTCCCAGTTAATCAGCTTTTAACAATTCCATAATAATAATTTATAATAAAAAGAACTAGTAGAACAAGTAAGTATGCATGTCTGAAAGATAAAGTCCTAAATTGAGGTGAGCCATAATTTAGCAATTAGTTCACAGGAAGGTAAATCAAAGATTGGCAGAATATCCGGAGACCATACAAACTGTAGTGGGAATGCAGTAGAAGTTATATGGTTCTAGGGGATAATGCCCTCATTCTTTCTTCTCTCAATGGCTTTATAGTAGAAACAAAAAAATAGAAATATGGTTAATTATCTAAATTCTAGAAGAAACTCTCAGCCTGGCTCTTTGTTGGGTCACTTGAGTGGTAAAGATGCAGAGAAACTAAATCTAATACCTTAACAATCTCACTCTATTTAGGTCAGAATGACTCATAATTATCAGAGTCTCATCTTTAAAATGCCTTATAACGGAATAACGACTTAATCGCCAACTTCGTATCTTTTTTTATTTTTGTCTAGATTATTCAGAGTCAAGAATTTCTTGAAAAGTGATAACTGGTCTTGGTTAAGCTTTTTTTACACTCATAGAAGATAACCATATGCATTCCCTGTCCCCAACCAAGGCATCATGGCTTATTTATTTCAGCACATTTTCCTACTAGGCTAGGACTCTGCCTAGAATCCTTTTCACTGCCAGAAGTTTGGAAAAGGTAAGCAGTTGCTCTCAGCCCCCCAAATTTTTTCCAGGCCTCATTTCTTACACAGCAGTTCTAGCCTAAAAAATAGTAAGGAAATGTAGATGCATATTTTTAATAGCATTGTAGGGGTAGTGTTCTTTCCCACCAAGACACAGATTTTAATGTTTATGTTTTAAGCCATATCTCACATACTTAAGAGATTCTCCATATTGATGAGTAATTAGCAAGTGGTCTATTATACTTAGAATTCAAATTAAGAAAGAATTTGAACTGATATTCTAAAAATACAACCAACTCTTTGATTTGTAAGGCAATATGGACCATTGAATACGTACACATTTTAAAAAATTCCATCCTTTGAAATCTTAGTTGAAATGTCAAAGTCGAGCTGCTGTGAGCCTCATCTGAGCATGAGAAAGCCCCCAACCTCACTAATAAAACTTTCAGATTTTCTGATTGAATGCCATTTGAAATTACCCACATCATGCTAACGTGCAATAGGTAGCATGCAGTAGGGTTGCCTCTCGACATGACCCTATTAGAGATTGCCACTTGTGAGGAAATCTATTCTAAAGCAGAGGCTGTATTAAGCTGGATACCAGGTCAAATGACACTATTTGGGGGAAGAATGGAGAGGTACTTCAGCCTAATGATTTGTGAAAAGTTAAGTAACAACAAATTCCATGAATATGAAATTGTGGAAAGAATGCTCTCATCACTGCTTTTATCCCTTAGCACTCTATGCAGACGGTAGCCGCGAGGAATTAGAAATAGCACCTGCTGGTGTGCCTGTCTTTCTCTGAAATGATGCTTTTTAAGATTGTAATTTTAGAACATTTAAGATGGGAAGGAGAAATTTCAGTTTGGGGTTCTTAAAGGTTTTCTTTTAGTCAGTAAGAGGGGATGGTAGGAAGTGCAATATGAGTATTCTGACATTTCCTACCTATTTTTGTTTCTGAGAACCTTTGTATATTCATGTAGCTGGCTGTGGAGAACTTTGACAATTTTCCTTGGAAGCTGTGGAAATCTCAGTGAAAAGAAAACTCAGTTTCTACATTAATAATAGATGGAAATAGATCTGGGACCCTCTGTAATTTATATCTGGGTTTTGGAAGGTTAATTTTACAAACTTTTTTCTTGGACTACAATAGTATTAATATAACATAGTGAAAGATACAATTCCACATAAAGTATTTTAAAATATACTGTGAACAGAAAAGCATGCCTATCATAATATACGATAAACTGAATTTTCACAAACTAAGAACACACCTGTGTGAAGCCGTAAGATCAAGAAACCCAGAAGCCTCTCCCATGCCCCCCTTTTAGCCTCTACTCCTTGCCAAGATTTTTTGTCTTCTAGATTCTTTTTGCCTTTTTTTTACTAACTAAAAATGGAATTTTATACTCAACATTATAAGATTAGCCCATAATTATCTGTTTTATTTTAATTTATTCACCTACATTGTACAATTTTTTACTATATGATTATACAGTTTATCATTCTTGATAGGCTGTTTTTGTCTCCTACAAACAGTATTGCTTTGAAGATTTTTTTTTAAATGTGTTTTTATTGATTTTAGAAGGGAAGGGAGAGGGAGAGAGAGTTAGAAACATCAATGATAAGAGAGAATCATTGATGGGCTGCCTCCTGCATGCCCCCCTACTGAAGAGACAGCATGTAAGCTGGGCATGTACCCTGACTAAGAATCAAACCATGATCTCTTAGTTCAATAGGTCCATGCTCAACCAACTGAGCAACACCAGCTGAGTGCTTTGAACATTCTTGTATGAATCTTCTGAAGAAACATAGACACATATTTCTGTTGGGTATATACCTAAGAGTGGTCTTGCTGGGTCAGAGGGTATGGAGAAGGTCATCATGAGTCAATATTGCCAAACAGATTTCCAGCGTGATTGCTCTTTATGTTCCCACCAGCAGTGGATGAGCATTCCAGTTGCTTCATATTCTCACCACACTTGGCATAGGTGTGTAGCTACCAGAGTTTTAGAAGCTCTTGAGGACATAGCTGTTTCCTTGTTCATCTCAGCATTCAGAGCATCATACATAGTGATGGCACTTCGTTAGGTTCCCAGATTACTTTTAGCCCTAATAAAACAATCATTTTTGATAAGAGGAATAATAGAAGCAAAACTAAAATCTATATAAGTCAGATCCTGGGGGAAAGGATGACTATCTGTTAGGATTTCTTGCATTGCCTTTATTGAGGATACTTCAGTAACATGAGGACATATCTAGTGAAAATTGCTTCAGCCCATAAAAGTTCCCTCTCACTGCCAGTATGGATACACATTTTTGTTTTATAGTTGACTTAATTTTACAGTACCAACCCAGATATGCAAAAAGGCAATTTTTTAAAATATTCCTATATTTTCTCTCAACATGTGCACTGTTGTTGGAAAATTATCTGTCCCCTTCAGGAAAACTCAGATAGTTTTGGTTTAAAACCCTATCTCTTTTATGTAAATACTAGAGGCCCAGTATATAAAATTTGTGCATGGGATGGGGGTCCTCTCAGCCTAGCCTGTACCTTCTCCAATCCAGGATCCCTTGGGGGATGTCTGGCTGCTGGTTTAGGCCCGATTCCAGAGGATTACCCCTAACTGCCCCCCCTCCAAGCCAGCCTGGTGGTCCCTAACTCCCCTGCTCGCCAGCCTGGTCACCCCTTACTGCCCTCCCTGCTGGCCTGGTTGTCCCCAACTGCCTTCCCCACCAGCTTGGTTGCCCCTCACTGCCCCCCCTGTAGCCTGGTCACCCCGAACTGTCCCTCCCCCCCACCCCTGCTGGCCTGGTTGCCCTATGTAGCCTGCTGTTCAGTCCTTCGGTCATTCCTCCCTAACCCCCCTGCTGGCCTGGCTGCCCCATGCAGCCTGTTCGGTCATTTCAGTTGTGACAGTCGCTTAGGCTTTTATATATATAGATTCAGTGAAACTGAAAATTTACCTCTCTACTTCAGCTCTCCTTTTCCCAAGACATGATCCATTTTTCTAGAGGGCATTGGAGGAATAATGTCTGGTTATTTTGTCGGCTGTCTTGAACTTGCTAGCTTTCAAAACAAGTGGCTGATCTGTCTGGACTCTGACCATGGTCCTAATCTAGCCTCCAGTTAATAAGCCCACAAGCTCAGCATCTTGAGCTCAAACCCAGGAAGCTGTCCACTGAAGCAGTGCTCTTCACCATCACCAATTCTCTCCCTGGGTATGAGGTTGCTCTCAACCCCATGCATTTTTTTCAGAGTCATACTATTTTCCTGGGGTGAACTCTGGGAAGCACAGCACTAACTCGGGACTCCTCAGCCCCTCACTGGACATATCGCTCACTGGACATATCGAAGTTAGATGTGTCTGGGAAGAGTTTGGGATAGAGTTGGTGGGGATATCTTAAGACAAGCACCAGCCTCGTTATCCTAGTCTCTACATCATGTCTTCTTTCTTGCCCACTGGTTGAAAAATGTATTTCCTTTAGGGATGAGGAAATGAAAGTTGCTTTACTCATGGCACAGTTTTCTTTGCTCTATGTTTTTTTTTTTTTTGAACATATACTCTATGTTCTGTCTTCTAAACTTGATTTTTAATATTTAAAATTTTTTTTGGAAATTCTAAGAAGTCATGACTACCCCTTTTTTTCTCATGAAAGCCTAGCTCTTGCTCATTTCAAGTATGTAGCCTAAGATGTTTGCTATGGTTTTGAGAACTATATTTAGTCATTGAAGTGACTCTTCATTCTGGATAGTATCTTTCCTCCTTCTGAGTGCATGCCTCCATAAAGCTACCAGTGCTGCTTGAACGGTGGAGAGACAGATAGGAGTGAGGGCAATCAGAGCACACAGTTTTATATCAATTCACAATCCCACTGCCTTGTGAAGCTGCCTTCAGTATGGGTAGAGAAGAGGAAACTCCAGGAAACTAGAGGACTTATTTGCCCAGGAGTCCTTTTAACTTCACCAAGTAACAATATCACTTTTTATTTTCCTTAAGAATGTGAAAGTAAGCTGAATATGAAGCAGGTTCACTAAAATGTGTGGGCCACTTTCTAAGAAGATAAATTATGAAATTTACATAATAATTCTCATTTTACAAAGATGATTTTTTTTTGCCAGAGCCCCAAGTGAGGTAATAATATTGTGGCAAGATGTTATCGTTCATTCCCCAGGGGAGGTAATAAAATGATTTAGAATATTTTATGTACTTATGCCCAGAAAACTCGTCTTAAAAATAGCTCCTTCTTTGTTCACACCTAGGATGAAGGAAGTTGTCAGCCTGTGTTTCCAGGTTTGCCTGGGTGTCAGAAGAAATTTTTTGGCAGAGATTTGTACCAAAGGGCTAATGAAAGCTATTTTAGTTGGTCACTTTCTCTTGATGTCTTGAAATTTCCATTTTATTATGATTAAAGGATGAAAGTATGTCTGAATATATCTGGCCCAAGGGATGGCTTTCCTAATTTTGATATTTCCTTTATCCTAGCAATGAATTAAATTCACTCATTAACAAACCCTTTCTTGTACTTCACAAGTGAGAAGACTTTCTAATTTGGTGTCAAAATAATTTTCTATAGATGTTTATCAGAAATACTTTTACCTCTCACTTAGCCCAAAGCAGTATGTTCATTTACTCTTCTTTCATTCATTATATTTATTTTAAACACAGTAAGTGAGCATAAGAGAACATAAAGAGGAATAAAACATGACCCCCAATGTTAAGAAGCTCATTATTCAGCATTGTAGACAGTCCTATAGAAACAAAGCACAGTGAAGTGTCATTGGTGTTGGGGATCAATGAAATACAGTGAGACAAAAATGTGAGAGAACTTTCCCATATTGGAAAAAGTTCAAAATTTTTCTTTAAAAAAATGGCGTGAGTTGGATTTTACTAACGGGTACACACTGTGGAAAGGCTACTCCCAGCAGGAAGTAAATGGTTAGAGTTGGTGTACAGGAGCTGATACCTTGAGAAGAACTGTAGAGGTTCACAAGTCCAGATGGTGGAATTGTTGGTGTGCCAAGTTAATTTTAGCCTATAATTTGGTCATGCATGTGGATGGACGATGTGATTGCATACATTCTCAGTTGCAGTCTCCAAACCGAGTGGCTTACTCAGCAAAAATCTGTTTCCCACAATTCATGAGGCTCTAAATCCAAGATCATGGTGTTGGCAGGTTTGGTTTCATCTGTGATCTTGTTGCTTAATGATCACCATCTTGCAAATGACCACCTACTCTTTGTGGCTTCACCTGGCCTCTCCTCTGTAGGTACATCCCTGGTGTTCCTTTGTGGGTCCTACTCTCCTTTTATAAGGACACCATTTTAACTTAATTACCCCTGTAAGGTGCCTATCTCTAAATGCAGTCACATTCTAAGGTACTGGGGGTTATGGCTTCAGCATATGAATTTGGGAGGAGGGGAATATAATTCAGCCTATAGCAGGACACTGTTAATTTTTTCAGCATTACAAAATCTGAATATGAGGTCTACGTTTATGGCAATGGGATAGATGGAAAGATGCTTATGAGAAATAAATTGGGTCGATGTCATTCTGGGTTTGCTAGTTTGGGTGAAAAGAAACAAGAGTGAATTCATTGAAATAAGCAATTCAGAAACAAGGTAAAGTTTTTTTTTTTAATAGCTGATTACTTCATCTTTGACTCAGTTGAATTTTAGACACTAAGATTTTTGAGAGAAGTTGTGTAGTATGTAGTTCACAAGATGAAGATGAAGCTGTGTAATACTATAGATATTTATTTTTAACAACTTTTCCTTAATAATTTCATTGAACTTCTGGTAAATGGACAGCAACCAATTTTTCATAGGAAGGAGGCTTTTTAGAGGAGAAAAAGTCACAAATCATTATAATGTTTAAGGAAATGTTAGTTTCCACTCATTCTCATTGCTTTGGCAAAGCTTTTGAAACTGCTTTGCCTCATGACATTGCTTATCACACACACTGATAATTAAAATATATATTGATATATATATCTTTCACTTATTGCAAGGAATAGTATTACATTGTTATTAGAAAATTAATTGGAATGAATGAAACTAACATACAATGACGGTGAATTTCAGTATCATAGAAGTTTCTAAAATTTGACAAGCAAAACCTTTTGAAATAGCAAACCTTACCAAAAAGGCCTGACTCTTGTTACAGATGGATGCCTTCCCAAATGTGATTTTAGTAAACAAAGCTGCATTTGAACTACAAGAGAGAACAAGGGTCAAAGAAACAATATTACTTCCAGGGGAAAAGGAGTGCAATGGGCAACTAGTCTCAATTTCATTTAAGGGCAAGAATGACATTATTTTGTGATGAGTAATAATTGTAGATAAATGTGTTAAACTATTACAGAATGTCACCATATAATATTTACTTAAGTACTCCACTGTTTTATTTGTTAAATTTTTCCCATCTAGTTCATGTACTCTCGGGATAGATTAGTGGTTACCAATCTGGGCCATTTTTGTCCCCCACCTCCACCCCCAGGGGACATTTGGCAATATTTGGAAATATTTTTTGTTTGTCACAGCATGCGGGGAGGTGGGAGAGGTCTGGTGGTGATTGTTCCTGGCATTTGGTGGGTAGAGGCCATGGATGCTGCTCAGCATCCTGCAGTGCACCAGCAGCACCTACAACAAAGAATTATCCAGCTGAAATGTCAGTAGTGCAGAGGTGGAGATCCCAGGTTCATTACAAAACAGTGCCATTTGCTTTAAAAAGTAAAGAGCCAATCCTTTGAGTTGATTTTCAAGTTTGAATCAGATTCCTACCTGAGCAATTGCTTGCTGCTGTGAGAACGGTGGTAGGGTGTGTATGTGTGTGCGCCTTCATTTGTTTGCAATTTTCACCTGAGGTTATTGTTGTTTTGAATTAACTACATTTCATAATGTACACATGTGGGTTTAGAGAAAATTAAGCTATGTAAACCTTTTAATTTTTAATTGTAATTTTGCACATATATATAATCAGAGATTATAATAAACCCTAACAATTCCTACAGTTTTCAGAATGGAAATTCAGAATTCCACTGAATGCCCACATTAATTACTGAGTCTTGAGTGTAGACATATTGTGTATAAACTCATTGTCTTTCTCTTTTTTAACAGAACAAATTAATGGGGTACATTTATAAATTGTATTATTGTATTATTATCTACAAATTATTTATATGCATTTTCCACTTAATGCTTATATACCCAATGCCAGTTATTATCATCATAACCTTTTTAAAAATGAAAAGAATGAAAGTCTATGAGAAAAATTATCCTAGCTATTCAGGGCATAGTAACTTTAAAATTAAATCAAAGAGTTATTTACTTAGTAGAATTCAACAAATAGTTATTAGGCACCTAAAATGTACCAGATACTATAACCAAATACTGTGCTAAGTTCCAAAATTAAAGCCAATCTGTTTTCAGTCCTATGAGAAAAGCTTTAGCCTTCTAGGATTAGAATTTGGATTATTTGAGGAATCCCAGAACCAAAAAGAAAATTTATGTTAATACTATATTAATAGCATAATACTATTCACTCTTATAACATTTAAGTGATAGAAATAACCATGGGGCACAACAAACAAGTAATTAATATTCTTAAAGTGTCAGAAGTGACAGAATTCTAAGTTTAAATGTCATATTTCTATGCCTAATTATCTTTTTTCCTGACTACTGTCTGGGGGTTGTGGATCAATAAAATAAAGTTTATTTATAATTATATACATCTAAGAATTATGACTTATCAGAGCAAGAAAGATATTTTGAGATATCTTATTTCATATGCATCAAGGTTGGAGGGGCCAAGCCACTCCTTACGTCAGAGCCAATTATTAGGAGAGTGAAAAAACAAAACAAATATCTCAGATATCCTAACTCCCAGATAGATGTACTTTTCTACCAAATCTCTTATCTGCCTTCCCCACAGAGCTCCATGTTTGATCACAAGTAGTGTGACCAAACCTGAGGCTCCCTTAGGTTGTCTGGATCTCTCAGTTTTAGCACTGTATGTCTTTCACTGTGGGAACCCCCACAGCCCCAGCAAACTGGGATAGTTAATCACCCTCAATTAACAAGACACATAGAAGTATTTGTTATGTCAAGTCCTTTCCTTTGAGTATTGCCTTATAGCATTTCTTCACCTTGCTCATATTATTTTCTTAATGACCACTGATTACCAAGAATGGATATCTGCCTGCCATTAGAGTTTTATAAGATATGAAATAATACAAGGGGTCATGGGCGTGTTGAGTAGGGAATAGTAAGAGATGATGCAACATCTCCCATATACTTGAGACATGTTTTCAGTGATGGGCAAAAGTTGTTTGTGAACATGTCCCAATAACACCAGAAACAAGATCCCAGTCTATTCATAAGCATAAGTCTTTGAGATAATTGGACTTATTTGTGGAGAGAATTCACATTAACCCCCAAAGTTTGTGAAATTTTACTCTAAGGCTCTAAATGCCTGGAACAGAGACATGTTTTCATTAAAATGTGAAAAATTTCCATCTTCTTGATTTATGGCAGGTATGTTAAAAGTATTTACGTGAGAATCCTAAGAATTTCCACCTCATGATGAGTTATGACTTTTTAGAAGAATTATTATAATAAAAAACTCAACATTAACAGTTCTTGGTGGGGAATTAGAGAAATCTGACTCCTAATAGAGATATTTCATGTCACCCCAGCAATCTGCTTCTGGGTATTAACCCAAGAGAAATAAAAATTCCCATCTCCACAAAGACTTGCATGTGAATGTTCATAGCAGCATTGTTACTAACAGCTAAAAAGTGGAAGCCACCCAAATGTCCATTGGCTGGTGAATGGAGAAACAAAATGTGGTACGTGCATACAATGGAATACTATTTGCAATAGAAAAGAATGAGACACTGACACATGCTATAATACTATTGAACTGGAAAAATATTATTGTAAGTGAAAGAAGCCAGAGACAAGAGATCACATATTGTATGATCCCATTTATATCAAATGTCCAGAAAAAGTCAAATCTAGAGAAAGAGTAGATTGGTTATTGCCTGAGACTGGATGTATGAACAGGGAGTGACTGCAAGTGGACATGAGGTCTCTTTTGGGGGTGATAAAAAATGTTCCAAAATTAGATTGCGATGATAGTTGTGCAACTCTGTAAATTTATTAAAGATTGTTAAATTGTGTATGTAAAACTGGTATATTTAATGGTATGGAAGAAAATGGTATATCTTAATACAGCTATTTTTAGAAAAGAATGTATATTAACTTCAAATTACTTTCCCTGAAACATAGAACTAAAAAGATAATATAGTTTACAAGACCAAGAAAATTTGATATTGTATGTTGAGGGATGTAATGAAGTCCTTATTTCTTTTGTCACAGTTGTTATTTTATAAAAAGAATTAAACCTGTGCTAATTGACAGGCATTCTTTGTCCATGCATTTTGAATGGTATACATTCTTTTTCTCAGTCTAGCTCTCTTTAATTTTCTACCTCTGTCTCATCACCTGGTAACCATTTGCTGGCATTTAGAGCAAGAGTGCAAATGCATTTTCTTTCTGTGTGTTTGAACAGTCTGGGCCTGCACAGTGAGAGAACAAAAATGGAGGGAAATCCTCATAATAAGATTCATGGGCTCTTATTATCCAGGATAATGGCATTGCTGCTCCTCTCCTTTCTCCCCAGAAATCACCTAAAACAAGGGAGAACAGAGGCTGGATTCACAGTCAGATTCCAGCGGAACAGCAGTGAGCACGCAGCCCACCTGCCACAGGCAAGAGCGTGGCAAGGAGGGCAGAGATTGTTAGTAGACAGTTGAAAAGGGTAAGAGAGAGGCCAACAGATTTCTTAAGAGGCCTGTCTGCTTATCCTTTCTCATTGCAGTTCTGAGGCCAGTCTGGCCCCCACACAGGCTCTTCCTCTTCTGCCCCTGTCACCATGGCCCCTGGCCTACCCCGGCTTGTTTTCCATTGCAATACCTGGAAGTCAGCTCTTTCCTTTGCACGAGGGACCAAATCAAAGCCCACAAATGGAATGTGTAGGTTATTTACAGATTGTTACTGAGCAAATTTAATCACTGGTCGGCTGTTACTCCATCATCATTTCTCTTGACGAGAACATCACAGACTTAAATGTTGCAAAGGAGGGAGAAGTGGCCATAATCCAACTATGACAGTAACAGCCAATTCTGCTGTGATGGGAAGAGGTGCTGTATTAGTGCCAATACATTAACCAACTTTCCAATTGCAGCAGGGAGACTGATTGCTATTACAATTCCCACCGGCACTCCTCCATGGAGGTAACAGAAATGCTCTGCTTGAATAAGCATTCATTTCTAGTTGTGCTGCAGAGAGAGAGAGAGAGAGAGAGAGAGAGAGAGAGAGAGAGAGAGAGAAACACAAATAATAACTGGTTAACATGAGAGTAGGTGTGGAGGGCCAGGAATTTCTGCATCCTTCTTTCACCACTAGTTGCATGATGTTGGGCAAGTCAATGTGAATCTCGGACTGTATTTGCAAAATGATTATAATAGTAGTATTACCTCCTAGTGAATTAAATAGGGACACAAATTATTTAACAGTCTCTCCATCAGGAGATGAAGTCTGTATCCCCTCCCCTTATCCAATAGGCGCTGGGACTATTATGATTGATAGAATATGGCAGAAATGGCACTGGCAATTTCTGGGTACAAGCCTAAAAAGACTGGAAGCGTCTGTTTCCTGGCTTGCAGGGAATCCTAAGTTGCTACGTAAGCAGTCTGACTCGGCTGAAAATACCAAGCTGGAGAGGCCATACACCAGCATTTCAGCCACCTGTCCCAGCAGAGCAAGTGCTTCCAGCCGTCCCAGGGCATTTGAATAAAGCCATCCTGGGTAAGCTTGCCAACCAGCTGAATAACCCAGGTGGCCTCAGTTGATACCATGAGGAGCAGGAGAACTGCCCTGCTGAATCCTGTTCAAATCCCTTAGTCACATATCCATGAGGTATATGAAACTAGTTGCTTTGTTAAGTTGTTAAGTTTTGGGATAATTGCAGCAAATAATCAACAGCTATCTTGAAGCTGTTGAAAAGATTAAGTGGAATCATAAAATTGTTCAGTAAAGAGTAGTTTTTAGTGCTATTTCAGTAATGATGATAATATTAATAAAAAGGAGCATACTTTAGCCTTGCCTAATATTAAAAAACAAATAAACACAATCTTTTAAAAATAATTTGGAGAGCAAAAATTCTTTCTGACCTATAGGTTTTATCTTTAACAACAGATAATATGAGGACTTGCCTGGAATAATTGGAACATCACACATCAGGATAAAGTAAGCTTATAAAGTACCTTCAATATACCAGGCACCATGTACACATTTTCTCATTTCATTCTTACAGCAACCCTCTAGGTGACTACTTTGGCTTCTTTCTTTCTTTCTTTCTTTCTTTTTCTTTTTTTTTTTAAATTTGGAGTTACATTTATTACACACAGGTCCAGAGGAAAATGTCTCTTAAATTCTGGGCCCCAATGTGGAGAAATTTTTCCTATTTATATGTTTTTACCTTCTTTGTCTCACAAATATGGGATGTTTCCTGCCCCTTTTGCAAGTTTTTTTTAAATTAAATCTTTATTATTCAGATTATTACATTTGTTTCTCTTTTTTCCCCTCCATAACTCCCCTCCACCTGGATCCCACCCCTCCCTCTACCCTAACCTTTCCCCCATTGACCTCATCCATAGGTGTATGATTTTTGTCCAGTCTCTCCTGCACCACCCTCACCTCTTTACCCCTGAGAATCATCAGTCCACTCCTTTTCTGTGCTCCTGATTCTATTATATTTACCAGTTTATTCTGTTGATCAAATTTTTAATTCACTTAATTTTTAGATTCACTTGTTGATAGATATGTATTTGTTGTTCATAATTTTTTTTTATCTTTTACCTTTTTTCTTCTTCCTCTTCTTAAAGAGTACCTTTTAGCATTTCATATTTTACTGGTTTAGACTTGATGAACTCCTTTAGCTTTTTCTTATCTGTGAATCTCTTTGCTCTTCAATTTTGAATGATAACTTTGCTGGATAGAGTAATCTTGGTTGTAGGTTCTTGCTATTCATCACATTGAATATTTCTTGCCACTCCCATCTGGCCTGCATAGTTTCTGTTGAGAAATCAGCTGACAATTGTATGGGTGCTTCCTTGTAGGTAATTAACTGTTTTTCTCTTGCTGCTTTTAATATTCTCTCTTTGTCTTTTGCTCTTGGTATTTTAATTATGATGTGTCTTGGTATGGTCCTCTTTGGATTCCTTTTGTTTGGGGTTCTGTGTGCTTCCTGGAATTGTAAGTCTATTTCTTTCACCAGATGTGGGAAGTTTTCAGTCATTATTTCTTCAAATAGGTTTTCAGTATCTTGCTCTCTCTCTTCTTCTGATACCCCCACAATTCTGATGTTGGTCACTTGAAGCTGTCCCAGATGCTCCTTACATTATCTTCACATTTTTGGATTCATTTTTCTTCTTGCTTTACCAGTTGAGTATTTTATGATTCTTTATATTTCAAATTTTTGACTGGATTCTTGCCTTCCTCTAATCTGCTGTTAGGTCTCTGTATAATATTTTTTATTTCAGTCAGTGTATGTTTAATTTCTAGTTGGTCCTTTTTCATCTCTAGTTGGTCCTTTTCCATCTCTATTTGGTCTTTTTTCATGTCCTCTTGGATCTCGCTAAATTTATCCATCTTTTCTAGGATATTCTTGAAAAACCTTATAAGCGTGGTTTTGAACTCTATATCCAGTCATTTGTTTTCCTCCATTTCTTTTGTTTGTGATCTCTTCCTTTGTCTCCGCATTTTCACTATGCCAGGAGAACTTCTTTGTTGGATTCACTCTTATGACACAAGACTTGCAAAACTGTAAAAGCCTCTCTGGTATGCTTGGGATGGGTGGAGTCTCAGGGCTTAATGGACCACCTTATCTTTCAGTTGGCCCCACCCTTCACGGCCCCTGGGTCTCACATGTCTCTGGGTAATCACTGGAGCAGTCCCTGTTCGTGCGCTCAATGCCTCTAGACAGCTGCCTTTCCAGCTACCCTGTGCTCTGGGACTATATGAGTCTGGGTCCCCAGGGTTTCGCCCAAAACTGGGGTTTAGTGGAGTTAGAAGTGGCACAATTGGGAGGCTCTGTCTCCCCTCCACTCGTGAAAGCCAGCGGCACAATCAGCAGTTGGTCTTCTGTGCACAGTGCTGTGCACACCACCAGACTTCTGCCCTTTTGCGACTCCCCTAAATTTCCGTGCACTTCTCCCTTTTCAGAGTTCAACCTCCCCCCTGTTTGAGTTTCGCCTGAACCTGGGGTGCAGTGCTGTAGGATAAGGGGTTCAATGCAGTTGCGAGTCTCTGTCTCCCTCCCACTAGAGAAAGCCAGCCAGGTTCTCCGGCACCCACTCTCTCCACACGCACGTCTCCGTACCTCAGCTTTTTGCAGTTTGTCTGGGTCTCCGTGAGCCCCTCTCTTTCCTTCTAGTTGTAGAATTGCCACTCAGCCAGCTTTCCTGTGGTTCTGGATGATGTCCGTTCTGTCTTTTAGTTGTAGTTTTGAAATTGTTGTGGGAGGCAGCAGAGTAGGTGTTTACCTATGCCGCCATCTTGTATTCTCCTCTGGGCTCATTTCTTACAATATAAACTCAGAAAAGTTTAGTAACTTGCCCAAAGTTCCATAGCTAGGAAATGATAGAAGTAAAAATCCAAGCACATGACTATCTGCTTCCAAGGCAGAGAAAAAGCATCAATTGAGTTGAGTCTTAGAGAATACATAAGTGTATAATGAAAAAGAGGGAAGCCTGGAGGCAACGTAAAGATGTCTGCATTGGAGGTAGTGATAAGATGAGCTGCAGTCTTTTTTGATGAGCTCCAATCAGCAGAAGTTTACTCTCACAACTGAGATGGATCTCCAGGTCCCTACTTCTCTTCGCCAGTTGGTCCTGATGAAGAGTGTGGAAATGAGCCTGGAAAGAAATGCTGGGTGCTGAAAATCAGGGTGAGAATGATTGAAAGCTCAAATGTTGCTTCAGGACTCATCCTTTCTGCTGAAGTCTAACTTTCTTCTCTCCTGGCTTTTGGCAAAGCACATACTAGCAGAGAACAAAGACTGCTTCATTCAGTGCCTGAGGGACCTAGCCAGTATCAAAGTTGCTAAAGGAACAGATTAAATTTGTCAAGGAATACCTCCTGAATTTCTTACTAAATCACTGTAGTCCATGACCTAAAATAACCCGAGATTGAAACTTTCATGTTATCCTTGTCTTCAGTCCTCTGTGAACAGACGGCTGGTGGCAGCCTCTTGCAGCTCTGAAATGGGCACATGTGATGGGGTTCGTGCTGACAAGAAGATAATCCCAGGCTCAGTATGCCCTGCAAACCTCCTGGAACAGAGCCTCATGTTGGTCATGGCTCCTCCAATTACTTACTTCACCGCTAATGCTCTGGCTTGCCACCTTCCCCAGGTACCTTGTCATTAAAAATAGTCTCTTGTTGATCTTACCAAATTTTCTTCTCTCTTCACTGTCACAAATGTGCAAAAAGTAGAAAATACTCATGCTAACTTCTCCTCAGTCTTCAGCTTTGGAGCAGTAACTGGGTAACAGCAATTAAAATGAAAGCACAAACCATTCTAAACAATTGTGTCAACAACAACAAAGGAAATAAAAGTCTAGTTGGATTTAATAAGCAGAATTCTTAACTTTTCTTTGAAGGCTCTCCTTATTGTTAAAAGGGTAGTTTTGTAGGAGATGGTCTCTACCATGCTTTTCATCTTATATTTGTTGGAGAAATAAATCCACAACACAGAACATTGTTTTTAGTTAAATGAAACAGGTATTACAAAGTAAAACTTAGAGCTGGACATAAAACCTATTTAAAAGAAGGATCATTAAGTAGCTTTGGAAAGCAAACAAGTAGTTGCTTTAGTTGTGGCACAATGGAAGGGCTCGTGTGAGGAGGGTGAAGACTGGTAAAATATCTGGGCTCAGCTTTCTCTTCTTAGATATTGCTGAAGGTTCCATTCCAGATTCTACAGAATCTAGTCAAGGGTTTATAACTTTTTTTCATGGAGAAACAAAATCTTACACTTAAGATCATTTCCCTAATTTACTGAGATTACTCAGAGTGTTCATTGTCAGCAACAAAAGTCAATTGTTTGTCTGGTTCTTCCATTTTAATGGTACCCCGTCTCCCACCTCCTTCCCCACCTAGTCAGTTTATTTCACTATCCCCAGTATTAGATACTAGAAAGATACAGGTACTGCTAAGTTCACCTTTCACCCAGTACAAGTTCTTGGGCCATATTTATTTTTCTTCCCTGCCAAAATAGCTTCTTGGTGGTGGAAACGAGACATAGAGATATTATGAGATATTTTATGATATTCTGGAATCTTCTGTTTATTTTTTAACATTTATAGAATTCAGTGTACCTTTCTGTAGTTTCTGTTAATGAGGTTTTGTTGTGTACATGGTTGATGCAGTTAATTTCAGGGGACAAAGAGTCTGTGATCCATATTCACCCATTATCCTTACCTGAAAGTATCTGCTCCATATCCTCCTATATAATAAAAAGGTAATATGCAAATTGACTATCACTCCAAAACACAAGATGGCCACCTCCATGTGGACACAAGATGGCCACCACAAGATGACCAGCAGGAGAAGGCAGTTGTAAGCAACCAGGCCTGCAGTGGAGGGCAAGGGAGGGACCAGGCCTGTAAAGGAGGACAGTTGGGGGTGATCAGGCCTGCAAGGTAGGGCAGTTAGGGGTGAACAGACCAGCAGGAGAGTACAGTTAGAGGTGACCAGGCCTACAGGAGAGGGCAGTTAGGGGCACCAGCCCTGCAGGGGAGGACAGTAGGAGGGACAAGGCCTGCAGGGGAGGGCAGTTGGGAGAGACCAGGCCAGCAGAGGAGGGAAGTCAGGAGCAACCAGGCTGCCAAAGGAGGGAAGTTAGGGGTGACCTGGCCAGCAGGGGAGGGCAATTGAGGGCAATCAGGCCTGCAGGAAGAGGACAGTTAGGGGCAATTGGGTTGGCAGGGGAGCAGTTAGGCATTGATCAGGCTGGCAGGGGAGTGGTTAGGGGGTGATCAGGCTGGCAGGCAGAAGTGGTTAGGGGCAATTAGGCAGTTAGGCAGGTGATCATAAGGGAACCAGCGGTCGGGATTGTGAGAGAAATGTCTGACTGCCCATTTAGGCCCAATCCCACTACCAGTTAGACATTCCTTGAGGAGTCCATATTTGAGAGCATGCAGGCTGAGCTGAGGGACACCCCCTCCCCCGTGCATGAATTTCATGTACCGAGCTCTAGTAATTTTAGAAATTCCTTTCCAAGTCAAGAGTCCTCAGTATTATCTAATAATTATGTAAAGGCTATATTTATTACACATTTATTTAATAAATTCTAGCTATCCTATGAGGTTTTCATGCACTGGTAACTTCACAGCAGTCCTGTTAAACAGCTACTGTTATTGTCAGCATACCATTTCTTCATATGAGATGCTTAGGGAATAATGTGGTTAAATAACTATCCCAAGGACAGCAACTAATGGAAGATGGGCCACGATTTGATTCTAGGCATTCTGGAATCTGCCCCTGCAACCTCCAGCACTGTGTTGTTTTCCTTCAAGGACTCAGAAGGGGGAACCAGCTGAGCTCCATCAAATTCTGCCACTGCCAAGCACCCATCTTTGTGTCAGTACCTGGCTTTATCCAAATTTGGCCCTTAGAGTGCCTATTATTCATTCTAAGTGCTTAGAAGTTGCATCAGGGCTAGATTTACACATGTGGTGGCAGCATCATTCCAGAGACTTTCAATATCTTGTTTCATGGTAGAGTGAGCCATGACTCTGGGTTTCAATAGGCCTACTCTGATAGCAGAGCCATGTCTTTTGTTTTTTTAAAAAATATAATACACTACTGTCACCTACCATATGAAAATGACCATTGTTTATTTGGACTTGTAATACTTCATCTCCCCAGTTGCTTTGGAGAGTAAGCATCTCATTGTCCTTAATTCATTGCTTTTCACATTCTATTTTTCCAAGTGCAACACATATTCCTCATTCTGCCAGATTCCTCCATATGGACCAGGAAATAGTTATTTTTTCATGAGCAAATGAAAAAAAAAAAGGTATAACTGACAGCAAAGCCCAAAGATAACTTGTGTCTCTTTGCCCTGATAGCCTTCTTAGGATATCATTTCAGAATGTTGGCTAGGACAATGGAAAAAATAAATGAAAACATGAGAGTTTGAGTCATCCTTCGAAATAAATAATTGTTCCCATTCCTTCTTCATCCAATCTGTCAGAAAAAATTCTCCCTTGACCCAGAAATGATGAATTATATTAGTGATCAGTAAATGCATCACATTCAGGGGGAAAAAATGACACAATGTGCCAGAGAGAACAAAAGTCATCTTAGAATCTGGGGTAGGGGTCAAGGAACTGACTGATTTTGTACAGCCAACACCTCATTCCATGGGCTGATTCACACTCTACCGGTGGGTGTCAGTGCTGGGAAGACGGGCTTTTCTTAGCACAAGTATTTTGTAGCCCAGCATACAAAGAAGTCAAAGTATTTTTCTACACGGTGAGCCCTGTCTAGGTTTTGAAATGGTTAATATTATTTAATAAAGAGCGAAATCAGAGAAAAAAATATGGATTGCTCTTCCACTTGTAGCACTGACAAATAAAGGAAAGCTGAGCCACACATGTGTAAGGGCTCTAGATGTGGGTAGACCACTGACTCTGGACAAAAGAGTGAAACTTCCCGCTGGCTATGTTGTGGGGAAGAGTGTTTGGATAGATACTGTTCTCTCCAAGCAGCTATGAGGGGCTTCTTATATGGTATTATTTGAGTTGTGAAGACAAGAGAGTGTGGTTTTGAGCACACAGGCACTGGTGCTTGGTGTTGATTCTATGCTGAGCTCTGCTTCTTACGTGATCTGGGATTACTTGATATGTTCTTTGGGCTTCTTTGTCATTAAGATGGGTATATTAACATTAATTCCTAGGGTTGTTGGAAGGGTTAAATAAATATTCAAGGATCTGACATAGCAATAGTCTCTATTACATAGCAAGCACTCACCATTAGAGATAATAGTTTTTATCATCATCTTGTTACTGTTTCTTACATGGGAGTCCCCCACCTAGAAATGCCATACAGAACATAGGCAGTTTGAAAATAACCACCATTTTGTGTCACTTCACTCTTTTCCAGGTGATTTCTCCTCCATTTCATGATTATGCTCCATGCCTGGGGGTCATTGTAACCACAGCTTTGAGTCCCTGTTTAATTTTCAAACCTATCAGAGCCTCAATTTGCTCATTTGTCAAATTTACCCAAAGCCCATTCTGTCTAACATATTTAAAAAGGACTCACATCTTATGTTTTTACCGGAAGTAGCAGATGAGCAGTCTCTAATGGGAGAGAATGCCCTCTACAGAGTAATCAGTTCATTGCCATTGAGAACTTCACCGCAGCCTGGCAGGACACTCCTACACAAAGGTATTTCAATGAATTTCACAGAACAGATGAGGTATGCTGTGCACACCTGCCTCTTAGGATTAATTCTCAGGTTATAGTGAAGCTCAGAAAAGTGCTATTTCTTGACCTAAAAGGAGGTTAAAACACTTTCAGTGGAAATCGATTCACTTCAAGGTATTTAGCACTGTTCATATTTTGTGAAAGTCTCTATGACAGGGCTGGTTTCAATTGGCACTTTATGTCGCAGTTACAGGAAGCCCATCGCAAAGAGAGTGGAATCTGAATGAGTGTTTAACAAGATGGGCTATTTGCTTTGTTTCACTTCCAAGATAAAAGGGGAACATGCCCCAGACACCCCCCAAACAAGCTGAGGATGTTGGGACCCTTCTACACATCTGCTACATAAGAAGTGGCAAAGTGATTGCTAGAAAAATAAAATAGTTTTTTTCTGCTGCTCTTATTTTTTATTTGCTAGGGGAATTTTTGTTACACTTGGTCAAATAGCATTATGTACAGTGAAGGAAATGAGGTGTGAGGGAATCATTCGATAAAAAATGATAAATCATAAAAGATCATTTAGAGAAAAATGCTGTTAGCAAGAGCTTTAGAAGTATGAAGATCTATTTCCATAGGCTTTTAGGAAATGCTATCTCGGAAATTGCGCCATATAGTTGCTCCTTTCTTCCTTGAAAAGCTAGTGATAAATTTCAAGTGGAATTATGTAAGAAATAATGCAGGTGGTCAGTCATGACCTGAAATTGGTTGGGGAAAATTGCTTTCTGAGGAGAAAAAAATATAATCAGAGCCATGACCAACAAATTAGAAAACAAAACTCAAATTATAGGAATGATTTCAGTGACTTATATGTGACTGTTGGGGAAGAAAGAATGATGAGATAAGATTAACCAAGGGTTAGGGAGGATGTAGAGAAATGGGAACCTTCATATTCTTCTGTGGAAGAGAAAATGGTGCAACTATTTTGAAGAACATTTTTGCAGTATTGAGAGAAATTGACTATGTGCATATTGTAAGACCCAACAATTGCACAGTTAAGTGTATGCTTGAGAAAATGTCTTGCCCAAGTACACAAAGTAACACATTTGAGCACATTAATATAGCATTACCTGGAGTAGCAAAGTGATGAAAACAAACTAGAAATAAATAAATAGAAAAACAAAGTTTAAAGTATTTTTATGAAGGCCTAGTACACAGGATTCCAAAGAACTCACCTAGTTGTACATAGATTAATGTGTATAGATCAAAATATTATTAACAATAAACTAAATGGCTGTGTAATTCAATGCTATTTATGCGTATAAATAAAACATATGCAAAGCATTGGTAGATATTATACACTGATATGCATACACATAAGAAATAGAAATTTGTGGGAGGTATATCTGAAGCAGAAGCATGAAAAAGAAAAGGCCTGACTTTGAGGGGGGAATAGAAATAAAATAAAACATAAAAAAGAAAAAAATTTGAACTGATGATAATGTATTAATGATATAAATTTACAAATAAAAATGATAAATCTAGTTCTGTGTGTTAGAAGTCAAATGTTGCATCTATATATATCTATCTATACTTATAAAGAGGTAATATGCTAATTGTCTGTTATGGTGTCCCAGTAACAACCAATTTGCATATTGACAGACCAGTAGGAGGCTGTGTGCACAGCTGGGAGCAGGCAGCTGGAGCCAAGTTCTGGGGGTTTGAGAAGCGTGCCTGACAGGAGCCTGGACTACAAAGAAGAAAGAGGATGCAGCCATGGGGAGCTCTTCCAATCCCCCTGCACAGACACCCTATCTCAGCCACGGCACCCTAGGGGGTCGGGGAGGCTGACCAGATGGGGAGAAGACCATTCTTGGGGGCAGCTGCAGCCTGCACCTCTGACTCTCTATCTCTTCCCCTGCCATTCCCACCAGGGGCACCCAACACAATAGCATGCCAGTGACCACCCACCAGTGCCCCCCAGGCACTCAGGGCCCATGGTCTGCCGCTGCCAGGTACCCTCCACTGGGGCCAGGCATACCTCTCCTCACTACAACTCCAGACCTGGGTGGAGGCAGGCCTGAGTGGCCCCCCAGGGTCAGACCCTTCCTCCCAACAGCAGCAGCGTCTGTCCGCAGAAGAAGCACTGTGAACCTCGCTGGGGGCAAGGCTAAACCTGCCCTCCTAGCCTGCCTGGCTCCACCCTGGCCCGGCCCCTCCCCTGCTCCAGGAGATTGGAGCCCTGGCATGAGCAAGTACAGCTTGGAAACAGCCACATATAATTTAAAGAATGGTATCAAGTAGGAAGGTTTGACAGTTACTCCCCTTCAGCCTCGCCATCCCTGTAGCACCCTCCCTAATGCCCTGCCCCCTGCCAGCTCCTCCAGGGACAACCACCACTACAGGGCTGCTGGCCAGAGCCCACCTCTCCAAGACCTGGGGAAACCTCTGCAAAACTTCCATAGCTACAGTCCCAGGAAACAATCATGCCCTCCTCCGCTAAACAGCAAGGATACCCGTGAGCTTAAAAATAACAATCCCTTCCCATATAGACATCACTTTCTTGATGAAACATTTCTAGGTTTATTAGCTCAGAACCTCCTCATGACAACCCAGTGAGGTAGGTGGAGAAGAGATTATAATTCCCATGGTATATGTGTTATGTATTCAGAAATGAAGCTCAGAGAAGAAAAGTGTCAACCCCAGTGGTTCCTAAGGCACAGCACACATCCCACAGGGGAGGAGGGAGAGGGGGAGGAGAGAAGGCAATATGGTTTTAAGTGGGAGCAATTCGAGAATGAGTTAACAGTGAGTTTTTTGCATTTCTTATGGTTGTAGGGGGCTTCAATTACAGCGTAGCCTACATAATAAATGGTTAATATGCAAATGACCGAATGGTGGAATGACTGACTGATCACTATGATGCATGCTCACCACCAGGGGGCAGACACTCAATGCAGGAGCTGCCCCCTGGTGGTCAGTGTCCTCCCATAGGGAGAGTGCCACTCACCAGAAGCCGGGCTCATGGCTGGCAAGCACAGTGGCAGTGATGGAAGCCTCTCCCATCTTTGTGGCAATGCTAAGGATGTCTGACTGACTGCTTAGGCTCACTAACCCATCAGTCAGACATCCCCCCAGGGCTTCCGGACTGTGAGAGGGCACAGTCCAGGCTAAGGGATCCCTCCCCCACAACAAGTGCATGAATTTTATGCACTGAGCCTTTAGCAGCTATATAAAAGGATATTCTATGTAATAAAAGGCTAATATGCAAATTGACAAAAATAGGAAACAACTGGGACTGGTTGGTGTGACATACACTGCAATGGCCAAACACTGATCTGGCCCTGCCCCCACAACCCCTGGCTCAGGCATTGAGTTTCTACCTCACCAATCTCACCACTGTTTGGTCTTCTCAGGGGGTAAGGCCATCCCAACGGGTGAGCTGTGCTAACATCTATAGCACCCTCAACCAGACAGCCTGCAAGGTCAAACTGGCCAAGTTCACCCAGGGCAAATGCTCCACCCTCCTGGTGACTGAATTGGTGGCCTGGGGCCTGGACATCCCACTGTTAGACAATGTCATCAACTTCAGCTTCCCAGCCAACAGCAAGCTCTTCCTGCCCTGGTGGGTGCTGTGGACCAGGCTGGCCGAAGTGGCACAGCCTACTCCTTGGTGGCCCCAGATTAGATCCCCTACCTGCTGAACCCGCACTTGTTCCTGGGTTGTGCCCTCATCCTTGCCCACCCCCATAAGGAGCCCTTGGGTGCAGTAGGTGTGGACGGTATGCTGGGCTAGGTGTCACAGAGCATAGTGGATGAGGAGGACTGTGGCCTGGGGAATACTCTGGAGGCATTGCTGGAGCTGTGGAGCTGAGGGCGCATGGCCAACAATGCCCAGCAGCAATACATATGCTCATGGCCAGTGCCCTTGCCAGAGTCTATCAAAGAGGCCAAGGAGCTGGACCTCACAGGGCTAGGCCTGCACCCCCTCTTTAGCTTGAGCTTCATGGAGGAGGAGCTGCAGTGGCTGAGGCTGGTGGACAGCATCAATCTGTACTGACCCCAGCGACTATCTTTGAGTTCAACGTCTCCAGCCGGGACCTGAGTAGCCAGATGAAGTGAGCCAAACTGCAGAAGGACTGCAAAGGCCATCGCCAGCAGGGCCAGCAGGAATGTCAGGAGGGCCTGGCTGGCCCAGCCCCGAGCTGCCCAGCAAGGGAGGTAGAACAGTACCAAGGAGGAGAAAAAGGAGGTGGTGGGAGAGAGCATGGAGGACGTCTTCACCGAGATCATGGCTGGTATCAGCAGGAGCCAGGACCTGAGCAGAAAGCCAAGAAGTATAAGGAGGAGGCCTGGCTACTGGATCAGGATTTCTATGTCCCCATTGGCCCAAGGATTTCTATAGTGAATGGGGCCTGAGCATTGGTGGGGACAGGGACACCTTTGAGCAGCAGGTGGCTGGCACTGTCCTGGACCTGATGGGAGATGAGGCCCAGAACCTGACCAGGGGCTGGAAGCAGCTCAAGTGGGACCGGAAGAAGAAGGGGTTTGTGGGTCAGTCAGTACAGGAGGACAAGAAGAAGATCAAGACGGAAAATGATCACTACATCAGTAGTTCCTGCAAGCAGGACATCTACCAGAAGTGGAAGCAGAAACAGAAAATCACGACATGCTCAATGCCTGAGCCTCAGCTGACCACCGGCAGTTGGCCCTGCCAGCGGTGCTGTTTTGGCTAGATCTGGTCGGGGCATTTGCAGGAGGCCACCAATTGATTTGTCTTTCTCACATCCATCCTTCTCTCTCTGTCTCTCACCTTCCCTTCTTCTCTAAAATTCAATGAAAAATGTCCTTAGGTGAGGATTAACAACAACAAAAAAAACCCCACAACATATGCATACATATCCACATATACAAAAATATATGAATATTGGGGGGCTGGAGAGCAGGACCCTACAGGTGCACGATTTTTGAGCACCAGACCTCTAGTATACATATAAAGATCTCTCTGTGTATTTATATGTAGTCTAGATTTACATATCTAGAACTGTCTGTGTCTGTGTATGTCTGTGTTTGTGTCTATGTCTATGGCTATGTCTTTGTCTTTGTGTCTGTTCTGTGCCTGTGTCTGTGTCTATAAAGTCTGAATGATATTGAGTTAGAGTATGATAGTGTTGCATTCTCAATGTAAGTCAAATTGGTATGGTTAATTTCCTAAATGAAGGGAAAAGTTTGCATGTAATACCAGATAAACAGATGTCTATTTCACTTAAATCTTGGAACCTTATAGAAAAGAAACTAAAGTGATAAGATGAAGTGGAATAATTTCAGAGAAACTAAATTATTAGAAAAAAGTTTTTTTCAAGAGATATAAAATATGAAAATAGCTATTGATTTTAAGAGAGCAATCAGGCTGATGATGACTCCACCATTTGAGTCTCCTGGTTAGCTAAATATATGAAGACTGTTTGCTTGGAGAAGATAAGAAAGGAAGAAGAGAGACAGGACACCAGTTATGTTAATGAAAGAGCTCAGTTATTTTTTGTTGTTTCACAAAACAAAACTAAAACAGTTACTAGATAATAGAAGGGGTTAGATGTCGGTAAGATAAAATTTTCTATCACTCTTTTTTAATTCAATGGATTGAGAGCTGTGGACTGTATCTCCCTATTGCTTAACACCTGCCAGAGATGTTGTTGAAGGTTTTAACTTGAGACAAAGAATGGACAGAAGGTTCTCCCCCTCAAAAAAAAAAAAATTGCCATCCTGAATAGTTTGTTAAGCTCTGACCATTTAGGAACTGCTGAACATGAAGTGACTTTCACAGTGGTACTGAAGTTTCATATTGATATACAATTCTGTAATTGATATAAATTTAAATTTCACCAGTCTTATTTATTGAGTAATCATAGTATATGAGATTTTCTCTGTGATTCTTGATCAATCATCTTTACAATAGTTACATAAATAACTCAGATAATTAAAAAGAGAAAAGCTATCCTACTGATACTAACATAAATCTTGTCCCATATGATTACCCACACTAGATAAACAGATGACCTCCTCTTCTAATCTTGACTCTTTAACTTAAAAAATATTATTCTAGTTCTAATTCATAGTTGAAATTTTGCTAACCACTTCAAGAAAAGACCCAAACTATAATGTGAACGTCATTTCCCCCCAGAGTTGTAGAGTTATTTTACTAATCTCCAAGGGGTTAGAAAAGTGGGAAAAATATTTGTTTCAGGAAAACTAGAAATGTGTCTTTCAACCAGTCAAGCACCTAAAAGCTTGTAGGTAACCTGAGAGACAATTTAATTCCCAAATAGTGAGGGAGCAGGAGTTGAAATTATAATAGAATAGATTTGAGAGTATTAATTTTAGAGGAACGATACTCTGAAAGAACCGTAAGATGAAAAATCCAGTGTTATAATTATCAACTCAAAAATAAGTCACCTGTTTCTAAAAGTTTTTCCATTGCACCTTTTATACATTTTTGAAGTATATATCCTTGCTTTATGCCATTCCTTTCCATTGGCTGGGACAAAGATAATAATAGCATTATCTAGACATTTCTTAATTGCCATAGCTCTAGCTCTGCCATTAGCCTATATCCTTGTTCTGGCACACTGAAGACTTCACAGTGTAACTACCTTCCAGTTTTGATCATATCTTTAAAAGGAGATAGTCTCAATCATCAAGGTCATGGTGTTAAGTAGCCAAGATGCTGTCATTGTAAGTACAAGTTCCTAAGTATGACTTCCTATAGAAGGATGATAAGAGCCTGCATACCAGTGTGCCATGGGGCTGAGTGAACTGTTTTATCAAGAAACATGTTATCTGTGTAGAACACAGAGCTGGATTTCAACCCATGTGATTTATATATATGAAATTTATGCATATATTTATACACATATATGATCCATACATGTAAAATTGGGTCTAGCAAATGAGCTTCTGTGGTATAGGATAATTTAATAAAGATTAGTAACAAGGTAAATGCTCTAGGTTTGGGATCTTATTTCTCAGTCCTGATGCCACCTTCCATTGGAAGTGAGCTCAATCTGTGTATTGCTCCTGACCTTCCTCCATCTTTTACTAACTTTGCCTCAGGGAATATGTACTAATTTCCCAAAATGGTAAAATTGGACAGAAAAGACCAAATATGCTTGGTCCTGCTCCATCATTCTAATCATGCCATCAGATAGTTTTTTATCCCTTGTTCACAGATTAGTTGTCATCTAAAACTTCAAGGAGTTCTTGCTCTCTCTACAGTTTTCTCCTTTCTGAGGTCCTGCCTCACAAAATCTAGTCACCTCTTTTTCCTCAACTCTACAAGGCTACTGGGTTCCCCCTCTTTGTGCTGTGGTGGTACAACCTTTAGGCTCATCTTAATTGTCTTCATTTTTCAAGGATTGCTATCTTGGGTTGCCTGTGTCCAATCTCTGAAAAACAGTTATTTAATGTATTTTCTTCAATTTTCTAGTTGTTTACTGTGGGAGGGAAATTGCTACAGCTATTTTTCTTTCATGGACAGAACAAAAATCAATACTTTTTTGACCTTATATATCCGGGAGAGAAGACATCTGTGGTTTTTGGGTAAAAAGCAGCAATGGGAGCCTCCTGGCGACTTATTCTGGAAAGACTGACACCAACCTCTACAAAGTTTCAGCTTACTCTCTTTCCCATATGCATGTGACAAAATAACTTTTTCTTGATTTGAACAGTGTCTAAGCTTATTACAGGTCCTTTGAGCCTTCTTGAAGAAGAAGGCTAAATCTCAGCATGGCAGGTGTCAGTAGCTATATTCTATAAAAAAGAGTAAGGAACTAGATGGATTTTAGGATTTCATTTCCTATGCCTATCTAAGACACAATTGTTATGGTTACTAATGAAAGGAGACACACATGTTTATGCTGCAGTTTTTATGCAGGCATGATACTGGATAATCAACACCAGAGATAACTTCACAAGCAATCAATCGGACAGATTTCAGGAAACATTTTATTAATACCACTGGATACACTCACTAATTGAGCAAGTATTCATCCCAAGGAGCTGTACTGATGGGAAGCAATTTCTGAAGTCAAGAAAATGATGACATCCTACAAAAAGCAGTCTTATGGTGACTTATTAACCTTACAAAACTGAACACGAGTAATATCCAATTTGAGTTCTTCAAATTTGAGTTTTATCTATAAGTATGATCTGGAAATAAACATAATTAATGAATGCTATTCTATTTCATTAATAACATTACCAAAATCATGAGTTGGAATATGACTAGTTTAAGCATGGTTTGATGCAAAGGGCATCCAGAGCCTGGCTTTATACACTAGCTCTGTCATTATTCATCTCTGTGACATTACACAATGTCATTCTCCCTGTACCTCAGATTTTTTAATCTGCAGAATGATCTGCAAGATCAACAGTTTGAAAATGCTCAGGGGATGGATCTAGGAAGTGGTTCAAGTCATTAAAAGTTTAAATAGGGCAGCTTGAGATTGTCCATGTCTATGTTGAAGAAACAATTAGTTGAATGAGGTGTTCTCTTGACTTAGTTTATTATTAGCTCAAAACCTGTGGTCACTGTACATGTAACCTCTTGAGTATTGCTTTACCTACATCCCTTGAGTTTTAACATGTTATACTTTTAAAATAATTTTTATCTCGGAACGTTTTCTAATTATTCTTGTGATTTCTGTTTAACCTATTGGCTAATTAGGAGTCCACTGTTTAATTTCCATGCATTTATGAATTGTCCAAATATTTCTGTTACTGATTCTTATTTAGTTTCATTGTGGTCATACTTTGCATCATTTCAATCCATATATGTTTTTCCAGCCTTACATATGGCAAGTCTTTGGGAATGTTCTACATTGAACATTGTATAGGCTGCTGTTGTTATTTATAATAGTATTGAATAATATAATTTTTTTACTAATCTACAGACTGAATTTTTTATAGAATTACTTCCTTATAAAGATTATATGTTAGAGATGTTTGAGGCTTACAACAAAATCAAGAGGAATGTACAGAGATTTTCTATATGCACTTGTACCTATGCATCCATAGCTTCCTTGATTGTCAACATTATTCACCAAAATATTACTTTTAAAATTTTTTTACCATGAATGAACCTATATTGACATACCATAATCACCTAGAGTTCATAGTTTACTTTAGGGTACACTTTTGTTGTTCTACATTCTGTGAGTTTGGACAAATGTATAATAATATATATCCACTAGGAGCCCTGGTTCACAAAATTTGTGCACTGGGAGGGAGGAGGTCCCTCAGGCCAGCCTGCCCCCTCTCACAGACTGGGAGCCCTCAGGGGATGTCCTACTGATGGCTTAGTCCCGCTCCCTATGGAGTCTGGCCTCCCTCTGTGGGAGGCACCAATTCCATTGCCTCACTGCTGCAGCCACTGCCAACCACTGCAGCTTCCAAGGTGTTTTCATCAACACTGACTCCAGTCCCTTCACCATGAAAAAATGACAACTTTCTCTAGGTATTTTCAAGATGTGTCTTTCATAGGGTATATTTCTTTCTTTCTTTCTTCTTTTTTTTAATCCTCACTGAGGATATGTTTCCATTGATTTTTAGAGAGTATGGAAGAGAGAGGGAAAGACAAAGAGAAACATCAATGTGAGAGAGACACTTTGATTGTTTGCCTCCTGCATGAGCCCTGATCTGGGCCCCAGCCATGGAGGAGCCTGTAACCTAGGTACATGCCCTTGATCAGAATCTAACCTAGATTCTGTGGTTGGCAGGTCAAGACTCTATCCACTGAGCCAAAATGACTTGGGCAGGATATGATATGACATTTCTTAGCCCCTCTAGCAGCAGACCTTTGTTTTTTCCTCCAGGAGTGTGGTGAAAGACCCTAGATCACCTTCTTAGATTCTTATTACCCAAGTTACCAAGAACACTGCAAGTGGTGGCATACAGGGAGCTTAATCAATGAGCAGTCAGAAAAGGTATTTACTCTTGAACTGGTTTGGTTCAGTGGATAGAGCACCAGCCTGCAGATTGAAGGGCCCCAGGTTTGATTCCTGTTAAGGGCATGTACTTTGGTTGGGGGCACATCTCCAGTGGAGAGTGTGCAGGAGGCAGCTGATTGATTTTTCTCTGTCATTGATGTTTCCAACTGTCTATCCCTCTCCCTTCTCTGTAAAAAATCAATAAAACGTATTTTTTAAAAAGGATAAAAGAAAAGGTGTTTCCTCTGCAGCTCATATGCAGAGGACCCCCTGTGTTGTGTCTACTGGGCTAGGGGTGTGTCCCCATGGCCCTTGGGGTGGGGGTGGGGGAATGTCCCCAAGGCCGGCAGCCAGCCATGCATTGTGGATGCTGGGCTAGGGGCATGCGGCCCCAGGCCGCCGCTTGGTGCTGGCACATGCGCATGTGGCTTTGGGGTGGGAACATCCACCCCATTGTCATGGTGATGTGGCAGACTTTCCTGTGGAGTCCCCAGCTGCTTGGCGCCTGAGCACATAGGCCCAGAGTGGCCAGGGGTGTTCTGGGACCCCTGGGCCTATGTGCAGGGCCTACAGGCTAGGAATGGCCTAGGTCCCAAAGATGTTCCCAGGACCCAGGACACTTGGTGCATGCATATGCAAATTAATCTGCTAGCTTTGTCAAGTTAATTTGCATGTCCAGTCCTGATTGGCTAGTGGATATCACAGAGATATGGTCAATTTGCATCTTTCTCTTTTATTAGTATAGATCAGTGGTTGGCAAACTGTGGCTTGCGAGCCACATGCAGTTCTTTGACCCCTTGAGTGTGACTCTCACAAAATACCACATGTGGGCGCACAGGTACAGTGCAATTGAAACTTCGTGGCCCATGCACAGAAGTCAGTTTTTGTCTCTCATTTGTTGACTAATGAGTTTGCTGACCACTGGTATAGATCATTATGGTCACTCTATACTCTGTCTATTCAACCCACCCTCAACCTGACAACCACTGCTCTTTTTACTGTCTCTATAGTGTTCTTTTCCAGAGTGTCATATAGTTAGAATTATATAGCATGTCACCTTTTCACATTGGCTTCTTTCACTCATCAATGCATTTAAGATTCCTTTATATTTTTTCATGGTTTCATAGCTATTGTATGGATGTATCACAATTATCCACTCACTTTTTGAAGAATGTCTCTGTTTCTTCCAAGTTTTAGCAATTATGAAGAAAGCTGCTATAGGCATTTGTATACAGGTTTTTGTATAGACATAATTTTCATCTTTTTGTGTAAACACCATGTAGCATGACTGCTGGATCATATGGTAAGAGGACGTTTAGTTTTGCAAGAAACCGCCAAACTAACTTTGAAAACACCTGTACCATTTTGCATTCCCACCAGTACTGTGTAAGAGTTGTTCATCTTCACATGCTCTCCAGCATTTGGAGCTGTTAATGTTCCAGATTTTGCCCAAATTATATATGTGTAGTGTTATCTCATTGTTTTAATTTGCATTTTCCTTTATCATATAATGTGGAACAACTTTTATATGCTTGTTTGCCATCTGTATATCTTCTCTGATAAGGTGTCTGTTTAGATCTTTTGCCCATTTTTTAATTGGATTGTTTGTTTTTTTTATTGTTGAGTTTTAAAGGTTCTTTGTACATTTTGGGTAACAGCTATTTGTCAGATGTGTCTTTTGCAAATATTTTCTCCTGAAGTGTGACTGTCTTCTAATTCTCTTGGTATTGTCTTTTAAAGAATTTTAAATTTGAAGAAAGTCCAGGTTATAAATTCTTTTTTTCATGGAGTATGTCTTAGATGTTATGTCATAAAAGGCATCCATATACCCAAGGTCATCTAGGTTTACTCTTGTGCTTTTGGTGTTTTATAGTTTTATGTTTAAACCCATAATCCATTTTTAGTTAATTTTCATAAAAGGTGAAAGATCTATGTCTAGATTCCAGAACCATTTGTGAAAAAACTATTTTTGCTCCATTGTATTGCCTTTGCTACTTTATCAAAGATTTATGGGGTTCAATATCTAGGCTCTGTAATCTGTTCCACTGATCTATCTATTCTTTTGCATACCACTTTGTCTTGGTTATTATAGTTTTATAATGTCTTGAAGTTAGGTAGTGTCAATCCTCTAACTTTCTGCTTCTCCTTCAATATTATGTTGATAATTCTGAATCATTTTCCTCTTCATAGTAACTTTTTAAATATATACATACATACATATATATATATATATATATATATATATATATATATATTCTTATTGATTTCAGAGAGGAAGGGAGAAGGAGTGAGAGATAGAAACATCAATGATGAGAGAGAATCATTGATTGGCTGCCTCTTGCACACCCCCTGCTGGGGATCAAGTCTGTAACCCAGTCATGTGCCCTTGGCCAGAACTGAACCTGAGGCCCATTAGTCTGAAGACTGAAGTTCTTTCCACTGAGCCAAACAAGTTAGAACTCTCCATAGTAACTTTTGAAGCAGTTTTATGTCTACCTTCCCACTTTGTATATCTTCTATTCCTGTTTTCTTGCCTCAATGCAAGAGCAACTTGTATCATGTTGAAAAGAAGGTCTGAGATGGAACATCCTTGATTTCTACTTGATTTTAGTGGGAAAGCTTTGAGTTTCTCATTATTAAATACTAGAGGACCAGTGCACAAAATTTCATGCACTGGGGTGGTGGGTCCCTCAGCCCAGCCTGTCCTCTCTTGCAGTCAGAGGAGCAGACCTAAGCTGGCAGGTGGACATCCCTCTTGCATCCTTACCGCTCATGTGCAGCAGAGGTGGGAGAGGTTCCTGCCACTACCACTGCATTTGCCAGCCATAAGCCCAGCTTCTAGCTGAGAAATGCTCCCCCTATGGAAATGCACTGACCACCAGGGGAAGCTCCTGCATTAAGTGTCTGCCCCCTGGTGGTCAGTGCACATTATAGCAACTGGTCATTTGGCTGTTCAGTCAATTTGCATATTAGGGTTTTATTATACAGGATAATATTATCTGTAGGTTATTTGAAGTCTTTATGAAGTTGAGAAAGTTCCCATCTGTTTCTAGTTTACTGAGTGTTTTTTATTATGAATGTGTGGTGAATTTCATCACTTCTTTTTCTGCATCTATTGATATGACCATGTGATTTTTGTTCTAGTCTGCTGATATGATGGAGTACATTCATTTAGTTTTGAATGTTAATCCAGCCTTGCCTACTTGGGATAAATCCCATTTGATTATGATGTACAAATTGAAGTTTTTAACCTAAATTTATGTATTTTGGGATTCTAAGAAAAAATTAGGAATAATTTTGAAAATTAGTGTTTTGAAAGAGTATGTGAGTGGAGTTTGTAGTTAAACTGGT
This sequence comes from Lasiurus cinereus, assembly GCA_011751065.1. Lineage (NCBI taxonomy): Eukaryota > Metazoa > Chordata > Mammalia > Chiroptera > Vespertilionidae > Lasiurus > Lasiurus cinereus. The sequence goes on along the minus strand of JAAGEH010000226.1, from coordinate 21,296,876 downwards.
CAGGAAACACTAGTCCAGACAGTTTTTAAATCTTTATTTGAATATATATTTAAGGTCAGTTTTTGGCTCAGTAGAAACTCAGCTTGTTTTCAGGAGGAGACAGAATGGTGCTCTCTTAGGAAAAGTAGGTTATAAAACTACTTACATTCTTCTAATTCCTATTCTTTGTATATTTTTGCATTTGACATTTATTGTTATGTAAAATATTTTAATCCTATTATTTTAGAGTATATTTTGGTTTTCTCAAATGCAAGTTTTGTTGTCTGGGACAAATTACCTAATTAATTCTGAATTTAGAATGATGTGGGGAGTGGCTACAGTGATTGGACAGGTTAAGGTCCAAACCTGAGGTCCCACTTGACTGAGTGATACAGGCTGCCTGAGGTACAGCAAGTAAACAAAGCTTGATCAGGTATATATAATTGAGTAGATTAGAAACACATGAGAATGTTGGAAACATCTTGACCATGCCTTTACTTTGCCTGGTGGAATCTGGCTATAAAATGAAGACTCAGCTTGCAGGCTGTGGTGCTGTCTCTATCAGAGAGGGCAGCATTCCACCCAACCCCAGCTTTTCTCCTCTTGTCTGTCTTTTCTTAATCCTTCACCACCCCCTCTCAGGCTCACCAAACCTGGTTGTGCTGGCACAACACAGAATGAGTCTTAATATGTGAGCACTATAGGGCAGAAAAAATACAGGTAAATCAGAAGTCAGACACTCTAGTAGTTGTCTTACTTCTGCTGCTCATAATTTCTGTGATCTGGGCAATTAATTATACTGCTCTATGACTTAGTTTCCCATTCTGTTGAATTGGGAAAATAATACCTGGTGTGTGAGAGAGATTGATGACTTTTTCATCTAAATCCCCTTATACTTCATGTTAGAAGTTTCATGGTAGATCTTCAAGGCAAAAGCATTTCCTGTCTCCATACTTCACTTTCTCCATGTATTTACAGACTTTCCCCTTAGTTTAGGGATATTATACTTTTTCAGTGCTAATATTATATGCATGGTATTTTAAAACCAATAAATGTTCAAGAGTTACAACAAGAAAATGAAGAGAGGGAAGAAATTTAGATCCAAACATGTTCATCAGTATATTGCATCCTCATAAATATGGATCTTCTTATAAACACAAATTTTAAAAAAGATTGGCAAGAAGAAAAACTTACGTTTATTAACTTAACTTTTATCTTTTTTCCCCTTTTCTTGTTTTTCCTCCCAAAATCTGATACTTCCAGTATATTGTATATTAGTCAAACACCTGGAACCATCATGGTGTTTATTGATCCATTCATAAAGTATTTATTGAGCATCTAATAGGCAATAGGCTTATACAGTGGTACCTCGAGATACGAGTTTAATTCGTTCCGTAACCTTGAGGCGTGGGAAACTGGTGGGTCATGTGCAGCCGGCCGATCAGCGCAATTATTCCTATCTCAAATATTGCTCGTATTTCAAAGCAAAAATCGCTGGCTCGACGGCTCGTATCTCAAAAATCTTGTATGTTAGGGCACTCGTATCTCGAGGTACCACTGTATTATGCTCATAAGATCTAATAGTAAGTAAAACAGACAAAAGTATGTCTTTCAAGACACTTTTATTTTCTGGGGAAATACAGATAATAAGCACACATATAATGTTATGTCAGGCAGAAGTTAGCACTAAAAAACAATGAAGCAGAGTGAGAAGGTTAGAAAATAACATCAGTGGGAAGAGATGCCATTTTATATAGGGTTGTCAAGGAAAGCTTCTCTAATAAGGTGACATGAGAGTGGACATGTGAAACAAGTAAAGCAGTAAGTGTCTATGGAAAGAATCTTCCATGCCAAAGGAGTAGCAAGTGCAAGGGTTGAATCAGTAGGAAGCTTGACAGTTCAAGGGGTAACAAAGAACCTGGTGTAGCTGAAGAATGAGAGAAGAAGAAAGTGGGAGATAAGGTGAACAGATAGTATGTGGCCAAAAGACGGAGGGTCTGGAGGCCATTGTATGAACTGACTCTTTTACTGAAAATGATGGGATGCCATGGGATTGTGGGGAAGGGTGGTTTGAGTAGAGCAGTTTCATAGCTGAATAATGTAAACAGCTTACTTAACTGTAGTGTGGAGATTAGATTGTAGGGGGTAGTTAGTTACTAGTGCTATTCAGCTAATGGAAAGATTACGCTTCCTGGCCCTGCTGAAGGTGGAATCATGTGGCTAATATTGACCAATGTGCTGTGAATGATAGGAACATAATTCACTTACAGAATGGAGAATCTGATTTCTGTTGTGTGAAACTCTGTAATTTTCCTTCACTACAGCAACTGTTAGGAACCTACAAGGTGACTGTTCTATTATCAAGAGTGAAGTTCACACGGAGCACAAGACTTCTTGGCTGATCTGTGATGGACACAAAATGTAAGTGAGAAATAACTTGTTTTACTTAGTTTTTAAGCCACTGAGCACTTAAAGTGGTTAATTGGTAACTCGAATTAGGATACTGCCGTAACAAAAACGTAACATATTGTCTTAGGGGTGGATGTGGAAGGCTATTATCTGAATCTGGAAGGGTGGTAATCCATGTTTTGCAATAGCCTATTATTTGGTAAAGTCTTTGATGGCAGGGAAGGCAGAGACTGTAAATAATGAAAGTGTGGCTCTCAGGAAAGACATTGGAAAACTAAATATTAGTAGTCTGTGTAGATTGATATTGACTACATTTCATAAAATATTACACAAAGAGATAACCTGAGAAAAAGAATATCTTGATTTGTAAGAATGAAAGGGATTGGAATGTTCATAAATTTGGCAGTGTATAGAGTTGGAGGCACTCATTCTCAACTACAAACAGTAAATAATACATTTTAGAAATGCTTTGAGAAATAAAATTAAAGTTGAGATAGCCATGATTAAGAGTGTAGCTGCCCCATTTAATGTTCAAACATTTAAGTGGTTGAAGTGGTGAGCAGCAAATGATTTCAATTGAGCAAACAACTTAGAAAAACAAAAGACCAAAAATTCAGCCCTTCACAGAAGGTAATGAGCCCAACGTGATCATCACTCAGTCTAAAGGTAAGCAGTTGAAAAAACAAAGAAAACAGGCAAATTAAAAAGTATGTCAAGAAAAAAATAACACCCATGGGTCTGGCTTTTGGCTTATGAAGCAACTACCATCAAATACTGTCGAACAGGTAAGAAGTCTACTAAGTTTTTAAGACTGTTGTAGTGTTATAACAAAAGGATCAGAAAGTTTAAAAAAATTAAAAAGTTTATAATTAGAAAGTGCCAGTCGCTAATGTTAATTTCTTGTTGAAGAAATAATTTTTTATAAATTTAGTGTAACCTAAGTATACAATTGTTTGTAAAGTCTATAATCATATATAGCAAGCATGTCAAACTCAAAGGCTAACACGGGCCAAATAAACAAGGTTTAAGTTCATGTGGCCTGCAAAAAAACAAAAGCTTCAATTTTCATAGAAACGTAGGTTTATTTCAGGAGAGGCATGCTGAATACAAAGGGCTGAAATAAATGAGTAATCATTAACATAAGTTAATAGAAGATTTTAATAGAAATTAATATTTTTTTCTTAAACATTAACTTACCAGACACTGAATAAATTAATAAACATAACACAAATAAACCTATTTTTCTTATTCTCCAAAAGCGAAATAACTTCCTGATGCACACACCAAACAAGTCAGTCCAAGTCTAATGATATGGCAATCAGCTTCTAAAATATTCATTTCTACTATTAGTGGAGAGAAATCGTGTGAACTACATATAAGGCATGAAAGGGAAATGAATACAACACGATTATAGTAATCAGTCATTAATGAATGTTGTAGTTTGTTATTAATACTTACATATAACAGGATATTGTAAAAATTATGAAATTTTTATTAAAATATGTTACATAGCGTTATATTGTGGGGCTGCAAAAATATTCATTGTGGGCCTCAGGTGGCCCGCAGGTGGCCCACAGGCTGTGAGTTTGACATGCTGAATGTACAGTAATGTCATAGGCCAGTGGTCGGCAAACCGTGTCTTGTGAGCCACATGCAGCTCTTTGGCCCATTGAGTGTGGCTCTTTCACAAAATACCACGGCCTGGGTGAGTCTATTTTGAACAAGTGGCGTTAGAAGAAGTTTAAGTTTAAAAAATGTGGCTTTCAAAAGACATTTCAGTCGTTGTACTGTTGATATTTGGCTCTGTTGACCAATGAGTTTGCAGACCACTGTACTAGGCCTTCACATTCACTCACCACTCCCACTGATTCACCCAGAGCAACTACCAATCCTGCAAGCTCCATTCATGGTAAGTGTTCTATATAGGTGGACCATTTTTTATCTTTTATGCTGTAATTTTACTGTACCTTTCCTATGTTTAAATATGTTTAGATACACAAATACCATTGTGTTACAGTTTCCTATAGTATTCAGTACAGTAACATGCTTTACAAGTTTGTAGCCTAGGAGCAATAGGCTGTACCATATAGCCTGTGTGTATAGTGGGTTAGACCACATAGTTTTATGTAAGTGAACTCTATCACATTTGCACATGATGTAATCACCTAATACATTTCTCAGAATGTACCCCTGTTGCTAAGTAATACATTATGTACAATAGAATGACCTGAATTCTTGAAAACAAACAAACAAACAAACAAACAAAAAAACTGTTGTTCGAGCTTCTGGTTTAGGTGCTTCAGGTTCTTGAAATTTTTGCTCTCTGATGCTCCTCCTTGTGATAAATGAGAAATTCCCACTTATGTTCCTTCTTGGACCCTGACTAAGAAGAGAGGGTTGATTTTGAACAGCTGAGCTCACAAATGGTGAAAGGTGTATTTTGTCAACTGCCTCTATCAAATTTTGATAAATATTGTTGGAGGGAACTGGAGAAAAACAGAAAAGAAATGAGCAAAATATGCCTTATTTTAGTTGGATTAAGTTTGAAGATTTTTTCTATCAAATAAAATATATGTTGCAAGCAAGCAACCAAATCCCTTTAGTCTTTATTCTATTGTATGTATGTTCACATCTGCTTTGGCTAACAGCTGCTCACTTTCTTATTAGCTGGAATATTGACTAAGTAGTAATCAAATGTCAAAGTGGTTCCCCATTCTCTTGTCAATTTCATGTTATTAACAATTACCATATTTCTTCAAATTTATTTGTTCAGCATCTGGAGAGCTTGGATTATTGTTTTCTCGCTAGGCTGCTGCTACCACTTGCCTATGTGATTTGATTCTGTGTGTACAACCCTCTCAGAGATAAAGCCCCAATTGTATTACTAAAGCCCCAGGTTCTTTGTGTTATTTTTAAGTCCTTCAAAGGACAAAATGCCTCATACATATCTATTGTATCACCACCATTACATTTACTTTGCTTTTCGGTTACTTCTCAATGCAACCAACATTTATTGAGCACTTTACACAAGGGATGTGAGCTGGGTATTGGAGGCATGGAAAGATGAGAAAGATGTGATCCAAGATTGGAAGCAGCCTTCATTCCGAGAAGGCAAAAGGTGTGTTCATGATTAACAAGACATTTTTATTGTATACTTTGATAGTGATAAAGACAGAATGCAAAAAGGTCAAAGTAGCTAGCTCAGTACTGGCACATTGACATTGAGAGAGTCTAAATCAGTGGTTCTCAACCTTTCTAATGCCACAATCCTTTAATATAGTTCCTCATGTTGTGGTGACCCCAACCATAAAATTATTTTCGTTGCTACTTCATAACTGTAATTTTGCTACTGTTAATGAATCGTAATGTAAGTTGCCATAGAAAAACACAGATATTTACATTAAGATTCATTAACAGTAGCAAAATTACAGTTATGAAGTAGCAACGAAAATAATTTTATGGTTGGGGGTCACCACAACATGAGGAACTATATTTAAGGGTCGTGACATTATAAAGGTTGAGAACCACTGGTCTAAATCTTACTTGTGGAATAGAGACACTAATATGAAGGCACCTTCCACTTGCCTATTTATATACTTCATGTATTCCCAAAGAATTGTATTCTCTCAGGGTAAATCTAAAAGGAAAATGACCCCAAAGTATCCCTCTTTGCTTGACTTATACTCCTGTCCTTCAATTGGGTAATAATCTCAACTCTGAAGTAGATCCTATGGGTCCTGAGCACTTGAACATGGTTATTTGGCCTAACACATTTAGTCCAATCCAAGTCTCACAATAGTGTGTATGGGAGGCATTATTATTTTTGGGTGGAAACAGGGCAAAAAAGATCAGCACGTTTAAATGAGTTTTTAAATATCTAACATATGGCCAATGCATGTTTTTAACACTAATGTCTGGGGTAAATGTCCAGTGACCACATCATAGATGCCACATAAATAAATGAACTGTCATGAGAGCAACAAGGGAAGGGAGTTTTCTTCATCCATCTCACCACTGTGCTCAGTGCTGCCCCGTGCACAATTCTGATGTGCTATACAACTCTGGGCGGGGCGGGGGGGAGGGCATCATTCACAAGGAATACAATCAGAGTGTTGCTCCTATGCCAACCTGTCTAAACCACTGGATAAAGGGAGCAATGTACAATGATCTAAGGAACTCTAGACTAGCTATTGGTATGCATCTTAACTTTACAGACTATGTTGATAGAAATAAAGGTGTATTTTGGTAACCTTCAAATGATAAATAATCAAAATATCCATCACATCATATAAAGTATTATGAATGGGTATATGTGCATTTACAATTAGAAGATGTGTGTATATACATCTATATGTATATGTATATTTAGATTATTGACCTCTTAACACTAAGCTATAACCCAGTTGATGTGGCTTAGTGGTTGAGCATAGGCTCATGAACTATAAGGTCATGGTTCAGTTTCTCGTTAAGGCACATGCCTTGGTTTTGGGCTCAATCCACAGTAGAGGCAGCTGATCGAAGATTCTCTCTCATCATTGATGTTTAGATCTCTCTCTCCCTCTCCCTTCCTCTCTCTGAAAAGCAATGAAAACATATTTCTTAAAAAAACACTAAACCATGTATTTAAAGGCAAAGCATATGTTTAACTCATTTTATAATGTAATATATTTAGTCAAAATTTTTCCTACTACATATTTGTATGAATTCTGAGGCTGCCTCTGGTACTGGAAAAAGAGGTGGCTTATCCCTCCTGTGTGAATTCTGGAAATTTAACTTCTCATATTGAGGAAATCATAGAAGTACTCCATTGGTTTTCTGCTCTGATGTCATATATGTGATGGTTGTAGTCTTGAAAACGTGCAAGCATATGATAAGCTAAAGCTGTGCTCCCAGACTGGGAAGAACATATTATACATCAAAACTAGAGTAATTATATACAATGAAATATTATTTTTGTAACTTGCATTCAGATATGAAGCCATAATTATAAAAGCCTTTATTCTTTGTTCTGCTGCTGTTCTTTGTATGAACAAATTTGATTTGTAGAAACTGATATTTCTCCTACATAATTAGAAAAATGTAATATGGGCAACAAGCATTGAGGCTGACTCCCCTTTCATTATATATTAGAAATCATAATTTCTCACTATATGGTAGTTAGACTTTTACATTTCTATTAGGTGAGAAGTCATACCTCTGATAGTAGATTTAGATAACCTTGATGCTCCATAACCAGTTTGGCATCAAAAAAATCAAGAATTGTGCCAAGAACCTTAGAATTTGAAGAAATTAAGGAAAAGGTAGAATTGGAGTAAATTTTCTGATTTTCTTTATTCAGAAAACTGATTTCTTGTTAATGGACCATGGGCTATTGAGAAGGAATGAGAGCTGGAAGAAATTAAGATATCGGAATGTCAGATCTTTGTAAAATTCCTTCCTCTTTTCTCCCTTGGGCCAATAGAGAGTGAACGTCATGGGTTCATATAGAATGTGACTATAGATCCAAAAGCTTTAATGAACTAATTGATGTGTTGTAAATTTATGTATTTCCTCTTGATTTTGGCTTCTTCCTTATTGGTTCTCAGTTGTTTTAGATTTGGCTCTTATACTGTTTTACTCTGTAATGTAGAGAAATACTGTGGAGCAGCTTCCCATTCAAAGTGTACATTTTCCAGCACCCCTTGTGTTTAGGTATGGACATATGAGTAGTTCTTATCAATGAAATGATAACAAGTGAGTTCAACATTTGGGACAAGTGTATCACTACCATATTTCCTTGTTCCCTTTCTGCTGATTTGATGCTGACTATTATGAGGCCACTTTTTCCAAGATAGAATTCCTATCAGTTTTCTGTTAGAGGAGAAACAAAATTCTAAACTTCTATTGTTCTAACCACTAAATTTGTGGGTTTATTTGTTACAGCGTCTAGTGTTATCTTAACAAAATATGTAAGAAACATTTGAGTTAATATTTTGAGTAATGGAATTAGGAACCAGACTGCCAAGGTACAGTGAGTGAGATTAGAGAATGTGACAGCACTAAATTTCAAAATGTTAAGCAATGAAAGAAGTGAAGTGATAGGATCATGCACAGATAGAGATATATAGAGAATTGATACCACCCTCCAATGTCTCCCAACCAAATTTGAAAAATAAAATAAAATAAACAAAAAATAACACCTTCATAATGTTCATATTTACTCCAGTGAAAATCTTTTAATTTAGACATCTCTTATAAGGATTTGTTTGAAAATCAAAACAAAACACACATCTCAATTATATTAGAAGAGTATCCTTGTTTGAACTTCAGACAAATAATATAATAACTCACAATTTTAAATGGTTTAAAGATATCAATAAACTTATAGTCTTAACACTAATTCCCCTTCGAAGAAAATATTTATTTGCATTGGTCCACAGGAAAGGCACTCTCTGACAATTTGAGTATCATGACGCCTGCTTTTATTTTAATTTTTTTTTGTCTAAGGTTTTACATGTGCCTCCTTCTGCTACATATGAGTGAGATCATGTGATATTTATCTTTCTCTGACTGACTTATTTTGCTTAGCATAATGCTCTCCAGTTCTATCCAGGCTGTTGCAAATGGTAAAAATTCCTTCTTTTTTATAGAGGCATAGTATTCCACTGTGTAGATGTACCACAGTTTTTTTAATCCACTTATCTGCTGATGGGCACTTAGATTGTTTGCAAATCATAGCTATGGTGAATTGTGCTGCTATGAACATAGGAGTGCAATGACACCTGCTTTTAAAGCATCATTTAAATATGTGTTGTTTCCCTACCAACCAAACATTAAATGTGTTATAGGAATATCTGTAGCAAATACTTTCCATCTGAAAAAAAAATAATAAGGATCCTAATATGATAAGGAAATAATGAGGATCCATCCGAAAGAAAATAATGACCCTATAATATCCTGAGCTAAAAACTTTCCATCTGAAAGAAAATAATAAGGATCCTAATATGTAATCCAGTTAATATATAGCCTTGATTTTGACCTAGTGTTGTGTATATAAATTCTTTTTTTCCTGGATTTTCATGTACTCCTATTTCATACTACTTCCTCTGTGGGCTGGAGATGCCTGATCCTCATTGCCTTATACTAACATCTCAGGCACTTTAGGAATTCCAAGTCTTCTCTGTAGAGAGTCTGATTCTATTAATCAAAGGCTGGGATTCTGACTCATGTGTGTTCTCCAAAAAGAAATTACTTTTTTAATTATTAAGACATTCCCTATGAGAAAAATGCTGCCTTATAGTTTATACAAGCAATCAGAGCAGTGTTCCCAATGGTGGCAATCATACAAATAGAAAAAATAGTAAAAAACTTATCACTAACTGACAGAAGTTTTAGTGATATAATTCCCTACATCGTATAGAGATCAGTCTTAACTTGTGGGCATGAAGAGTGATTGGACAATTGCATCACTCTAGGTTTGCTGTTGGCTAGTCATTTTCATGTCATCCAGTCCAGGAAGCAAAACCACACCTCTCCAGAAATTGGCCCCGAATGATCAGGACTTGGTCAATAATTGCCTGTTTTCCTATTTTTTTTAATCCTACTTCTGAGAACCAGGCAGAGAAAACCAAATATGTTCCTGAAACCAATCACATAAGATGTGCTATTTCTAGTTAGTTTACCTCCAACCAGAGCATACCTGAATGCTCCCCCCACCCCACACATACACTTCTTTAAAATTATAAAGCTTTCCAATTTTCCTGCCTGCTTAAGTCTCTGCAACATGTAATTCATAGTAGCTGAATTCCTTGTAGAGAAAATTCTGAATAAATATCATCTGTTTGTGCTTTTTTTAGTTGATCTTTGGTAGTTCTGCAATTCTTAATTATAATCCCTGTTACCCGAATCAAATATTTTAAATGCTACTTCTTAAAGCAGTGCTTTGTCAACATTCTAGTGTACATCAGAATCATCTGGAAATCGTGTTAAAATTCAGATTGCTGGGCCTTAATCCCAGATTTTATAATTCAGTAGGTCTTGGAAATCTGCACTCTAATAAGTTTTTATATGATACTGTTGATGGTAAGGTGACATTTGAGAAATGACTTAATTACAACAACAATAATACTTGGATTTATATAGTGTTCTTGCTTACTATAAGACAATTATTTAAGAATCTATGGGCCCAAAGTCATATTTTAAAACATGACCTTTTTTGGAAATATACACTTTGAATTGGAGTAATGAGGTTATAAGAGGAAGAGAAATGATTTGATCAAAGTTTGGGGGAAATGTCTTCACCTTGCCCATAATTATGCTTTGATTTTTTTTCCTTTCAGGGTAATTAGTCATACTTTAGCAAAGAGAACTAGGGAACTTTGCACTTATTCATGACCTAGGGTTGAAAAGACAACCTCTTACAAACAAAAACAAGGTGGAAAGAAAATTATTCCCAATAATTTAGATATAATCACCTTTTATCAGAGAATATTCATAATTTAGTAATGACATTGGCCATTAACTGATTACTTCCTTAGTGGGTTCCACTGTCATTTGAGTGGAAATAGTGATGTAGAAAGCTTAGAAAGGAGGAAGGATATAAAAGCAGTTCTTGCCAAGGCAGTGAGAAAGATGCAAAACTATATGGGTGGCATTAAGAATCAGGGATTGACAGTAAGTCCCCTTTGGAAGCTTGTGATCTTACTGCTGCATATACGTCTTGGCTAGCCTCTGATTGCCACTCCTTCCTTCTACAAACCAACAATATTCTCTATTTTCTCCTGCCAACATTGTTTTTTTTTTCTCCCTGCTTTACCTATCCTGTATTCCTTTTCATCAGCTATCTCAGTAAGCAGATGATGCTCTTGTTTTTTTTTAATTTTGTCTTGCATTTTTGCTTAAATTAAAAGAATACACAATAAATCTCTAAATAAATTCAGCATGTTCCTGTGTAATCTTCCTTGCTCAGTTAAGATTTCCTCATAATAGGAAGAACAGCCAAGTACTTTGTTCTGTGTGCATTCATTTCTTTCTAATGCGAAAGAAAACTTTTTTTTTTTACGATAGCCAGTTTTTGTCTTCACTTTTTAAGATTTGAAAAACAGAACAAACTTAAAAACTCCACACAGAATAATGATAAAGTGGCAAAAACAGACCATAAAAGGACTATTTAAAGATCTGGATAGTTTAGCTTAGTAACAAAGCAGATTCAAGGTTGCACCAAAGCATCTATCTACCTTGTGGTCAAACACAACCACCTAATACTTTTTTATAAATGACATCTGGGAGAATGAAGAATGAAACCAATTACAATTTCTAATGGAACATTTGATCTAGTCAATGATTCTGAGGCATGAAATGCCTTCAGGAAGCTTTCTTCTCAGCTGGAACCTAATTTTACTGGACCCATTTTACTCTATATGATGATGCAGATGTCCTTTATGGCTTCTTTGAGGTCAAAAAGGCATCACTACGTGCTGTTTAGAAGTAAGTTTCTTTCTAAATAAGATCTGACTGGGTCATTACCCAGAGCAATAATTGGGTCATCAGGGATAAGATGAGCTCAAAATGAAAGAATTATTCACTGGCTAAAGATGATAAGCCACTAAGGCAAAATCAGCAAAGACCACAGATTGTGTCACCAGAATTAGGCTTTTCTCTTATTTAAATGGAAGGAAGAATTTACCAGATATGACTTGTTTAATAACTTTTTTAAAGAGAAAATAAGAAAATTTCAATTATTGTCAACCAGCCAACATTTAAGAAGAAATGATATGTATATTTAGAGAGAAAACAGTATTATTTATATAAAACTATCTAAACATGGCTAAGGAATTGGACTAATTTTAATAAATTTTAAAAATGAAAGCATTTCTCTTTTCTAAATGAATAACTTGATTTGGCATATTAAGACAAGAACAATTTTTAACACATGTAATTATAATAAAGTAAATTCTTTGCAAATAGGCATTTTTTAAAATGATACAGAAATATTTTTATCATCTGGGAAGAAATATCTATTACCATCTTATTTGTATTATTTTTATTTTATATTTTAAATCTGAAAATAGAAGAGCAATATTTGAATTGTTAAACTACCAAAAATAAAACTTTAATTGAGGCAGTCCAAGGGATTAGTTGCTTTTCTTTTTCTTGTTTTTCTTCAACACAAAAAGCACTTGTTATTGGCAGAAAACTATGAAAATAATAGCTCTATACTTGCATATTTTATTATTTGGAGAGTTTTATTAATATATGTTGTCATGCAAGATATGTATCTAGATTCCTATTAACAGAATTATATTAAATATTGCAGTAATATGAATAGTGTTTATTCATCTCAGTGTTCAGAGGTATGCTTGTAAACCATACCTATTCATGAGTCCTAGTGGGTAAGTATGATGGATATGGTAAGAATTTACCATTAGATTTTTTTTGCATTCATATTCAGGCAATATAATTGGGGTCTTTCAGTTAGGTTAATAATTAGTTGTTTGAAATCTATAGCAAAATTGTGCCCACAAAAAACTATTTAAATCCATGATTTAAATGTGAAAATAAATCAGTTGAGCCACTATGAAAAAGTGGACTGTGAAGATAGTTTAGAGCAGTGGTTGGCAAACTCATTAGTCAATAGAGCCAAATGTCAACAGTACAATGATTGAAATTTCTTTTGAGAGCCAAATTTTTTAAACTTAAACTTCTTATAACACCATTTCTTCAAAATAGACTCGTCTAGGCAATGGTATTTAGTGAAACAGCCACACTCAAGGGGCCAAAGAGCCTCATGTGGCTCTTGAGCTGCAGTTTGCCGACCATGGGTTTAGGGTAATCAACTGTCCTAATTTGTCCAGGACTGACGGATTTTCTAAAACACAGGGTTTCAATGGCCAAAACCAGGGACCATCCCTGGCAAACTGGGAGAAATTGGTCACCCTAATACATGCTGTTGTATTGTCAATCAGCAAGCTATTCAAGATACCTTAATGAGCCAATTAGGTAGGAATCATCTTGATTGTGTGCGAGTTGAGAGCAGAATACTTCTGTCAAATTCTGAACAACCACAGGAAGGAGTATTCCCTTTTTATATCCTTCTAGGTCTTTGTGTAAGTTATTTTTAAAGACAGTTTGTAACCTTGAGTATATATCATATCTAACAAACACCTGTCATATCTATACAGACAACTTGTAACCTTGAGTACATATCATATCTCTACAGACACCTGTAACCTTGGATACATAATGAACAAACACTTGGCATGAGAATATGGGAATTATTATTAGTATCAGCATATCAGCTCCTTTAGATGGCTAGCTTGCAAGGTCAGATAATTAAGTTTATCTTTTCTCTTATTCAAGCTAAAAAACAAAGTTATTTTTACAGAATAAGAGCCCATCTAAAAATAAGATAGTTGACTTATAGAGCAAGGACTATCTAAAAAGAGCAGGGATTTTCAAACAGCCGTTTTTCCAAAGGAGGAGAGATCATTACTATGCTTCAGTGCCTTCTGATGGCTGACCTGGAAAGAGCAACCCTACCTTTAATTCCAACCAGAGATAGCACTGAACCATTTCTACCATTTCATCAAAGTGCTTCATTGCATTAAAGGAAGGGAACAGGATTTCAGATCTTTTGGGGAAAAGCACCAGAGCAGTAAGAAAATGATGTTAGATGGTTTTGTAAGTGTGAAGGGAATGACTTGATGTTATGAAATCAAGGAAAGGAAAAGTCTTAAGAAGGAAGAAGTAGTTAAGAATGCCAAATGCTTTAGAATTTTAGGTAATCTGAGTATTAATGATTTTTATTGGATTTGGTAACATGTAGACTCTTATGAGAGTAGTTTCCTTTGTAGTTTGGGGGATGAAAGTGTGACTAGAGTGGGCTTGAGAGAGAATGGGAAGAGAATAAGTGGACACAGAGTGTGGTCTGAGGACTAAAGTTAAAACTATCTACACTTCACCAAATGTAGTAGTATTGATTATTATCAAATGGGCTTTACTTAAGAATATTGTACATTTACAAGTCCAAAGAATTCTTTATAAAAATCATGCATAATTATAATTTGTGCTTTTCTAATAAGATGAGACATTTCTGCTGGGCTGTGTTGCTCTTATAAGCAGGCTATGATCTCTATTATACAATTATAATGAGATGACACAACCATGTCTCTTGTAAAAATAATCCAATTAAGACTAGTCAGGGGTTTTCCCTAAAAAGCTTATTCACTATAGGATCTGGATCATTATTGTTAACAGAATATCAGTCTTGGCTCTGGACTGTCAATATGTAATAAAAAAGTCTATTTTCACTCTCTTATTCAAGTTGATGACATCTTGGTTTTAAATTATAATCACAATAATGTTAACAATGATGATAGTTATGTTATTGTTTTAAAGATGCTAAATAACAAGATCACAAATGAGTATGCTTTTATCTTTTTTCCAGCCCTAAATTTCCATGTCAACAACTTCAGTATGTCTTAAGTACCTAATGTGCACATTACATAGTGATAGATTTAGGTGTTGAGAGGGGGGGAAGGAAAGGGGAATAAGGTAGATCCTGAGCTGACTCTGGCTATAGACTGATCTAGATTCAAACATAGGTAAGATTATTTAAAAATTGGACAATATTAAAGTTATTTTCATTTTTGAATATAACCAAATCTGCAAATAAGTAAAGCAAAGGACAGACAAGAGGTCAAGATTATAAGTAAAGGGATGTTATTCAAATGGAATTTTTGGACTGGAACCCAGATTTTTTTCCCACCAAATCAAAGAATGAATCCACAGACAGAAAGTGGTGTAGCAAAGGTGGAGATTTATTGAGGAACAAGTACAGACTCCCATATGAGGAGAGGGAAAGAGTTCCACAGAATGGACTCCCAGGTGGGGAGGGGGAAAGGATCCCACTGAGTTCCTTTTCCCTATGGCTTATAAAAATGCCTTGATATCCCCTCTGATTGGTCACTATTCCCTTAGACTGGTTATTATCGTAACTTCTGGCCTCAAAGGTTGAACCTCACATGGGACATGTAAGGCTCTCTTTCCCCCCACCTCACCTCCTCTCCTTTTTTATTGTTTTCCTATTCCCTTTGGGCTTTCTTCTTCTGAATGAAGGGTTTCCTTCTCTTTATTTTGTAAATATAGATCTTTTGCTATTCTTCAGCTCTCTCATTCTACAGAAATTTACCTATCAGCTTCCCCTATTCTATGGAAATGTACCTTCTGCTGCTCTGCAGCCCTGTGATTCCTCCATGGTTCCCTTAATTTCCAAAATTTCCTAAACCTGTCCTATATTACCCCTAAAATTCTTGTTTCACTATTCTAGGATGGCTTCTTTGTTTTCTTTTATATTATAGTTGACGTCCAATATTATTTTAATTTAGTTTCAAGTGTACAACATAGTGGTTAGACAACTGTATAATTTACAAGGTGATGATCCCCCCTGATAATTCTAGTACCCTCCCGGCACCATACAAAGATATTATAATATTATTGAGTATATTCCTTATGTTGTACTTTACATCCCCATGACTAATTTATAACTACCAATTTAAACTTCTTAATCCCTTCACCTTTTTCATCCAGGCACCCTTACTCTCTCCCATCTGACAACCCTTGGTTTGTTCTCTATACCTTCTAGGTCCATTCATGTTGTTGCAAACGTAAGATTTCTTTTTTTTTTCTTCGTAGCTGAGTAATATTGCATTGTATATATGTACCACATCTTCATTATCTAGTCATTATTGGTGGCCAATTTGGCTTCTTCCATGTATTAAGCCTCCATTGTTCTTTACAGAAGCAAGCCCAGTTTCATAGTCTCAGTGGCCAGTGTGGAGTGGAGAATTTCTTAGGCCATGAGAGCCAGAGCTCCTGGCTTGGTACCTTTTCTACAATTTTATTGTGAGAGAATCATATTAACTATTTAATATCTACCATATCAATACATTTTCAGAGGTAACATTTACATTTGCTTTTAGAAAAGCTAATTGGGAAATGAGACAAGAGTGATGACAATCTAATCAGAGCAACAACATAAAACATAGGAATAGGAGAATGAACACAGGGTAGTGATGATGACATTAAATAAGATCTCATATTGTGTGAATATCCTATTTTCCCAAAAGTAAGACATCCCCCGAAAATAAGACCTACTTCCAGTTTTGCCTCTCGCTATAGTATAAGACATCCCCCCCCAGAAAATAAGACCTCCCAATAATAAGGCCTGTCCCGAACATAAGGCCTCCCCGGAATATAAGGCCCCTGAAGCTACCGTAAGGTGTCTGACTCCTGATTTAAAGAGACCTTGCACTGCCTGAACAGCTCCAGCTGTGCTGCGGCCAATCAGTGAGCTGGTTTGTGATGACAACTACTACTATATTGTACAGGTAATAAATTTCCTTTTATTTGTTGTTGTTCAACAATAAATGTGTACCATATTCTTCTTCGTGGAAAAATAAGACATCCCCTGAAAATAAGACTTAGAGCATCTTTGGGAGCAAAAATTAATATAAGACACTGTTTTATTTTCAAGGAAACAGGGTACTAATCACCTAGGGAAAGAGGGTTCTTGTTCCAATGCAAATTATGATTCAGTACGTCTCCAAGATTAGGTGGATACCACTGTTGAAGACACAGACTTTTGAGTAGTGAGGGGCTAAATGCTTAACATGGTGAATTAGAATAAAATGGGTAAGACAGATTTAGAGAAATTTATGAAGGATCCTAAAGATTTTTAAATGGGGACAATGGGGTACCTGTTAATAAATTTAGATGCACTGCCAAGAGATGTCATGATTTTAGGAATAGCCATCAATAGAGAGGCAACAAAAGGATAATACAGAAAGGGATGGATTTCTGAGAAATTTAAAAGATTTGATAAGATTTGGAGATACATAAAATATATTTGAAGTCAAGGAAATAGTTGATAAAATCCCAAAGTTGTGAGATAGGAAAAAGTGAAAAATATTTTCATTACAAAAATTGGTAATCAAAGAGAGTTGATGGATGGTGAAAAGTGATACTTGGGAATACTGCCTCCATTGTATCTAGAGATATTATAATGTCATTAATAATATTTGCAGAAAATCCAGCCTTTGACTGATTCGATAAATATGTGCATACCAAAATAAGGCAAGGAGTTTGGGGAAAAATTAAATGTTAAAATTTTTGAAAGGCTGCTATTAAGAACTGCAGAGTGAAGGAATAAAGGAAATGAATGGAAATGAGAACTTATATGCAGAAATTATAATGGAACTTCTAAATCAACATATAAACATTTCAGGGCAGAGAGCAAACAAGCTTCAATTGAGGTTTTATTCATAAAACATCAGCTAGAGTGTGCCATTCAAGCTACTTACATAATCACAGTCCAACACTTCTGCTGCATTTGCTATTCATTTGGCTCATTTTATTATGGCAACGTAGGACCAGCACTTTTGGTGATGCATTGATTCTGTGTGTGTGTGTGTGTGTGTGTGTGTGTGTGTGTGTGTGTTTCTCTTTAAATTAAAGATGCCCTACCTGCATTTTACTCTGAAAGAATTCTGATTATGAAGTGACTCTACTGAGTGTTTTGATGATAGAGACTTGAGCTGTTAAAATATTTTTTTGTTCCTTGTACTGAAACATTCTGAAGTGGTGCTGTGGCAGGAACCCTTGTCTTTCAGTATCTATCTCCTTCTTTTTCTATAGCTTTACATTTTTACTTACATAAATGTCAATTTAAAGACTGTTTCTTCCAGCTTCCCATATTGTTAGGTATGGTCATACAACTAGGTTTTGCCAAGTGATACAAGTAGAAGCGATCTATGAAACTTCTTTAAAGAGTAGTAAGGTTGTGCCCCCTCCTGCAGTTTTTTTCTATATCTGCTGATTGAAACATGGACATGGTAATAAATCATCTTGGGCTGTGTAGAACGTGAGTATCATTCAGCAGGGGAGCAGAACAGTAAGATGAGATAAGCTTATCTTCCCTACTTCCTTGAGTTGTCAGTGACCCACACACTTAGATTCTTTCATGAAAGAGAAGTATATTTCAATCTTGTGTATCTGAGGCTATAATTGCAGCCAAATTTGTATTTAGATGAATACAAATGACTTTGAGAGAGGTGTTCTCAAAATCCTAATGCACCTCTAAACCTTTCTTCCTAAGAAGGAGCCTTGTCATCTATTTCCATAGGAGTTAACTATTAGAGCATCCTTTACATTTGCCTTTGTCCCTAAACTGTGTATACCTGCTTATCCACCCTGCTCTCAGATGAGGAAAACCAAATATTTTTCTTCTCTCCAAAGCCCATTCTTTCACTTGTACACTCAATTATGTCCCTTCTTAATTTGTTCAATGACATAATCTAGCCATTATCTCTTTTTTGCACAGGGTCCTTCATTCTTGCTTTCAACTAATTTCTTTGAACATTCTTCTTAAATTGGATAATGAAATCTTCAATTGAATATGTTGTGGTACCATGTCTCATTTCCTTTTATTGGAAATTATTCAATTTCCTTTCTACTTACTCTTTAAATAATGCCCAACCAAAAGTCTTCCATTTTAATTATGTTATTGAAACTGCTTTTTGAAAAGATCATCTTTTGGTTCCCCCCCCCCAGATTATTAAAATAATAAATTTTAATAAAAAATAAAGTATAACCCATAAATGTATATTTAATAAGTATTATAGACTAGTGATAATATTATAAATATTAGGATATGCATCAAATATTGTATATCTCTAACAATAAAAGCATAATATGCTAATTAGACCAGATAGCTGAATGACCTTTTGGACATCATTCCGTATGTTCTTCCAGACTAAGCCATGGTGGCGGGAGCCAAGGCCGGAGGCAACTAGGGGCGATCAGACAGGTAGGCGAGCAGTTAGGGATGATCAGGCAGGCAGGCAGGTGAGTGGTTAGCATCCAGCAGTCCTGGATTGCTAGAGGGATGGCAGGGATCCCTGTGGGATTGGGCCTAAACCTGCAGTCGGAAATCCCCTGAGGGGTCCCAGATTAAGAGAGGGTGCAGGCCGGTCTGAGGAACCCTCCCTTCTCTATACACACATTTCATGCACTGGGCCTCTAGTAAGTATATAATATACTATTTGGTATATAGTTTAATATTTGGGCTATGTATATTTTAATAAATATTTGGTGTATATTATATATATAAAGATGTGCACTAAATATTTTATATATGACATAAAATGGTAGAATATGTATTATCTATCCTTTATAATAAAGAGCTAGTATGCTAATTAAGATGACTGTAGAAAAACCTTCCAGAACAAAGAGTGGGAGTCTGCGAGAGCCCCAGCCATGACAGTCCTGGCGCCTCCCCAGAGGCAGGACTGGGTGCCACCATGGTGCCTCAACCTCCCATAGCCTGTCCCATGGCCAGCCTGGCCCTTGATTGGCTCTCTCCACTGGCAGGGCCAGTGCTAAGGAGCAGCCAGCCCGCCTTCTGGTTGAGTGATGCTCTCCCTCCCCACAGCTCAGCCAGAAGCCAGGCTCACTGCTGGCAAGTACAGCAGTGGTGGCAGGAGCCTCTCTTGCCTCTGTAGCAGGTGGGCAGTAAGGAGTGGGGGTTCCTGGACTGCGAGAGCTCCAGACTGGGAGAAGGATATCTGAGTGCCAACAGGCAGACATCTTTTGAAGGGTCTCGGACTGTGAGAGGGTACAGGCCAGGCTGAGGGACACTCCCCTTCCCCATGCACAAATTTTGTGCACTAGTTCTCTAGTATTATATATAATATTTTGCCTACATCCTAATATTTACAATTATATCTATTTTTATATTTGTCTGAAATAATGCTACATATGTCTTATTTTATTCTGCTTTTTAGATGAAAAATATAGTTTGGACATCTTTCCTCACTAATAAATGTATGAAGTAAACACCTAGAGAATATTGTATTAAATAGCATGCATTAGGTTATTTAAACAATCCCTATGGTTAAACATTTTGACTCTTTTCAGGTTTTGGCATTATAAATGATATTAAAGTATTTATCTCTACATGTCAGACTTGTTCTCTCCTTTCTATTCTCACTGATGTTGATCTTTTCTCCATGAAAAGTATTTTCCTCTATAATCTCCCATATTCAATTCAAGCAAAATCTGATCTAACTTCTCAATGAAATCTATCCATTTTCCTTTCCTCATTGGTATCTATCTATCTGAACTTATGTGGTCATTTTCTTATGCATTATGGTACTTAATTATATTTTGTCTTTAATTATTCACATGTTAATGGTGAGATCTATTAGGCAAAGAATAAGCTTCTTCTATAATTCCCAATTGACTCAGCACCATTACTTTGTAAAAAATACATCCCCTGTCTAAAGAGCTTCAGGTCTCACTTATAGGAGGTGTGTTTTGTGTGTATATGTGTGTGTGTGTGTGTGTGTGTGTGTGTGTGTGTGTGTGTGTGGAGAGAGAGAGAGAGAAAGAGAGAGAAAGAGAGAGAAAGAGTGAGCGAGTGCGCGCACAAGGGAAGTAGCTGGGCAGAGAGGTTATATATATATATTTTACACTACTACTGCATTTGATCCAATTCCCAGAATAAATTTGTCAAATTAACTTTTCAGCTCAATTGACATTTGAACAAGAACATCATGTTTATAACTCTGATAGAGTCATAGAGTACCACATGTGAGAAGGGTGACAAAAATGTGCAAGGAGCAACAAGGGAAAGAGCTGGAGGTCTAGAAGCAGAAATGCATCAGATGAGACAAAGGGTTACCCAGAATTCCATCTATGATTAGAGATTAAGAACTAGAGCTGCTTTTTACATACACTTGGTTAGCAGTCACAAATACAGAGGGTCTGGATTTTGATTCTTACCCTATCTAGGCCACATACTTATTATTTACCTTGCAGAGGCCTCTGTTTGTGAAGGGGAGGTAAATATTATTGTTTTGCCTACATCAGTGTAGCTTAAATACCAGTTATATAGTAAATGCACTTCAAAGCTGTAAACTGCAAATCTGTGGCAGATTGCATTTTTCAAAGATGGCTGTGCAGCATCTCCCATCCCACCTGATCTTTGACAATGGGATCTTGCTACTTTCCTTTCAGGAGGTGTGGATCTCTATCTTCCCCCATCCTTGAATGGGGATGGGCTTATGACTACTTCAACTAATAGAGTATGGCAGACATGATGCTATGTGACTTTGAAGGCTAGGCCATGGGAGATAATGAAGCTTATGCCTTATTTTTGGGACAACTTATGAGGGCTATGAATTATCATGTGGAAAATCCAGCTATCCTGAAGTTGGAATATTTTGAAGAAGCACAGATCATATGGAGAGGCCATGTATGGGTGCTGACTAAAGATGCAAAGATCCTGTGGAGAGGCCATATTGGGATGCCTCTAAAATTTAGAGTCTAAATGATTCCAAACCTTCAGCAGTCATTCTGCACTTCTTAGCTAAGGCTCTGGTCACTGTGGAACAGAGATAAGCCATGCTCACTATTCCATGTCCAAATTCTTGACCTATAGACTCTTTCATCATAATGACATAGTTTTTATTTTATAACTCTTATTTAAAGTTTGGTATGCCGTAAATATGATCATAACAAAATTTTAGATATAATAATCATTATTAGTATGATTGATTGGCATAGGAAAACACACTGAGGTCAGTTGATATACCGTCTGACAAAAAGCAAAGTTGAATGATTTGGAAGCTATAGTTGGGAAGTAAAGGAAATTTGGTGTCATTAATGACTTTTTCAAGAGGGAGGTTTCAGGACAGAGAATGTCTGTGGATACTTACTCTGTAACAAATTAAAGACTCCCTTCCCCTGGCATCCGCTGGGAACACGGGACTCACTGAGACACCCTGGCCTTGGTCTTTAACAACGAACATCCGAACATCCGAACCTAGGTGAGGTGCGACTGCCCCAGTCCCCAGGTGCTTTCCTTGTGTCTCTGCCAGACTGAACATCGTGAGTCAGCATGCCCAACTGTCGCCCTGATCCAGAGCAGCTGTCTAATTACAATTTTGTTATTATTAATTACAGAGTAGAAAATCATTTGTAATTAGCTCAGCCTAAATCATAGTTTAAACAGCCAAAAATTACATTACAAACTAAAGTGTAATTAAAGCACTACACTAAAGTGTTTATTTAAACCCAGTTTAGTTACTGCAAATTTTTCAATCAGCTTCTCAGGCTCATACATAGATTTAATTAGTCTCCAGTACTGACAGTTTAGTGCATTTATTCATTAAGCTTCAATATTGCCAAACAAATGTAAATAAAATATAGACAGAGATACTTTAAAGGGGCAGTCACGAAACATCTGGGTGAGATAATGAGGCTGGGAAAGATGTGCATGCTAATGAGTCTCCCAGGCTGCTGGAGGAGCAGAGGCTCTGGGAAATGGAGCATCACAGTACTGAGGAAATCCTCAGTGTAGGTTTGTGCTGCTGGTTAACTGGAATGGTCCTGTGTGGTCGGGTGGGGCGCAAGTCAATTTAATTTGATTCTTGCTGTTGCTGCAGGTACCACTCAATAGAATCCTGGATGGAGCTAAAAGAGAACATCCTACTCAACCAACCTCTGGGGCTCTCCATATCTTTTTAAGAAGTAGAAGAGCTTATAAAGGGATTTTCAGGAAGAAGTAGCTTCTTTCTTGAAGGGTTTAGAGAAAGTGATGTCTGTGGTGATAAGTATCATGCACATTCCAAGGAATAAATTTTCTGTTCAAGGACTATTGTTTAGAAAACTGTCCTTGCCACACATGCAAAACTGCCTGCACATACTTCTAAATGAGTTAAAGATTCTTAAAAGCACTCTTCATGGTAGCCTTACAGGTTTGTCAATAGACTTTCATTTCTCAATGTGTTCTTGGTAGTTCCTTTTAAGTGCCTTCAGAATCACCTCATCTTTTATTTTTTCCTGGATTGCCTTTATACCCTTCGAACTCATTTCTCATTTTCCAATCTTGTTCCCAAACCATTTCTTCTTCTTTTTTTTCATCCTACCACCAGAATTATTTCTCTAGAATGCTAGCCTCTTTTGTCATTCCTTTGTCCCAGACTTGATGATTGTGACTTAATCCCTCCATCGTTCAGAAGCTGAAACTTCTCATGGAGGCCTCTGGGCTCTGTCTAGTCTCTGCCATCATCTCAGAGCTTTGCCCTATGCCTTTACTCTTTAGGATTCCCTATAAGCATTGAGCTATATTTTGCTTACATACCTTTTGCACATATTATATATTGATAAGTAGCTGATTTTTTTGCCTTTGCTTGGCCAAATCCTATGCATTATTCAAAATTCAGCTCTGGCAATATTTGGAAGCCCTTTCTGATATTCTTGTTCTGTTCCTCATTTAAGTTAACAACTTCTAGAAGCATGTACTGATCTAGTTCTGGGAAAGAGTTTGTTCTGCTTAACTTGCTAAAGCTAATATTCTTAATGAGTTTCAATATTTTCATGGAATTGCTCTTAGAATAAGTCTTTGTTATTACCTCACTGGCCTAGATTGAGGAATGCCATCAGAAACAACTCAGTGAGACTTGTCATACTATTTATTGTAACAATAATTTGTTCATTACACAACCCAACATACTCCTTACGAGAATCAGTGAGAGAATTTGTTTTCAGGCTCTCCTGTTTATTCAGAATTGTTTTGATTTCTTCTTTGTGTAGAAAACCTAGAATAAAATGCATGACCATCTTCAGCAAATGAATGACATTTCACAATGTGCTGTTCATATATTTATTTTTATGACTTAACTCTTACTCTCATTTCCCTTTTGTTTTAATATCTCATGAACTTATTTTCATGTATTATTATTAAAATAATATGTACTATATTATTAAATATGAAATGATGTATTTAAGAATCCACCTTACATATGTTTTAGAGCAAGGACGGGCATAAATGAAAAGAATATAGAAAGGAAGGAGAGGAAAAAGAAGAAAGAGAGAAAAGACAGAAGAAAGAAGAAAAAGAATAAGCACTTTGAACTTAATCCAAATGTAGAATCCCATATGGCCAGATATCTTAGAGGAAAAGCAAATAAATTAGTATCATCCTCTATTAATAATAAATAATACCTTCATCTATATATATATATGAGCTCTTTCATACAATTTTGACTCCCATAAACTTTTGCAGGTCATTCAGTATCATTATCATCGGGGTCATTCAATTGAATGATAGGATGTACATACGAAACACCTTGAGAACTCCTAAATTGGACTGAAATCAGTAATTCCAAATAGTACCTCCATTATGGAAGAAAGTCCATCTGATGTGTACATTTGTTTGTGCAGGATGGTTGCTTATTAATAAACAAAATCTATTCTAATTTATAATGTGATTGCCCCAAATCAGGGGATACCATACAAGATCATCATTGAAGTTATTATTTCAAAATGTCCCCATTTTTAGTTTTCCCTTCCTTTTATTTTATTTGAAATGAATTCAGGGCCACTATAAAAACCTGCAACAGCTTTAAGGAAATCAGTTGCTTCCACCAAAGTTCTTCATACCCTGACAGTGAATTGTTTGAAGTTTTCTAGGTTATAAAAAAGTCAGTCTTCAAGAAAAAGACATCAAGTTTTCTTTTGAATATTATTTTTGCATTTCTTTTATATTGTGAATTTAAAGTGGAGAATGAAAATTTAGTGGATGAATATAATATTATTATAATGACAGTTAAGAACACAAAATTCAAGTCAATAAGTAGTCTGCAATTTCATCCTAGGAATTGTGGGAGGAGCTAGTCTTATACATTAAAAGGCTTTGCCTCTAAAAATAGTTCTCCTTTCTTCTCCTAAAATTCCTCAGAGGATAAAACTCATCATGCCATAATTGGATATAAAGCTTATTATACAAACACCCTAGAGAGAAAGACCTGTTTTCTTAAATTCATGCTAATATAAGCAAGATAAATATCTCCTATCTCCAGGACCACAGTTAGGTACTGAAAGCTGAGGCAGCATACCTCTAGGTATAAATCTGAATTATATTCCAATGTCTGATGGAATATAAATTTACAGTGCTCCTTCTTCTCCCTTTTGCTTAGAAGTCATCAAGAATAAGACCTAAGTCTACAAGTACTCTAATGGCAGAAAGAGACGAGAGTCTGGCAAATTCAGAACTGCCTGCTGCTACCCGGAGCCACCCTCACATTGTGTGATGGTTTAGAGACTCACCGACAAGCCCCATCAGTCCCAGTCTTATAGTTTTCGAATTGTATTTACTTGGGGGTCAGATACCTGGAAAAAAGAATTACACCAGAGCTGAGATTTCCCACCCCTGCCAAGAGATCTGAGTTCTCTTCTCTGAGTAGCACGAGTGGGATATGCTCTCAAAAAGGACAAATCTTGGATCTGTTATCACTGGAATCTTCCATGGCCCCTTTATTCCTGGAGATTCAATGCCATTCACATCAATCCTTCTGAAACACAACTCTGCTTATGTCACATCTTTAATTATAAGAATTTAATGGGTGAAGTTCTTATGCTTTTAGAGCCTATGGCCTACTTGGGAGGGGTCTCTCCTCCTGTTCCAGTTTACGTCTTTCTCTTTCTCATTTAGGGCTGTATCCTCAACTGTTGACCAGAATCTTGCTCCAATCTCAGTGAACCACCTAAAATTACAATGCTAATAGTGGCCTGATTCAAGCATTCATTTGTACTATGGCCGGTCCCACTTAGTTATAGACCTATCCTATTGTGGGCCTTGCCTTTGCATTTCCAGATTACGCTGTCTTCTTGTGCACTCTTCTATGTGTGTATGTCATCTGCTTGCTTGCTCTCAGATCCATTTTCCATTCTTCCCTGACTCTTTCCTTATTACAAAGAACTAGGCCATGCTAACTACATTTCTTAGCTTCCAAGATCCACTGGCTTCCACCTGAGATGAGCTAATGCAAGACAGCATTACTGGATATTAGAGGAAGGAAGCAACCAGGGTATGTGTACCTTTCTTTCTCTGCCATAGGTGGCCGCCACTCCAACATGATCACAGTGGTTTCAGTGCATAACAGGTAACCTCAACTCATTGGCTCAGGTAACCACTCCTTCTCATTTTGTCTCTTTTCCCTAGGGGTGGTAAGGAGTTTCTGTTGTTGCTCTTCTGTCACTTGCTTCACCATAAGGCTTTCCATGGCTCCCAACTCTTTGGAAACTCTTCATTATTCTCCTCATAATTATTCAAACCAATGCTTAGTGACTGGTTATTTAGCAAAATGAGTCTTATTTTATAATGAATAGCAAAATAAGTCATTAACTTTTTTTATTAAATGCTGTAAAACACAATACCCCAGGTCTACAAAATGGTAAACAAAAAAGAGGAATCTGTTTTTGGACCTACTGCTGATGTTGTTGGAAAATCAATCTCTCATGAGAAAAAGCTTCCAGCAATAAAGATTGTTTGAACTACTTACCATTATGTCAAATTCACTTTAGTATCTGCAAACAGACATATTGTATAAATACTGAGAGAAGCACTATTTTTTTTCTGTTTGCAAATAAAGGCCTAAAGTTGTATAGATTTTTATAATCAAGTAAGCCTTATAATTCAATAATGTGCCCTTTATTTAACCCTTAAACACTTGATGTCTTGGGTCAAGTTGTACCTCTCATTTGAAAACATAAATTCATACATGATTCACTACATCAAGACATAACTAAATATGAGGAAACTTTTATTTTGAATGTTGATATCTCCCCACTTTTAGTTCCCTGAAGACTATTTTGCATTTCTCTCCCACTTTGAGGAATGGTGATAATACACTGCCAATTCAGTTAATGAAGTACTCAGAGTAAGACATATTTTTATAAGACTTCATCAAAATGTACCAGCTGAATTAGGTACAAACTATATTTTCAAATTATTGAGGTTGAATATTCAAAAATTTGGCTAGATATTCTGTGTATATTGTTAAGAACTGAGAAGATGACTGAATGGGGAATACAAGTATGTTCTAGTTGGTAGGGTGTTGACCAAGAGGACAGAAGGAAAGACGCTTGGGCTTCTTTTCTGGCATTGTGTCTGTTACCCCTCAGAATATTTCATCATGGCCATGGGCTCCTTGCCACTCTCCAGGTAATACTTCTGTATCCAGAGCACCATGCATTTAGTCATTCACTTATTCAGATTTTTCCCTCCTAACCCTCTCCTCACCTCCTGCCAATGGCTTGGAAAGGAGAGCCTACTCTCTCCATGGTCATATAAAAATATTTTGTAACTGAACTACTTTTTGTTATACATAAATCTTGTCCAACCACTCTAGTGATGTAATCGTAACTCCTGATGGTCTTGTGTTCAGGGTTGACTTTCAACTGTGATGCTCCTATGTATCAAAGAGGTAGTACCCACACCAAGCCAATTACTTAGTATTTTGAATATCCCCTACCCTTGTCAACACATTTAATTAATGAGTTCCTAAAATGTGCCAGGCACTGTGCTAGTGATATACTCTTAGATAAGATAGACATAATTCATACCCCAACACAGTGAAAACAGTATTAGCAAATAATACAAATAAAGCATGATGATTGTTTTGAGAGGGAAAGAGTGAACATTGTGGAAGCACATTGCAGATAGTTAATGTCACATGGAAAACAGAGGAGGCCTCCTTGAGTAAATAACATTCAAGATGAAATCTGAGGAATGAGTGGAAGTTATCTAACAAATGTGTGTTGTCTAAAATATGTATTTTGGGGCAATGGTGGCAGTTCTAGTCAGAGGAAAGAGCATGTCCCAAGATGTGACAGAAAGAAATAGTGATGAAAGAGTTCAGGAAGACTGAAGTGGACACAGAAAGGTGGATAATCACTAGATGAGGCTAAAGAGGAGGCAGTGGCAGGACTCTTGGATGGGTTTGTAAAGTAAGTTGTGAAGTTTGAGAGTATCCTAATGTCAAAAGGACATTTTTTTTTCAGCAAATATTGTCATTCTTAGAAGATCTTTCTGTAAAGTGAAAAAAATGGTTTACAGGTTTTTTTAAGAGTGGGGAGATAAGAAATGTCTATGACTGCAATCCAAATAAAACAATTGGCTATGTTTCAGGCTGAATTTTGGTAATAAAGATGGAGAGAAATGGATATATTCAAGAGGTATTTAACTAACTGGCATAGCTCAGTGGTTGAGCATCAACCTATGAACCAGGAGGTCACTGTTTGATTCCTGATCCTAGGGCATATGCCTGGGTTGTACGCTCCATCCCCAGGGGTGGGAGCTGTGAGGGGGCAGAAGGAGACAGCCAATCAATGATTCTCTTTCATCATTGCTTTTTCTATCTCTCCCTCTCTCTCCCTTTTCTTCTCTGAAATCAATAAAATATATATTTTTAAAAAGAGGTATTTAAGAGGTAGGGCCGTTTGTTACTTATCATACATTGTGCAGCTTGAATACTTTTTTATTCATATACATATACTTTTGTTGCTTCTCATGTATTCTGATCCCCAAACAAAGACCCATTGTTCATCAATGGACAAAACATTTGAAATTATACCAGTCTTGGAAAAAATCCACGATATTTTACAGTTATAGTCTCAATTTTATTATAAGTCTCTAAAAGGTATATGTCAAGCTTTCTCTCCTATTACCTGGCTGTGCATACATAGATGATCAATAATGTTGTCTGATGAACTCAATGTGCCTGAGTGAAATCCAACAGCTGAGCAGTCTAGACTCAGAGGGCACATGTTCTGACTTACTCTTACATGAAGTGGTGCTGGACTGTTTGCTGTGTATATCCTTTTTTATGACCTGGATCGAAATATACTTAGTAGGAAGTGATGAACGATGTGGTGTTTCTGGAATTATCTTGAGTCTGATGACCCCTTAACCAACACTGAGTTCATCACACTTCCAGTTCATAAACACATTTGTCCTTAGGCTATGTCTGAGAGACAAAGGGCTTTCGTTTAATATGAAGCTGATGTTATTGATTTTTCTTCCACACATAGTGGGGATGCCATGATAACCCAGACCTTATATTTATTAGCCCAACTAATCATTAGTAGTGGTTGAACTTCAGAAAGTTCGGGTCTTTGGTTGAGTTTCAAGGACTCCAGCCTGATGCTTATCAGAAGTGTACACACACTAGGGAAAGTACTGCTCCTTATTCCTCAACTGTTTTCTTAGTGGTGTTTGTTTTCCCTTCTGTTTAAGAATAATCCCATAATTACCTCATTTATAAACTCCTATTCTATTTTTTTGTTTATTCTAAAGTTTTAGCCTAATTACTTCTAGAGAGCTCTTAAACATAAATATTCATTTTTTATTACTGTGAAAGGATTAAAAATATTATTTAAAATGGTTTCCAATGTACAGTATGGTATATTAGAAAGAACTTATGGCCAAGTACTACAGTTTGAAGACAGTTTTAGTATAAAGTTGGGAAAATGGCTTATATTTTCCCTCCCTTCTTTTTTTTTCACTATTTAGGGATAAAAATAATTTAACCTACAGGTTATTAATATTAAATGACAAAACTCATGTAAAAGATTCTTTTTTTTTGTATTTTTTACACACCTGGCATAGAATAAATATTTAAAAAATACTAAATATACCATCCCATTTCATTTTATTTTTAACTGAAACTATCTAATGCTGGTTAGACTTCCAAATATAACGGACTAAAGAGCCATCTCCATAATGGGTTGATTTTGTAGTTCCCATAACACTTATCACAGTCTTGAGATAGTATATGCTCAATAAGCTTTTTTGAATAAATGTATGAAATAAACGTTGATTGCCATGATGTAGAGAAGCATGGAACAAGGGTTTATGTTTGTTTTATGAAACTAATTAAATATACAAGTGGATAACTACAACAAAAGTGAAGTAGTGGTTAATTTTGAGGGGAGGGAGGATGATGTGATTGCAAAAGGAAACACATAGGTTTATGGGATGATAGCAATGCTTGGAGTGACCTGTACAGCACACCTTGTGAGTTTGGTTCCACTGTAGTAAAGTGAATATCACAATAAAGTGAGTCACACAAATTACTTGGTTTCTAAACACATATAAAAGTTATGTTTACACTATTCTGTAGTCTATTAAGTGTACAATAGCATTATATCTAAATCTATCTATCTATCTATCTTAATTTAAAAAATATTTTATTATTACAAAATTCTAACCATCTAAGGATGAACATATAAAGGTGTTTATATATATATATATATATAAAATTGAGGTCAGAATTACTTGGCTCAATTTCTCAAGGTTTAAAAGAAGTTGCAGTCATTATTCCACATGGTTCCACTAAGGTACAGTAGCTCCACTATCCCTTTAACTCTTTATTACATCATTTCTCATGCACAGAAGTTCTTTATTTTTCCAGTCCCAAAATCTATTCCATTTTCTTCTCAAGGACTTATATCATTTTCTTGTTCAAATGGACAAGAAGAGAAGGAAATACTGAACTGATTTATTATAATTGTGCTTTTGATCATTGTAGGAGTATTATTTTTGTCATTCATAATTTTTTAAGAAACATTTAAAAAAGTGTTCTTGACACATCCTTGATTTGAATTCTAAATGCTGCATTGTCTACATGCAGATTAATCAATATCATGCTCTTCATCTTTCTGTTGTTTTGTTAATTGCCAATGTAGTGCACATCAGCTTTGAGTGGTCACAAAAGCTGAGTGGCTTTAGAGCACTTATGGAGAGATACACAGCATCTTCCTCTAAATTGTGCCTACTGCCTGGTTCATCACTCGCATCAATGACTCTAACACCCTGGTAAAATGAAGTGCTTTGTTACATAACTGATCATGCTTGAGAGAATATCTCTTCACCCCCTGCTCTTATAATCAAACAGAAAGTCTGTTGTCACTGACAACTCACAAGTAATAAAGCAGGAGATAGGGGTGGACCATGCATATCAGGCCTTGGCAGGGAAGTATGGCATGTCTCTTCAGGGACAGACCAGGACAAAAAATTTCATGGAGATGCTATGCCCAACTTCCCCCTCCATATTATTCTCCTATCAAAAAGATATAATAGTTAATAAAACCTGAAGCATTTGAACAAATTTTGAATTTGGTCTGCAAGGCTTTTGTTTTTGTTGCCACAAATATATTACTAGAGCTGCTTCCCAGCCTTATCTGGTATCTCAGGCCATGCCCTTGTTTTATGCCTATGTTTTTTTGTTTGTTTGTTTGTTTGCTTTGACTAGTGTTTGTGATCTGTGTTTATTGTCAGAAAATTCTAAGCTGAATATTTTTGTTCTTTTAATACAATAATTGTCTCCCTTCCCCCAAAATCATTTTCATAAACCCCAGTGTGACTGTATTTGGAAATAGAACTTGGGATGAGGTGATAAAGGATAATGAGATGCTAAGAGGGAGAAGGGAGAGGCCCTAATCTGATAGAGTTTGTGTCCTTACAAAATGAGAAAGAGACTCCACAGTTCTCTGTGTCATGTGAGGACAGGTCTGCAAAGCAAGAGGAGATCTTCATCAGAAACTGACCATGCTAGAACCCCCGTCTCTGACTTCCAGTCTCCAGAACTGGAGGAAATAAATGTCTGTTGTTGAAGCCACCCAGTCAATGGTATTTTGTGATGGCAGCCGGAGCTAACTAAAACAGTGCAACATAGGGAGAGCCAAGGTCCTCTGCCCTCACTGCTTTATGAGATCGATAAGTATTTGCAGCAATAAAGGTTTCTGGGGGGAGAACATAATACCTTTCAGATACCTTATCACATGTTTGTATAGTTCTCTAAACTTGCCTTGATAAAATAAAATACAGATGTGTGGTAAAGGAGTGAACCCCACTTTACAAACATCAACATTAATTCTGTGTTGCTTCTTCATAGGCTTGCCAAACTGGTCCCATCAGGCTTCTCTTTGTCTAAATTTATCTATCTATCATCTATCTATCATTAATCTGCCTAATTATAGTTGCCTGTCATATTTGTATTTAATTTTATATAATAAAAGCCTAATATGCTAAGTGTCCAACTGTTCATTTAACCGTTTAACCAGTAACTATGTTGCACACTGACCACCAGGAGGGCAGACACTCTGACTGCTAAGTTAGCTTTCTGCTGGGGTCCAGCCAATTGTGACTGGGCGAGACAGGCTGGACATGTCCTGGACCCCTCCAGTGGTTCCTCCCTGGCCCGATTGTGCACCCATGAAGTCCCTTGGCCTGGCCTGTGCCCTCTCACAATCAAGAACCCCTCAGGGGATGTTGGAGAGCTGGTTTCAGCCTGATCCCCACAGGTCAGGCTGAGGGACCCCACTAGTGCATTAATCCATGCACTGGACCTATAGTATTACTATAATTTTGAAACATATCAGTTTTTCAGTGATGCCTAATTTTATTGTAAGGTCTTATTACCCTTGTTATCCTAATTGTGCTTTTAATTCCTTGTTTTATGCCTATATTCTCATTCATACTATAAGCCCTCTGATATGATTTGTATATATTTCACTTGTGAATTTATCCCCAATGACTACCAGAGTACTTGCCAAAGAATAAGTGTCCAGTGAGCATTTATTGAATGAATGAAATTGTAGATAAATAAATTCCTATTTGATCATGACCTCATTTGTTTTGGGGCTCAGGTCCAAAGCTTTGACATTCTAATTGAATTGACAGCTTTATATCTCCTGGCATGATTAAAGGAGATCAGATCTGAAGATGTTTGGATGTATATGTTCAGTTTGGATAGGAGGGAATGTTTATCAGAATCTAATCATCCATGTCTGTATCTGTTTCTCTGTTTTACCCCCCAAACCCTGAAGCAACCTACACAAAACAGGTGTGAAATCATTTAAATCTTTCTGCTTTAAAAAATGAAAAGCATTATTGTTGATTTGGGGATTCATGGTTTTTCTAGGTTGTCTCTCCTGTCTCTGTTTCATTAGCATGGATTCTCACTGTCATAGAAAGAGAGCTAACAGTTCTCAGAAATCTGCTGTCCCCGGCATTTGTCTTTCCAAGCTTCACTGGGTGCCATATTTTGAAGCAGCCTATCCTATCTAATAAAGTGGAAATATTCAAATTGACCATTATGCTGTCACAAAGATGGTGGCGTCCACAGCAGAGGCAGGATTTCCATAATACAAGATGGCTGTGCCCACAGAGGAGGTGGGGTTTCTGTAACATAAGATGGATGCACACACAATGGAAGTCGGGTTCCTGTAATGAGCCTTAACGAGCAATCAGCAGGGATCTGAGGCTGCATGGCAGTGGGCTGGGGCAGGGGACCTGAGACTGCACCCCCTGCCTGGTGGGACTTGAAAGGGGACCTGAGGCCTTACCTCTGCCCTGGTACCAGGCCAGGGGACCTGAGGCTGCACCCCCTGCTGGCAGGGCTTGACAAGAGTGGGGCCAGCCAAGTCTGGATCTCACCCAATGTGGGTGGGGTTGGCTGAGTCTGGGTCTTGTGTGATTTTGAGGCACTGCGGGTGGATAGGGACTTGTCTCTGGGTCCTGAGGTGCATCCCAGACTCTGACAGGAGGAAGGTTTTCACATACATTTTACTAATTTTCTTTCATCTCTGACATTTTTATTATAGAGAAAGGGCAAATAGCAATATTACAATATTTTCTCTAATGCCCTTTTAATGTGCATGAATTTCATGCACCAGGCCACTAGTATTGTTGATAAGTAGTCTAAAGGTGGATATTTCTTATGTTAATATGAGCTGTGTGCCTTTTATGCCTTTTAGATGGTGTGTGTGTGTGTGTGTGTGTGTGAGAGAGAGAGAGAGAGAGAGAGAGAGAGAGAGAGAGAGAGAGAAAGAGAGGATGTGCTGTGTGAAATTTCAGAGAGGTAAGTGACACAGTTCTGTTCATTTTATTCTTTCTTTTTGCCTCTGGCCTTTCCACCTGTGCTTTGGAGCCATTTCTTCTTTTGCTGCCTATATGACAAGTCAGGTGGCTCCTGTACTTTCTTGGTGGTTTACAGAAATAAAAATATCTTCTGATTATTGTTAGTCATTGAAAGTTTCATTTCAGCCTTGGCCAGTTTAGCTCAGTGATTAGTGTGTCAGCCAAAGCACCAAAAGTTCAAGACCAGGGCACGTCCCTGGATTGCTGTTTACTACCTGCCCCCAGTTGGGAAGTGTGCGGGCAGAGGCAGCCAGTGTGTCTTTCTCATGTCAATGTTTTTCTCTCCTCATCTCGTTTCCTCCCTTCCATTCTCTGAAAAGCAATGGAAAAAACATCCTCAGGTGAGGATTAATAACAAAAACACTCTCATTTCACCAGCTAAATATCTATTCTGAAGCAATAATCAAAATTCTGAAACTGATGTTGCTTCAGTCTCCCAACTTCTTTGGCCACCTCATGCTCTGAAATCCTGCAGAGAAGAGAGGGCTGATCTGCTTTTCCTTTCTTTCTCCAACTTGAAGTTCTCCTTTCCCCCACTCCAGCTGATTCCTTTGGATTTAGATCATGCGGAAAGACAAGCATGCAGGTATAGGAAAATTCTTACCTAACAGGTACTATCATGCTTTAGTATTGATGCTTTGAGTTTTGTGAGTATTGAAATTGTTTTTTCTCCCTTAAGTTGGACTTTTACTTGGAGATTGTACCATTACTGGTATTTTTATGCCTATACTTTTTTTAATACAGGTGATATTTTCTCTGGTTGGCCATTCACAGTTCTCTAAATATCTGATGATTTGACCAACATAGGTCTTCTCTTTGAAGTCCCACCATCTCACTAGGACAAAATCCTTTTAAGTGATTCCAAGATGACTTTCTCTTCTGCAAGCCCCACATCTTTTCTATGTAAAAAAATGTATCTTCCTGGTAGGGCTGCTTCTAACTTGTATGGCCTCTTTCTATGAATTAGAGAAAGGTGACTCTTCTGGAAAGATGCATTCTTGCAGAGCACATAGCACGGCAAGTCACTAGTGACTCTGTGCAAAGAAAAATGTACCCCTTTAAATGGAAAGATGTATCCCCACCCTTGTGGATCAGAGGGTGTATTTCAGTCTCCAGTTGTCATCTCCACCAAGTACTTTTACGCAGAACACACACTGTGTGACCTTCTGCATGGAAGGGCAAGCATAGGCCATTGCAATTCCTCTTAGAGAGGCTAGCTAGTCACAGTCATCTATCTACCTTTGTGCTTTTGAGACTGGATCTGGCACTAGTCTCTGTTTTCCATACTCCAGAAACAAAAATAAGGTTCTCCAAGCACTTTCTCCTGTCTCACTCTGTTTCATTTAAAAGGATGAAGCCTCTTCTTCCTGCAATGTAGGGTAAATGCCACTGCTCTCCAACAACTCTTCCTCTCTCTTACCTGTGCATTCTCTCTCAAAAGCAAGCATGCAAACAGACCAACAAATAAATAATCCATTCTTAGACTCTGTTATATTAACCCCTTTTTGTCCTCAAGGTAATACTAAGTCCATCAGACTATATTGGGCCACTTCCTTTGCAAGTCAATCTCAGCTTGACAGGTACCTCACTTTGGAATGTGAAAATAGTTGTCATTTAGTGGTTTGTTCCCAGTCTTTTGTGATCTCAATTTAAAAATATATTTTTAAAAAGCTCAATTTTTATATCTTTTCACATTAATAAAAAAGCCCCACATTCATACTGCTTCTGAAAAATGCAGAATTCTATCTCATTTACATTCACTCTGCTCAAATATTTAAAGAGAGCTATTATATGGTCTATACCCCCTATCCATTGCCTGTTCCTCAAATATGACATTGGCTTTCAGGCCCTTCCCCATCCTGATTTCC
The DNA here is from genome assembly GCA_011751065.1 of Lasiurus cinereus. Taxonomy (NCBI): domain Eukaryota; kingdom Metazoa; phylum Chordata; class Mammalia; order Chiroptera; family Vespertilionidae; genus Lasiurus; species Lasiurus cinereus. Next base: position 21,260,816 of record JAAGEH010000226.1, on the reverse strand, counting down.
TCTTCTGGTCATATTCTAATTTGCCATCGTCCTTAAATATTGACCTATAATTGAACATAATACTCCAGATGTGGCTTGGTCAGAATATAGAAAGATGATTACTTCCCATAAACCAGAAATTACACTTTTATTAATGCAGTCTAAGATCCTTGGCTTTTTAGCAGCCAAATCACACTGAATTACAGAGTTGACTATAATTCAGAATAATATCCAATTTAAAGCAAGTGCTATTCCCCTGCCAGCTGAACAGGGTTTCCCATTTTAATGGACCATTTAAGTGAAAATGAGGTTAATATGTGACCAGAGGTGGCATTAGACCACCAAAGCACGTTATGCTCCTAAATTGGTTGACTAATAAGTGTCACAAATCAGCTCAAGCGAAGCTAGAAGTGTCAACTACCCCAACTACTTGTCAACAGGAGGAGAAATTGGAGTGGTGGTGGTAATAAACAAGTCATTTTTCAGAGTTATTCACAGGTATTTTATCTGAAGGAATAGATACAGTTATTATACAGTTATTATACAGATTTTAATGTGATATTTAAAATTCAACTCCCTTGAATTTTTAAAATTAACATGTCTCTGATTTTAAAATACTTGTTCATTACAGAAATTTTGAAAAAAGGCAATGTTTAAAGAAGAAAAATTACGGTTTGTTTAGTGTCAATGCTCTTTCTTTTAGAATTGTTTTAGTAGAATAAAATAGTTGCTTGAGTTAACACTGCTTTTTAAGTCACCTTTAATTGCCAAAAATGAATGCCACTGAGTTTCTTCAATCAAAAAGTACTCCCCTGAGAAATAACAACAGACCCTGCTGAAATACAAAGGATTGTTAAAAAATACTATGAAAAACTCTATTCCAACAAATTGGACAACCTGCAAGAAATTGACATATACCTAGAAAAATATAACCTTCTAAACTCAATGAGGAGGAATCTAAACATTGCAATAATCCAATAACTATGGAAGAAATTGAAATAGTATCAAAAAGCTTCCAGCAAATAAAAGCCCAGGACCAGATGGCTACACAGGAGAGTTTTACCAAACATTCAAGGAAGAATTAACACCTATCCTCCTCAGACTATTCAAAAACATTCAAGAAGAAGGAATACTTCTAAACACCTTCAATGAAGCCAGCATCACCCTAATACCAAAACCAGATAAAGACATCACAATGAAAGAGAATTATAGGCCAATATCTCTCATGAACATAGATGCCAAAATCCTCAACAAAATTCTAGCAAATCGGATCCAGCAGTACATCAGAAATATCATACACCATGACCAAGTAGGATTCATCCCAGGAATGCAGGGATGGTACAATATCTGCAAATCAATAAACATGATACATCACCTAAACAAATTGAAAGATAAAAATCACATAGTCATATCAATTGATGCAAAAAAAGCATTTGACAAAATCCAAAACCCTTTCTTGATAAAAACTCTCAGCAAAGTGGGAATAGAAGAATCATACCTCAACATCATAAAAGCCATATATGAAAAACCCACAGCTAACATCATACTCAATGGGCAAAAACTAAAACCATTTCCCCTAAGAACAGGAACAGACAGGGATGCGCACTCTCACCTCTCCTGTTCGACATAGTACTGGAAGTATTAGCCATTGCAATTAGACAAGAAGAAGAAATAGAAGGCATCCAAATTGAAAAAGAAGAAGTAAAGCTGTCCTTATTTGCAGATGACATGATACTGTACATAAAAAACCCGAAGGACTCCATCCCAAAACTAATTAACTTAATAAATGAATTCGGCAATGTAGCAGAATACAAAATTAATGCCAATAAATCTGTGGCATTTCTATACACTAATAATGAAATTACAGAAAGAGAGACTAAAAAAGCAATCCCATTTACCATTGCACCAAAAAAATTAAGATACCTAGGAATAAACCTAACTAAAGAGGTAAAAGACCTATATGCAGAAAACTACAGGACACTGAAAAAAGAGATACAGGAAGATGTTAACAGATGGAAGAAATTGAAATAGTCATAAAAACTCATGGATTGGGAGAATCAACATCATTCAAATGTCCATACTACCCAAAGCAATCTATAGATTCATTGCACTACCCATTAAAATACAAACGACGTATTTCACAGACCTAGAAAGAACTCTTCAAAGATTCATCTGGAACAAAAAAAAAAAAACAAAAAACCGCAAATAGCCACAGCAATCCTGAAAAAGAAGAATAAATTAGGTGGAATCTCAATACCAGATTTCAAGCTATATTACAAAGCAACTGTCCTCAAAACAGCCTGGTACTGGCACAAGAACAGACATATAGACCAATGGAATAGAATAGAGAACTCAGATATCCACCCAAACCACTATGCTCAACTAATATTTGACAAAGGAGGCATGAACATTCAATGGAGCCAAGATAGCCTCTTCAATAAATGGTGTTGGGAAAATTGGACAGGTACATGCAAAAAAAAATTAAACTGGATCGCCAATTTACACCAAATACAAAAATAAACTCAAAATGGATACAGGACTTAAACATTAGAAGGGAAACCATAAAAATACTAGGGAATCCACAGGCAGCACAATCTCAGACATATGCTAAAAGAACTTCACTGATACTGCTCCAAAGACAATGGAAGCTAAAGAAAAAATTAACAAATGGGACTACATCAAAATAAAAAGCTTTTGCACAACAAAAGAAACCATTAACAAAACAACAAGAAAGACCACTGTATGGGAGAATATATTTGCAAATGTTATCACTGATAAAGGTTTAATCTCCAACATCTACAGCCAATTTATACAACTTAATAAAAGGAAGATAAATGATCCAATAAAAAAATGGGCAAGGGACCTAAATAGAACCTTTTTGAAAGACAACAGAAGGCCAAGAGATACATGAAAACATGTTCAAAGTCACTAATTATCTGAGAAATGCAAATCAAAACAACAATGCGATACCATCTTACACCTGTCAGAATGGCAATCATCAACAATCTACAAACTACAAGTATTGGCGAGGATGTGGAGAAAAAGGAACCCTTGTTCACTGTTGGTGGGAATGCAGACTGGTGCAGCCACTGTGGAGAACAGTATGGAGTTTTCTTAAAAAACTAAAAATGGATCTCCCATTTGACCCAGCAATCCCACACTTAGAAATATATCCTCAGAAATCATAAACACTAATTAGAAAGGATTTATGCATCCCTATATTCATAGCAACGCAATTTACAATAGCTACAATTTGGAAACAGCCTAGGTGCCCATCAGCAGATGAGTGGATCAGAAAACTGTGGTACATCTACACAATGGAATTCTAAGCTGCCATTAAAAAGAAAGAATTCTTACCATTTGCAGCAACCTGGATGGAACTGGAGAGTCTTATGCTAAGTGACATAAGCCAGTCAATGAAGGAGACGCATCACATGATCTCACTCATTTGTGGATAATAAAGAACATTATAAACTGATGAACAAAAGGATAGATACAGAGGCAGTGAAGCATCAAACAGACTGTGAAATTATAGCAGGAAGATTAAGGTTAGTTATGGTAGATAAGAGATCAATCAAAGGACTTGTATGCATGCATATAAGCATAACCAATGAACATAGACGCTAGGGGTTTGGGGTATGCCTGGGAGGGAGGGGGGAATGGGGAGATATGTATAAAAAATTAATAATAATAATAATAGAAAAGAAAATCGTTTGGGCAAAAAATAAAAGGATCCTAAGTCAAAAAAAAAAAAGAGTACTCCCCTGAACAATGCTCATGATGGACAATGACTAATCACTCATTGTGTAAGAATGAGATAAATCTGATCTATAATGCGTCTGAATCTATTAGATAAAACCATATGACACTGCCAGATTTGTAAGTAAAAAGTGGTTGAATATTGGCAATCTCATATGGTTCACTATAGTAAAATTATGGCAGTCTTGCATAGTTTATTGAATTCTGTGAATGTCTTAAGTTTGATATAAATAGGACCATATGAATGGCAGACTGGAAAAAAAACAAGTTGCCCACACCTATGCTTTTCAGTGAGCAAAACACAAAGACCAAAATGGTCAAAATTTTTGCATAAATGTTAATGTGCAAAGCATATTTTAATATACTTTTAATGTATTTTGGTAATTGTGTTTTGGGGTAATATATGTCTATATATGAGCTTTTGATTACTGGTGCCTATTATGCACTCTGTTTATAAGACAGAGAGTGCTGACCAAGAACTGTAAATTGATGTTAATGTCCTCAGGAGGATTCAAATAATGTAGGAGTTACTTTAGTCCCACTCTTTTCATTTTCAGGAAATCCCAGGACTGTATGTCCATGTAAACACATTTTCAAATAGGGCGAATAAAGCCCCCTTATCTTGGTCCAAATAAAATATCTTAAGAGTAGCACAAATTTAATTATGGATACCAATCTTCCATGTGGGCAGCACTTGAGTGAAACAGAAATACATTTTTTTGTTGTGATTATTGCTTAGTGATCAACTCTTCAATTGAATTAGACCTCATTTTCCATTTTCCTTGCCTTTCAAGGTATAATTAAAGCCTGATGTCAAATCTCACTCGAGGTCTCATCAATAACTTCCACTTAACCACTTTTAAGAAGACAGACTTTGGACTCAGAAAAGGAGGCTGCAATTCACAGCTTACTATTTAGAAAACCCTTAAAAGCCACCCCTGGTCAATAATTCAAACCAGTGTCTAACTCTCTGTATAAGGGGGAAGAAATTAACCTTTATGCCCTCATAGCAATGTTTCCTCTAGGTAATGTAAATCATTTAGATTGGAAACATAAGGAGATAAAGAACAGATTTTCTCTCTGCACATGGGCGATGTGAGCTGTCTAAGAAAAGAAAAATCAGTTGTTCCCCATGTATTAGGCTGCAAACAGAAAGACTAGCAATGTTGAGGTTGAACCGAGAAAGCTGCTTGTTAGGTTGGTATTAAACTGAAGAGGTCAGGAGCAGCACCAATTAGCTGCAGTGACTGCCAAGAAGCAGGTTACATGGAAAACAAATGACATGCGAACTATTATATTAAACATTGTTTCATTACTTACAATAAAAATACCCTTCTATTTATTACCTCCGTTAATCACCTCAACAACTCTGACTGGTACTATACCTGCTTTCCACAAAAGAAATTGCATCTAGGAGAAATTAAGTGATGTACTGAGGGCTGCACAGTGGAGCCGAGAACTTAAATTCAAAACTTCTGAATCTGGAACTGGAGTGTTTTTTTTTTTTCACCATTTTGTAGCTGCTGAAATGGTCTGAGTCTTCATTCTTATGGAAAGCTAGGAAGGGAAGTAGCAGGGGGTAGAGATATTCATCTCCCTTCTGAGTACTGAATATCACAGAGTTGATAACCTTTTACAAATGAGGGTGAAGCAGAATTTAATGTCAGAGGTTAAGTCAGCAATGAAGTCAGCATGACACTTGACATGTAAGTGCAAACTTGTTTTCAGGTGGTAGAAAATTGTTATAGTAATTATACTTTTATAGCATCAGATCCGATAGGATCAGAGCTCAGTCCCACAGACCTGCACCCCTTTGCACTTCAGATGTCAGTTGCAGGACCAAGTTGTCACCTGCTTTTCACTGGCTGTTTGTGCAGCCCCCTTATTTGGATTCAATTAATTTGCTCTAATAGCTTACAGAACTGAGGAAAACAGTTTACTTAGTAGATTACTGATATATTATAAAATAATAAATTCAGAATAGGTCAGATGGCAGTTTGTGATGGGATCAACCACCTCCTTTTCCCTTCCCCGAGGTCCTGTTGGTGGTGTGGGGATGAAAGTTCCAACCCTCTACTCACAGGGTTGGTTCCCCTGGCAACTAGCCTTAGGGGCTTTCCAAAAGTCACCTCATTAACTAAACTCATGTGTAGTTGGAAGGGGCTAGTTATGAAAAACAAAAGATACTCCTTTTTGCCTTTTGGACTCTGAAGTTATTTCAGGAACTTAGGACAAATCAAAAGCTAGCTCTTATTGCTCTAATCACTTAGGAAATTGCAAGAGTTTGGGGGAGCTGTGAGCCAGGAACCTGTGAACAAAGACCAAAATGCATTTTTCCTATTACAGAGCACAATATCATACAAGTGTTATAAACAAAGGTAAAATTAAAGATGAGATTTATCCCTAGTTAAGATGAACTATTTTTCTAGATTTATAGCCTATTGTTTTTTCTTTATCGAAACGTTCATCAATGCTTGGAAGGATATATTTAAGAAGTCAATAGTTTTTCATCATTCATCATTTTTAGGAAAAGAAGGTATTAAACTATTTTATTATTAACTAGAGGCCCAATGCATGAAATTTGTACAAGAGTTTCAGCCCTCCCAGCCTGCCTTCATCCAGAAGGTGATCTGGAAGGTCATTTGGCTGTTTGGTCTAATCAGCATATTATACTTTTATTATTATAGATTACTGACATGGTCTCTATTGATTGGTCAGTACTAGGGTAGGGGGCAGTTGATCAGTCCATCTGGTCCTGATGTCAGCCATGGGTCCCTTCATCTGGCTTTGCTGCTTTTCTGGATCTGGAGCTGAAACACAACTGAGGCCTAAATGTTATCTGCATTGATTGGAGCTCTGTCTCTCGGGTCAGCAGACCCAAGGCTTTGTTCCTAAGCTTATTTGATGTCCAACATAACCTCATTGTCCTGAGGGCTTAATGATTAAGGGAGTAGTCTTGCCAGTGAGGAGGCAGATGCATCAGGGTGCTCAATGAAACCAGTCTCAATCAAAGGGGAAAGAAAGGAGAAAAGCCCATATTTAAAAAATGAAGTTTCACCGAGACTGGTTTGATAGAGCATGAGCTTGCGGACTGAAAGGTCCCAGGTTCAATTCCAGTTGGGGGCATGTACCTTGCTTGCAGGCACATCTCCACTGTGAGGCATGCAGGAGGCGGCTGATCGATGTCTCTCTCTCATTGATGTTTCTGACTTTCTGTCTCTCTCTTTTCCTCTCCGTAAAAAATCAATAAAATATACTAAAAAAAAAAGAAGTTTCTACATGGTTTTACCTATAATTATTAATAATTGTATATTCTACAATTCAAGTTTAATTTGATAAACATGGCCTACAGCAAACCATGTTACATAAAATTACCAAATAATACATAAAGTTTTATATACCTTTTCTTACATTTATTAGGAATTTTCTTCTATCTATAACTATTAACTAACTTAGACATATAAGCAGAAATAGATACTATATTTTAAAATATTCTATATTTCCTTCTAATTTAACACATTTCTTTATGTACAATTTTAAGATTCTTGAAATGACTATGCAAGTAACATTATAAGTAACTAAAACTAATTTAAAGATGTTTTGGTTCATCCTGATTTTTATAATCTCATCCTATGTCAGCAACCTTGTGGGGTTGAGTGAGAGTTTGATCTATAAACTAGTGGTACATAGTGTTTGTCATCGGGCATCCTATCTAATAAAGAGGGAATATGCTAATTGACCATCACACCCTCACAAATGGTGGTGCCCACATCCAATAATGAGTAAATATGCTACTCCCTCAAAGATGGTGGTGCCCACATCAACAAGATGGCAGCACCCAATCTCCTCAGCCCGGCTGGGGTGGCAGACATGTGGCACTACCAAGCCTACACTGTGAGCCTGCCTCCAGAGTCCTCCAGTCCCCTCATCCCCCCAGCTGCCCAGGGCTGGCCTGATGTACAGGAAAAACTTGGATGGCAGCTGCTCAGCCACCCAGGACCAGCCCAAGGCACAGTTAACCAGGGCTGGGCCAAGGCTTGTGCTGCTGGCAGTGGCAGCAGCAGAGGTGTGATGGGGTCACCTCTTGCCCTTGAGGGCTCCTGGACTGTAAGAGGAGGCAGGCTGGGCAGATGGACCACCCCCTCCGTTGCATGAATTTTCATGCACCAGGGCTCTAGTGGTATATAATCTCAAACTGTGTGATAATTCTCATGTGTTTTACTCCACCAACTGCAGTATTGCCATAACACCCATAATACACAAATAGATTCACTGGTTTTTTTAAAATATATTTTATTGATTTTGTACAGAGAGGAAGGGAGAGGGACAGAGAGTCAGAAACATCGATGAGAGAGAGACATCAGTCAGCTGCCTCCTGCACGGCCCCCCACTGGAGATGTGCCTGCAACCAGGATACAGTCCTTGACTGGAATCAAATCTGGGACCTTCAGTCGGCAGGCTGACGCTCTATCCACTGATCCAAACCAGTTTCGGCTAGACTCACTGTTTGATGACACATAAATGTAGCTGCTTATACAATTATTTTTGATAATGATTTCTTGAATACATATCAGGCTTGAGGGTAACTCTCTCATGGATATACTTTCTCATTCTCTCTGATGTTAAAGCTTCTTTCATCTAATTGAAAATAGTCCTCAAAAATTTTCCTGACTATCCATTATTATGCATCTATTATTTTATCATCAATTAATAGAAATAACTATAAACTTCATTAATAAGTAAGTACATGGTTGTTCACGTTACTATGTTAGTTGATGTGCAGAACTGTTCCTAAGTTAGGAGCTTATACAAATCCAAGAGATAATACTTATATGGGTACATTTCCAAGAACCTTTAAATGGTCAAATAAAGTAATACACCTAAACACTGACATGAGGGTATATACTTCAAATTCCAATCTAAGTTCACTTGGCTATGGGAAAAGGGAAATACATAACTAGGAAACAAATAAAGTTTTATTTTTAGAACAAAATTCATACATGGGGGATGGGGGGAGTGTCCAGCTTGTACCCTCTCCAATCTGGGACCCCTCAGATGTCCAACTGGGATCCAACTGGGATCGGGCCTAAACGGGCAGTTGGACATTCCTCTCACAATCCAGGACAGCTGGCTCCCAGCTGCTCTCCTGCCTGCCTTCCAAATTTCCCCTAACCACTTCTGCCTGCCAGCTTGATCACCCCGTAACCACTCCCCTGCCACCCTGATTAATGCCTAACTGCTTCCATGCCAGCCTGATGGCCCCTAATGGCCCTTCCCTGCAAGCCTGATTTCCCCCCCAACTGGCCTTCCCTGCAGGCCTGATTGCCCCCAACTTCCCTCCTCTGCCAGCCTGCTCCCTCCCAACTGCCCTCCCCAGCTGGCCTGATCACCCACAATTGCCCTCCTTTGCAGACCTGGTCCTTCCCCTGCTGGCCATCTGTGGCAGCCATCTTGAGTCCACATGGGGGCAGCCATCTTGTGTGTTGGAGTGTTGGTCAATTTGCATATTACTCTTTTATTAGGTAGGATAGAGGCCTGGTGCATGGGTGGGGGCTGGCTGGTTTGCCCTGAAGGTTGTCTAGGATCAGGCTAGGGGTTTCCTTAGGGTGTGGGCTGGACTGGGCAAGGGGCCTGTGGTGGTTTGCAGGCCGGCCATGCCCCCGTGGGCCCAAGCAGAGGCCCTGGTATCTGAGATTTGTTTATCTTCTATAATTCAAATTTTGTAGCTTTGAGCAGAGGCTAGAGCATGCCTGGGCAGGTGGAGAGCTTGGCTTCCTCCATCACCAGGGAAACCCATGCCTCCTGCTACACTCAGTGGCCACAGCCATTTTTGTTGGGATTTATTTATCTTCTATAATTGAAACTTTGTAGCCTTGAGTGGAGTCCATGGCCAGCCAGGGTGTGTGGGAAGCTTGGCTTCCTCCATTGCTGAAGAAACCCAAGCATCCTGCTTGCTCTGTGGTCATAGCCATCTTGGTTGTGTTAATTTGCATACTTGCTCCTAATTGGCTGGTGTGTGTAGCTTGTGAGTGTAGCAGAGGTATGGTCAATTTGCAAATTACTCTTATATTAAATAGGATAGGAATTCTAGGGGAGTTTAGTTAAGAAGACCTGCATTTGTTCAGACCTATTGTTCAGTCCAAGGATAGTTCTGCAAGGATCATAGCAAATGAGAAAAATATATGAAATGCACATGTTAAGAATGCCTTGACTTAGCTCTATGCAGGAAACAGAATTTAACTTTAAAAAAAATATATTTTGGGACTGGGTAAATATAAAAACATCAGAGCAGGAACACAGTCCCATGCATATGTTTGCTGTTGATTAAAGGCTGCCTGGCAGATTGAGTGAGTAAATGAAATGCTCATGAAATGAATATAAAGAAATGGTGTTAGGAAGTTCATAAGTTCAGTGGAGATGGCTACCATGGATAGAAAATCTATAATATAAGATGTTATAGAATTTATTATTTTGGGTAGACATAACTTTTTTTTATTAATTTTTATTAATTTTTATACATATCTACCCATTTCCCCCCCTCCCTCCCAGGCATACCCCAAACCCCCAGTGTCTGTAATCATTGGTTATGCTTATATGCATGCATACAAGTCCTTTGATTGATCACTTATCTACCTCACCTAACTTTAATCTTTCTGCTGTAATTTCACAGTCTGTTTGATGCTTTATGATTTTTGTCCCCCTGAGAATTATAAGTCTACTCCCTTTTTGTGCTCCCGATTATATTATATTCACCAGTTTATTCTGTTGATCAAATTTTTTAATTCACTTATTTTTAGATTCACTTGTTGATAGATATGTATTTGTTGTTCATAATTTTTTAGCTTTTACCTTTTTCTTCTTCCTCTTCTAAAAGAGTACTTTTCAGCATTTCATATAATACTGGTTTGGAGTTGATGAACTCCTTTAGCTTGTTCTTCTCTGTGAAGCTCTTTATCTGCCCTCCAATTCTGAGTGATAGCTTTGCTGGATAGATTATTCTTGGTTGTAGGTTCTTGCTATTCATCACGGTGAATATTTCTTGCCACTCCCGTCTGGCCTGCATCGTTTCTGTTGAGAAATCAGCTGACAGTCATATGGGTGCTCCCTTGTAGGTAATGAACTGTTTTTCTCTTTCTGCTTTTAATATTCTCTCTTTGTCTTTTGCTGTTGGTATTTTAATTGTGATGTGTCTTGGTGTAGTCCTCTTTGGATTCCTTTTATTTGGGGTTCTTTGTGCTTTCTGGACTTGTAAGTCTATTTCTTTCACCAGATGTGGGAACTTTTCAGTCATTATTTCTTTAAATAGGTTTTCAGTATCTTGCTCTCTCTCTTCTTCTGGCAACCTCACAATTCTGATGTTGGTACGCTTGAAGCTGTCCCAGAGGCTCCTTACATTATCTTCACATTTTTGGATTCTTTTCTCTTCTTGCTTTTCCAGTTGAATGTTTTCTGCTTCTTTATATTTCAAATTTTTGACTTGATTCTTGCCATCCTCTAGTCTGCTGTTAGGACTCTGTATAATATTTTTTATTTTAGTCAGTGTCTCTAGTATGTCCTTTTTCATCTCCTCTTGGGTCTCACTAAATTTATCCAACTTTTCTAGCATATTCTTTAAAAACCTTATAAGCGTGGTTTTGAACTCTATATCCAGTCGTTTTTTCCCCTCCATTTCTTTTGTTTGTAATCCCTTCCCTTGTCTTGGCATTTTCACTATGCTGGGGAAACTTCTGTGTTGAATTCAGCCTTATGACACCAGACTTGCAAAACCGAAGAAGCCTCTGTTGAGCTTGGGAGGGGTGGAGTCTCAGGGCTTAAGGAACCACCTTGCCTTCTAGTCGGCTCCGCCCTCCACAGCCCCTGAGTCTCAGGTGACTGGGTAATCGCTGCAGTGGTCCTTGTGTGTGCGCGCCCACAGTGCCTCTAGACCGCTGCCTTTCCGGCACCCCTGCGCTACAGGACCACAGGAGTCTAGGTTCCAGGGTTTCGCCCAAAACAGGGGCTTAGTGAATTTAGAAGTGGCACAGTTGGGAGGGTCTGTCTCCCGCCTACTTGTGAAAGCCAGCGGCACAATCAGCAATCTGTCCTGGGCACAGTGCCAGTGCACCACCAGACCTTTGATCTTTTGCGACTCCCCTAAATTTCCGTGCACTTCTCCCTTTTCACAGTCCAAACTCCCCCCGTATGAGTTTCAGCTGGATCTGGGGTTTAGTGTTGTAAGATAAGGGGTTCAATGGCTTTGAGAGTCTCCGTTTCCCTCCTGCCAGAGAAAACCAGCCAGGTACTCCGGCACCCGCTCTCTCCACACAGGCGTCCCCGTACCTCAGCTTTTTGCAGCTCCTCTGGGTCTCCGTGAGCCCCTCTCTTTCCCTCTAGTTGTAGAACTTCCACTCAGCCAGCTTTCCTGTGGTTCTGGATGATGTCTGTTCTGTCTTTTAGTTGTAGTTTTGAAATTGTTGTGTGAGGCAGCAGTGTAGGTATTTTCCTATGCCGCCATCTTGGATTCTCCCCCGGGTAGACATAACTTTAAGTGATATTCAGATTTAATGTTTTCATGGTCAACAATATTACCAGATTAATTTTTAAAGAGAAAAAGGAGCTTTGTCAAAATATGTGACATGGTTTGGAGCAAAGGAATTAGGATTGTACTTAATCAGTATACTATCCTATCTAATAAAAGAATAATATGCAAATTGACCATACCTCTCCTACACCCAAAAGCCACACCCACCAGTCAATCAGAGGGAGTATGCAAATTAATCCAACCAAGATGGCTATGGCCACAGAGAGAGAAGGATAGAGGCTTGGGTTACCCCTGGCGATGGAGGAAGCCAAGCTTTCACACATCCTGGTGGGCCCAGGCTTCTGCTTAAGGCAACAAAATTTCAATGGCTGTGTGAACAGAAAGCTTGGTTCTGTTCCAGGCTACAACGTTTCAATTGTAGAAGATTAATAAATCCCAGATATTAGGGCCTCTGCTTGGGTCGCAGGAGGCATGGCCAGTCTGCAATCCACCACATCCCCCAAGGGAACCCCAACCCTGACCTAGGACACCCTTTAGGGCAAACCAGCTGGCCCCCACCCATGCACCAGGCCTCTATCCTATCTAACAAAATAATAATATGCAGATTGACCATCACTCCAACCCACAAGATGACTGCCCCATGTGGTCAAAAGATCCTGCCCCCATGTGGACACAAGATGGCCACCACAAGATGGCAAGCAGGGGAGTGCAGTTGGCAGAGACAAGGCCTGCAAGAGAGGGCAGTTGGGGGTGACCAGGCCCACAGGAAGGGCAGTTAGGGGCAAACAGGCTGGCAGGGGAACAATTAGGCATTGATCAGGCTGGCAGGCAGAGTGGTTAGGGGCAATCAGGAAGGCAGGTAGGTCAACAGTTGGGAGTTAACAGTCCTGGATTGTGAGAGGGATCAGGCCTAAATGGGCAGTCAGACATCCATCAAGGGGTCTCAAATTGGAGAGGGAGCAGGCTAGGCTGAAGGACATGCACCAGGCCTCTAGTATTTAATAACTGACTGACAGGCCTTAAGGTGTTTGGATTATATACGTTTTCTCCCAAACAACATAAATTGCACAAAGATGAACTTCTCTAAGAACTTATTCTACTCTAAATATCAGATATTTGAAATGAGAGGATTTATGGGTGGTGTTATGTTTCTTATTTGAGCATGGCCTGTCCTATTTTGCTATTTTCCCCCTTTTCATAATAGATCGGTAAATTTTACCTGAGTAATAAAGCAATTTTATGGAAATCAATCTTCAATCCTGATTTATTTTGAGGGGTTCACTTCAGCAACTGAGAGATAATTCATAAGATCTGTCTGCCATTTGTCTGCCAAGAGGTCTCAAAGTCTGGCCAGAGAATAGTTGCCGCTAATTCTACTCCTTAATTCATCCCCACAGAGTCTTCATTCAGCTGATTTGTGAAATGACTTGGTAGCTGGCTTTTAGGAACAGGAGCTTAGGAGAGGAAAAGGGAGGGAGGGGGGGAGGGGGCAGGATAAAGGTAGAAAGAATAAGAGCAACAGAGAATTTTAAGGTGGCCTGGTGGTAACAAATTCTTGTTGTGCATGTTAGGGGTGGATGTTTCCTATTAAAACAAATAATAATGTTGGCTTAGCAAAAGGTCCTAGTTTATTCAAGAAAATGTGGCAACTTTCTCAACTGAGGTAGAAGTTCATAGAAGGAAGCGCCATAAACAATCTCAATGTGTGGCTTAACAGCTGTCTTTTGTTAGTATGGTGAGAAGAGATGGAGAGCAAAGTTGTAGAGTCTTCATTTGTCTTTTAACACACACACACATACACACACACACACACACACACACACACACCAGGCAAATGTTTTAATGATTAACTTTTTAAGACTTTCATTTGAGACAGATCTTTTCAACAAATGTAATAAAATGTATTACATAAAGCACAACTCTGACTGTTGTCTTCTACCCATCATCTCCAATTGCCTTGTTTATGCCCCTTGTTCCCTTCTCAGTCCTGATTAGGCACCATGACTGCACTCAGTGTCCATAGTGAAGGAAAAATTAATTCTGAATTACTGTTTCCATAACTGCCTGTTCTTCATAGTATTTATCAGGAAAATATGGAGGTGGTCACTACCTGCCATTCAAGGAGAAGGGACAGGTGGTGAATGGATCTTCTTTCATCAACTGCTATTTAACATCACATACAAGAGTTTAACTGACTACATCCACCTGCACCCTTTTTATTTCTTGGTTTTATTGGTTTTAATGAAAATATTAAGTGTACTCTAGCAATAGTGACTAAGTGCCATTTTGATTGAAATATACAGGGAAACGTATAATGGAAGAAGGCATCACTACACTTTCAATAAAAACTGAAAGAAGTAACATCTAGAACAACATTTTTTGCTATCATTATGCATATAGCTGGTCCTGAGAAGGATAACTGGGGACTGAAAAAAATGGTTGTTGTTTAAAAAAGCCTTTCACCTTAGCTACGTGGTTCCTCAGAAGGTTAAAGTGGCCAGGCTTTGGGATATTTTCTCTGATTTATTACCCCTTACATAGCATCCATGGTCAAATATGCATTGGACTGCCTTTCCTATTCTCTGGAATCACAACTCAGAGTTTCTGGGGAGAAGAGGGATTCAATGATAAGGATATAGAATGAAAACAATGACTCATTGCAGCTGCAGGTAGAACAGAGGCTAATGACTTCTCTTACCAGCCAAAGACTTGAGTTTGCCTGAGCCCATCTCAAAATAGAGAAAGAAAAAAGTAAAAGTAAAAATGGTGCGATAAATCATTTTCAGTGCATGTAATGGCTTTAATTTGTGCTGTATTTTAATCTTGTTCATTATAAGAATAATAGCTTATTATATAATAAATGCAAAAAAATAAAACAAAACACACCATCAACATTTTCAACAAACTTGTATACACATACAGGCACACACAAATTGCCTCTTGAGTTAAAACTGCTAGTATAGAAAGTTAAATATATTATATATTTACATCTTTTATTTAAAGTTAGAATACTTATTTTTCAGTGAACATTGAGTAGCAGAAAAGAACAATTTGTCCTTCTGTAAGAAGGTTTCTAAATGTATATAGCCATATCAATGGGTAATGTGCATACTTTTTTTCAGGGAAAAGTTCTCTATTCAAGCCTATTAAAAATATTAAGAAAAGTTGGTAAGTATTACGTATTGTATTTCAAGGATAAACTAGAAATCCAGCAGGACACTTGTCACATAATTGTGCATATACATACCTACTTTTTGCCAAGTATACACTTAGATAAATGACCTCATTTATTTATTCATTAGTTCATTTATTAATCCATCTATCCATCCATTGCATTTAGAGGATATAAGTTGTAGAATATTCAACTAAAATTGCCCTAAGAAATAAATGTCACTCATTAACAAGATACCCTGAAGAATTATAGTTCCAAGTTTGGTGCAATTACTTAATGGGTCTTCAAAAAAACAGGTTCTTTTCATATTTTTGTCATTCATTTTAAGCCTGTGGTTTGTTTGTGTTTTAAATATATTTTTTATTGATTTCAGAGAGGAATGGAGAGGGAAAGAGAGATAGAAACATCAATGATGAGAGAAAATTATTGATCATTTGCTTCCTGTATGCCCTCTACTGAGGATCAAGCCCGCAACTCTGGGACCCTTCAGTCCACAGGCTGACACTCTATTCACTGAGCAAAACCAGATAGAGCTAAGCCTGTGGTTTTTAAAAATGTATCTATATTGTTCAAAGTATTCTATATGTCCCACCTTTTCCCACCTTTGACTCCCTCCACCCTGCACCTGCTACCTCGCTCTCCCCCACCACCTACTCCACTATTGATTGTCCCTATCCATGGGTTATGCATAAGTGCATATAAATTCTTTGGTTAACATTTTTTTGTCTTTCCTCCTCTCCTTCCCTCTGAGATTCGTCAGTCTGCTGGTTTTTATTTCTAGGCTTGACTCACCATTGCAATTTGTCTACAAGTTTCACATACTTTTTAAAAAATATATATTTTTATTGATTTCAGAGAGAAAGGGAAACGGAGAGACAAACATCAGTGATGAGAAAGAATCATTGATCGGCTGTCTCCTGCAAGCCCCTTAGTGGGGATTGAGCCTGCAACTCAGTCTGTGCCCTTGATGAGAATGGAACCTGGGACGTTTCAGTCTGCAGGCCATCACTCTAGCTACTAAGCCAAACTGGCTAGGGCCAGTTTCACATTCTTAAAAGACAATATTCAAATGCAGGAAAATTAAGCATCTCTCTTATATTGGAAGACAATCCAAGAAAGCCCAGGTCTCATTAGTAGAGTTAGGCTACAGGGCTTCCCTTCAACTATTTCTGAAAAATGAGGCTTGGGATTTCTATTAATAGTTTTGACCACCCATGATTTTGCCTAGGCTAGTAGTATGCCTGTAAATATTTAATAATCTGCTCTCTGAGGATTATTTAAAAAAGCAAGCCCTGATTGTGCATTGGCTGATTTCCACAGTGCAAGCACTTTCACTATGGCTGATTTCAAGTTACAGCATGACTTCACTAGGCAGAGTTGAGAAGAGATGTGCATCACTGGCTCCCACAAACCAATGTGGGTAACACCAATTTCTAAAATATGCTGAACAAATCCAGTCCAGTTTTATACTGTTTTCTTCTTTATGGTTTTCTAGTTACACTTTATCCCTTTGGAAGACTGAAAAACCATTACTTTTAAATTGTGCATCTAGTCAGGATAATGGGAACTGACACGTGTAATTTGGAATCCTAGTGAGAGCTATATTCAGGAATTCAAATGATGTCATCACAAATCTCATATTTTTCCTATTTCTCTCAACTCTGTTTATCTCTGTGTTTTCTTCTTTCGCAGTTAAGCAATATCCCTATTGTGGCAAAGATAGTCACTGGTGTTTCCAGTAAGTGACCTCAGTGAAAGGCCAGGTTTCTTTCCCTGTAGCATAAGCATAAGTCACCTACATGACTCATTGGCCTGAATGGTATCCTGTGCCCCTCCTTGGGCCAGTCACTGTGGCATTGGACACTAACTGGATCACAGTAGGTCATAACTAGATACTCATGATAGAGATGTTATAGGATTAATTTAGGTTTACTCTACCAGAGTAAAAATGTATAAGAGATGATTTCCCCAAAGAAATGCCACACAAACAAAACAAACCAACAAGAATATTTTGGCCTACTGCAAATACCTTTTGCTTATCCTCTACAGCTTTTCTATGTCTTGAAGTTAAATCAATCAGAATGCCATAAACTATACAATATTAGAACTGCCATCGGATTGAAAAGACAATAACATTTTGTTTTGCTTCTGAGCATTAGATGATTTATGGGTTTCTTTTTTGTCTTTTTCCTCCATAAACTACATCTTGAGCAAGTATTTATTTATGATAAGTCTTTGCTTCCATTCTGAATCATAATTGATTGTTTTGAGCCCAGTATTCTTTAAAGAGTTCAATTTTAATTTTTCTTAAATATTTGCTTTGGACTAAAATCATATTAAATTCACTTGTCACTTTTCTGCTCACTTTCAAAGCTTCAGAGATTGCTCTGCCATTTATCCTACCCTGTCTCCATCCAAGGATGGAACACTTAAGAACAGTCTACTCTAATATTTAAACTAAGTTTTCTGTGCCTACTTTCTCCAAAGTAATTTCTGATATAATCATCATAAAAACAATGACAGTAAGTATAACAGTAATAAAATATCCACACTTGCTTTTTATGCATTCCTTTCCATTTATCGTTGCCTGATCTTTCAAAGCCAAAGCTACAGTTGGAGAAGGACATTATGGGAAAAGATATTTTTAGTTGTGGAGTGCTGTATTAGTGGGGAAAACTACATTCTTCAAAATACATATCTTTTCACAAGTCATATCAGAAGTTTGAGGTGCCCTAAACTTCTGTTTTCCTGTTTCTAAATCTTACCAACCCTGCAGAGCCTCCCTCAATAATACCTCCTATCCAGACATGGCCTCCTATTCTAATCCCTCTCATGCCAGTCCTTTATCTGCTTCATCATCAGGATACTGATTTCCTAAGTTCTATTATTGTTCAGTATGTTACTCATACCCTACACTTGGCCTAAACCAATGATTGCCTGACTTCTATTTCTGATACTTGTTCTTTCAGTGTTTAACTCTGTACCTTATACTCAGCAAATACACAAAATTATGTTATCTAAAAATATGTATTTAGCACTTATTATGCTTTCCAATCCTTTTGGTAAACTTTTCAGAATATCTTTTGACCTAAGCATGACAGTACCTGTAGTTGTCATTATTATTATCTCATTTTGTAGAGGACAATCTGAAACTTCTTATGTTGTCTGTGATAGTACTCATCAAACTTTAGGGTGTATCAGTATTATCTGGAGGGATCCTTAAAACACAGATGGATGCCCTACTCTGTTTGGCTCAGTGGATAGAGTATTGGTCTGAGGATTGAAGAGTCCCAGGTTCAATTCCAGTCAAAGGAATATACCTTAGTTGCCGACTTGATCCCAGCCCAAATTGGGATGCATGAGGGAGGCAAGTAATAAGTGTGTCTCTCTCAAATCCATGTTTCTTTCTCTGTATGTCTTTCTCCATCCCTTCCACTCTCTCTAAAATTCAATGGAAAAATATCCTCATGTGAGGATAACAAACAAATAAACAAATAAAAACCACAGATGGCTGAGCCCCATCCTCATAATTTCTGATTCAACAAATCTGGGGTGGCTCCAAAACTTTGTACTTCTCTCCAGCCCCCAAGTGATGTTGGTGCTGGTCTTCCAGGCACTGTGTTGGGGAACTTGTAGACACTGCAGTTGGCTTCCTGCCTCCGTTTCATTGAATGGGGCAGAGTGAGTTCCTCCGCAATGTAGACTTGAAATAGATCAAAAGAGATAGTGAATCTTCCAACTCCAAACTACTCCCTCAGTGACTGATATTTAATTTTATCAATCAGATTAAAAATAAATTAGAGGAGAAGGACACAAAGTAAAAGGATGGAAAGATTGGAAAGAGTTTTTGAAGAGGCCTATATTGTTTAAGTTACATCCCATTGATATTGGGAAACAGTTGAGAATGTTAAATCATTACCCATTGGTAAAAATTTATACCAATTGAGGAGAATATATATAAAAATATTCTATTCTGACTTTATGGGTTGAAAAAGGAGGTCTGGGAGCTTAATTTTACTTTTGACTCAGAAGTAAGCTTTTTAATATCATATTGAATGAATGAAAATTTTGTCTGCCAAGAACAAGTTTTCCAACTTTTAACCTTAATTTTTCTCACAAAGAGAATAGTGAAACAGGCCTCTAGAGGATTTTTCAAATGCAGTCATAATTTAATTCTCTGATGCTATTAATGGGAATGTTGTAATATAGATTTTTTTCCTTTCTTTCAAATCTTCTGAGGCAAAATAGTGTAACATTTAAAAATACAGTGATATGAAAAATGGCCTCCCTTTATAGGCTTTCAGTACTAAAATTAAAGTTTTTCAAAGGTGATTTCCCATCAAGTAGGCCAAAAGTTCAGCAATGTGGATCTTTTTGAGACTGAGATTTATTTTTAGTTTCCCAGAGATTTCTGAGAAATGGCTGTTACTGCTTTCTGTCTTCAGAGTTGGTGTGACCTGGTGTGTGACCCTCAGCATATTAAAATTCTGAGATAATGAGTTTAAAAAGAATAGCCCAACAATTTATAGGCCACCATTAAAAGACACAGAGCTGTAAATAAGAGGATTATTTGAAAATAGAAATAGCGAAAGAAAGAAAGAAAGAAAGAAAGAAAGAAAGAAAGAAAGAAAGAAAGAGAGAAAGAAAGAAAAAGATTTTAGAGGATATTATTTTAGTATTCATTGTCTCTAGCCTGGATTACTGTCTAGTATGCTTATCAGCCTCCTGCCTAAGTGACCTCCATCTGAGTGCTCTTTCTCATGTGTTTGTATTACTGACCTGCTTAGAATTGCTCAGTGATTCACGATTATCTACAGGAAAAAAAACCCTCTATTAAATTCTGTTTTGTATCTCATACCAAGTTGTATGAGACCATTTTGCTATCCATTTTAGCTTAAGCTGCAATAATATTGAACTGACTGTCTTTCCCTTAAACATGACATTTTTTTTCTCATGCCTCCCAACATGTTTCCATTAGTTTTCTTTACTCTGGAAAAAACCCTTCTACTCCATACTCTACCTAGTCCCTTCCATACTTTGTTGTTATTATTAATTTTTAACAAGCCAAATATTTACTAGGCTTTATATTAAAAACTCACTTTTTCGTGAGGCTTATCTTAACTACCCAGGTTGACTTGGGCAGACTTTCTGGGAGGGTGAATTATAACCTCTCTGGCAGGCTGCATCCAGGTCCTAATCTCTGGAACCTGTGAATCTTACTTTATATGCAGGTATGGCTTTGCTGGTATGATTAAGGTAAAGACCTTAAAATAAGGAGATTATCCTGGATTGCACAAGTGGCTTCAAATGCAATCACATGTGTCCTTGTAAAAGGGAGGCAGAGCAAGATGAGATTCCAGAGGAGCAGGCTCTTTAAATAGCAGAAGTAGAGATTGGAGTGATGTATCTTAAGGAGGGAAGAAGGGGTCAAAAGCCAAGAAATGCAGGCAGCCACTAGAAGTTGGAGAAGGCAAAGGCATGAGTTCTCCTCTGAGATTCCAAGGGAGTGCAGTCTTGCCAACACTTTGATTAGAGCCCAGTGAAACCCATTTGTACTTCTGGTCTCCAGGACTTCTGAAGAATACATTTGTTGTTTCAAGCAACTAAATTTGTGCTGGTTTGTTATAGAAGCAACAGGAAACTAATACACATTATCTGCATTATACATTCCTCCATTTTAGCAAGCATTTCATGTTTTTGCAAATATTCGTGTAATCACCTTCCCTCTAGATCTCTTCTCCATCTGATTTAACAACCTGTCCTGCCATGAACCTTTCACTATCCTGAAATGAAACTCACCTACACTCATAATTTGAAAACCAACACAATGCCCTATTTATATTTTGTGGAGTAATATAATTAAAGTAGTTTATAATAAAATGACATTTCTTTCCATGTGTAAATATTTGGTTTTGATAATATGAAGAGGCAACTAAGAAAGGCACTGATTCCTGTAATAGAATCATTATGAATGTGACAGCTTACATATGCAAACCAATGCATGTGTATCTTGCTGGTGATTCAAATACTAAAAAGAGTCATTTCTGTGCATGATATGTGTTTGTAGAACTTTTGGTAAGTTCTCCACCAAAACTAAGCTAGATGAAAGTTCAACCATCCCTTGATTTTCATGGTAGTTACATTCTTAGAGAATTCTCTGTATGAAGTAAACTGAATGAAAATTCTTTGTGTTTATTGGTTAATGTCTGTATTCAGATAACATTTTTTTAAAAAGCTTTCACCATGTGAATATCTGGTAACTGATTGCAACGTCATGCGGGAACAGTGAACTATCCCATGACTTTCTGGATATTCAACATCTTGAGCCTCTGCCCATTGAGTGCTAATGGAACCTTGGAATCATATAACAACCAAAAATGTGCCCGCAAATATTAAAAACCCTTCACTGAGAACCACTGCTATATACTTTCAGCTCTGTGTAATAGTGGCTGTGTCTAAGTTGTGTAAATTCTTCCTTAATCTACCCTAGATTCAATCACACGAAAGGTGTTAAGTACGTACCCGCATATGGTATGAAAAGAAGGTTGTGCACATGTTGTGTAGTGTCTTATAAATATCAATGAGTCAAGGTAGGTTGATAATGTTCAAATCTTCTATATCATTTTTGTTTGCTTTTAAAAAAAGAGCTTTATTGAGATATATGATCATATAATTTAACCATTGAAAGTGTACAATTTGTTGGTTTTATTGTATTCACAGATATGTGAAAACATCACCAACATTAATTTTAGAAACATCTTTTATCACCTCATAAAGAAATTCAATACCACTTAGCCATTGCCTTCCATCCCTCCATTTCTCTTAGCCCTAACAACTATTAATCTCTATATAGATTTGCTATTCTGGATATTTCATGTAAATGTAATCATCTAATACTGTCTTTTGTGAATGACTTCTTCCATTTATCAAGTTTGTAAGATTCATCCAAGTTATAGCATATATCAGCACTTCATGCATTTTTTTGTGGTCAAATAATCTTCCATTGTATGGATATTCACCTTTTGTTTATTCATTATTAATCAGACCTCCTTTATTCTCTTTGGTGCTTTCAGATATTGTTATTCTATTAATTGCTGAGAGAAGATGTCAAAATTTCTTACTATGATTGTGTAGTTGTTTATTTTTTAAATGTTGTCAATTGTTGATTTATTTATTTTGAAGCTTTTCAGGCATGTACATCTTTATGATTGATATATCTTCCAACTATTTTGACTCTATTATCATCGAGAAATGTATCTCTTTATCCTGGATAATACTCTTTGCCTTAAAGCCCAAAGTAGTATTAATATACATAGGCCAGTTTTCTTATTTGCATCATGTGTTTTTCTGTGTTCGCATAAACATTTTCTGTAATATAATTGAATCTTACTTTTATATTCCTTCTGATAATCTCTATCTTTTAATTGGAAAATTTAATCTAAAAACATTTAATGGAATTAGTTTTATGTTTTGACTTAGATCTACATTTATGTTATTTTTGGTAGTTTGTCACCTCTATTTTCTTTTCATCTGATTTCTTACCTTCTTCTGAATATTTACAGTATTCTATTTTATTTTTTATTGACTATTTAGCTCTAGTTTTATATATTATAAATGCCTCATTTTTTTCCTTTAAAGTTACATGCACTTTAAATAAATTGTGAGATAAAATAGGCTTGTATATAGAGGTTAAGTGACTTGGCCAAGATCACACAGTTAAATTTACTGAAGAGCCAGTAGCTCAATGCCTTAGCCTCCTAGCTCCCAGTTAAATAACTTGTGAGAGAATTTTTAATGAAAAGTATCTTTTTTTTTCTTTTTTAAATTCTTTATTGTTTAAAGTATTACATGTCGTCAGTATATCTCCTTTTCCCCCACTGACCTTTCCCCGGCCACCCCCATCCCCAGTACATGCCCTCACCCCACTAGTGTCTGTGTCCACTGGTTTTGCTTATAGGTATGCATACAAGTTTTTTTTTTAAATTCTTTATTGTTTAAAGTATTACATGTCATCAGTATATCTCCTTTTCCCCCACTGACCTTTCCCCGGCCACCCCCACCCCCCCGTACATGCCCTTACCCCACTAGTGTCTGTGTCCACTGGTTTTGCTTATAAGTATGCATACAAGTTTTTTTTAATTAAATCTTTATTATTCAGATTATTACATTTGTTTCTCTTTTTTCCCCTCCATAGCATCCCTCCACCCAGCTCCCACCCCTCCCTCTGCACTTAGCTCCCTCCCATTGATCTCATCCATAGGTGTATGATTTTTGTCCAGTCTCTCCCTGTACACCCCTCACCCCTTCCCCACTGAGAATTATCAGTCCACTCCCTTTCTGTGCTCCTGATTCTATTATATTCACCAGTTTATTCTGTTGATCAAATTTTTAATTCACTTAATTTTTAGATTCACTTGTTGATAGATATGTATTTGTTGTTCATAATTTTTTGGCTTTTACCTTTTTCTTCTTCCTCTTCTAAAAGAGTACCTTTCAGCATTTCATATAATTCTGGTTTGGAGTTGATGAACTCCTTTAGCTTTTTCTTCTCTGTGAAGCTCTTTATCTGCCCTTCAATTCTGAATGATAGCTTTGCTGGATATATTATTCTTGGTTGTAGGTTCTTGCTATTCATCACGTTGAATATTTCTTGCCACTCCCGTCTGGCCTGTATCATTTCTGTTGAGAAATCAGCTGACAGTCGTATGGGTGCTCCCTTGTAAGTAATAAACTGTTTTTCTCTTGCTGCTTTTAATATTCTCTCTTTCTAGAGAGCAAGATACTGAAAACCTATTTAAAGAAATAATGACTGAAAACTTCCCACATCTGGTAAAAGAAATAGACTTACAAGTCCAGGAAGCACACAGAACCCCATATAAAAGGAATCCAAAGAGGACCACACCAAGACACATCATAATTAAAATACCAAGAGCAAAAGAAAAGTATCTTTAAAGAAAGTATCAAGAATAGTATGTTATAAAAATGAGATCTTTCGACTGCCATCAAAAAAAGAAAAAACCCTATACTGATGGTTAGAGACAACAAGATCCATATATTACACATTTCCTTTTCCTTCCAGAAGTCGCTTCAGTCTCCCTATTTTGTAAAATGAGTGTAATACCTACCTCACAGGATTGTTGTGGGGATTAAGTAGATAAAATGTTTGTAAAGCATCTAAGGTTCTTGAAGAAGGCATTACGTAAATACAAAATATCTATTAAAGTTGTTTTATTTGTTAAAAAATAGACTTGTATAATTTTCTATGCATTTGTAATTATCGTGTAATCATTTTTGAGTGATTTTCATTCATTTCTGGAGATCTCAGGTGTTTTTTTTTTTTTTGGTATAATTTCTCTTCAGCCTGGAGAACTTCCTTTATCATTTCTTACAGCATTGCCTTATCAGAACAAAATTTTCCAGCTTTTCTTTTTTTAAAAAAATTTATCTTTATTGTTGACTGTTCTTTGGGAGGATTGGTTTCTTGGAAGCTTACACTTCTATATCAGAAGCATGTTAACTTCCTTTTCAGAAAAAAATTGTAGAGGTATTAAAATAAATCAGAGTAAGCTCTATATTATTTTTACATGAACCTGACATGACATTGTCAACCATAATTCATGATATATGTTCTTCCAGATAAACAACCAAAGTGATTAGACAGTCTTTTGGTTTGGAAATTCAACCATTTCTACATCTGTAATACTTCAGACCTCTGGATAGCAGTGTGTCTGTTTAAAGCTAGTACTCTGACTGTTAAAAGTGGGAAGGTTCTGTGATAATTTTGCAAATGGAGAAAAATACTAGTGGGCTTTCTTTGAACTCACCCTGGGTGTTAATTGCCCTTATTTCTGAAGCCAGCAGGGGACAAGGGAATTGGCAAGGTTCCTCTGTGCTCTAGTGAAAGGGGTATGAATCATCACAGAGAGATGAAAATCTTTGGTTTGCTCTGAATCAGGCCAGTGTGCTTGATGACTCAGGGAAGGCATTGATGAGTACAATGTTAAAAGAAGAAAGTAACAGCAAGGGCAGGTTATGAACATATTGTTCTCCTTGTAAAATAGCCACTTGCCTACTTGCCCTGTACAAAGAATGATTTATCCAAGTGAGAATACCCTGTAGGGAAGTGGATCAAAAGAGAAAACCAAGTGAGATGAACTAGAGCAGGGCTTCTCAAACTTTAATGTATCAGCCAGTTTCCTGGGGGGACCTTGTTCAAATGTAGACCTTGTTCCAACTCAGCAGTTCTAGGTGGGCCTGAGATTCTGCATTTCTTCCAAGCTCTGGGGTGATGCAGATGCTGCTTTAAGTAACAACAAATTGGAGGCTTTCATGTAGCAGCATTTTACCTGGTGCCAGGTGAGGAGAGTCAAATGACGATTTCATTTATTTTACTGCCAGGAAAAATTCCATAGGGAAAGTGGAATTTTTTTTTTGCTTGTGTTGGTCAATTTTCTGTGTATATACAAAATCTGATGTTAATTTATTATCATGGATAACACTTATTAAGCTCCCACTCATTCTGGCTCCTGTGCAACAACACAGCTTTCATGTGCTGTGAGGTGTCAACAGCTGTGTTATTGATGCTAATGCAATTTTACTCACTCATAATAATTATAAAACTACTATTTTAAGTTTAGGATTATTTTACCCATGTAAAATAAATCTTTGGTGGGAAGGGGGCATTTCACATGTACTTTATTGTCCCCCCCATGTATTAAGAAATGAGTATCTATTTTTATTTGTAATCAAACTGGTTTGTATGTTATATTTTACTTTATTTTTTATTTTTTTATGATTATAAGATATAAAGAAAGAATTAAATAATTTAGTCTTTGCTTTCCAATTCTATTCCCTGAAACAGAAATTGAGACTACTAGGACAAAGTATTACCATGGTTTTCTGGGAATGAAAGGTAGTTTTGAGTGCAAGGACACTGAGATGTTAGAATATTATAAATCAGGATATTTTGATGATTTAGTAAGGCACTGGGAAATTATATCAGACAAATACTTCCAGGACCATTTGATAAATATGGTTTTCTAATCTTTGAAATGAGATGTCAAAATTGTCCTGAAAATGTATCTGACCCCCAAACACACTTTCTGCATTTTACTCATCCTGATCTTTATTAACATTGTCCAAACAGAACTAAATCATTTTGCTTTTAGTCCACAAGCATATTTTCCTTGAAAAATTAGATGTACATTAAGGATTTATAGTCTCATTCAGCAAATGTTCTACTGTTTCTAAAGGTATTGTTGAGAGGTACAGATGAAGTACATTTTGAACCAGTGGATAACAGAGATCTATTCTTAAACCAAAGAGATAGTTAAATTAAATCAACCACAGTAATGAGAGGCAAACTGACTTAGTGATTCAACAGAGATAGTCAAAACCACTTTCTTTGGGAAGCTTTGAGGAAACTTCATAGCAAAAGGGAGTTATGAAGCCTGTTCTTAAATGATTGTTGTTTTTGACAGGCATATATGATTGCTTATGCTTACAGCTAAAAGGCCCTCTGATCATGGAATTAGGGACTGGAGAGTGTGGATGTTTAGAGAGTAGATGCTGTAAATAAGTTATAAGTCAGCTGAGCCTCACCCTGGTCTGCTTTCAGTTTCAGCTGTTTACTCCAGTGAGTAAAGCATTGTTATAATTTTCACACATTTTTAGGTGAGAACTTGCATTATCTATTACTATAAACAAATTATTCCTAATAGCTTAAGAGAGCATCCTCATTTATTTTCTTTTCATGATTCTCTGAGTTGACTAGATAGATTTTCTACTGATCTCATGTGACGCCCCTCATGTGATAACAGTCAGAATATGACTCAGAATGAAATCATGTATAGGATTGACAAAGATGCTACAGTCACTAGAACTCTGTCCCTCTTTGTGAGGCCTCTTCATATGGTTTCTCAATGTGAACTGCCCATCAGAAAAGCAGGTGACTCAGTTCTCAAAAGTAAACATTCTAAGAGAAAGAAAAATGAAGTCTCCCTGTTCTCTTAAAGACTAGTTCTGGAATTAGCACCTATGCCACATTCTATTTCTTAATATGCATACCAGGGCCAGACAGCCCAGTTGCAATATGGTAATGAATTATATATTATGTGAATATCAGAAGTGGTTCATTGGGGACCATCATTGGAGATTAACTATACCAGGAAACAACATTGAAGGTATACTTTATATAATATCAATGTAAATTTAAATAGGTAAATACCATTTTATCTTTGTAGATCCATTGTATGTTGAATGAAGATTTCATGATAGTTGGGCAGTGGAATGTAGGGAAAAGAAAATCAAGAACAAAACTAAGACCTTGAGCCTACATAGCTATAAAAATTATGGTATAATTAGTAATGATTATTTTTGCAAAACAAGAACTTAAGTTAATTTATTTATAGAAAAATGATATTAGAAAGCAGGTATTCAATATAAGATAATGGATTTAATTGGCTGAGTCTGAATCACCAGCAGAGCACTCAGGATATGGAAAGGCAAGTGCACAAGTGTGTCATTCATAGTGGGGTTAGGACATGTTAGTGTCTTTGCATATACTAGTATTAATGGAAGCAACCAACGGTAGAGAAAAGGAAGAGAAAAATCCAGACAAGCACCAATATAGGAGATAGTGTGAGAAATTAATTATAAAACTCCCAGGCTAGGAAGAGAGGTTTCTTACCACAATCAAAGCCAGCTTCTTCTTCTGCTGTTTTGCCCTCCAAGTCCTGTATGTCTGGAGATTGTGAGTACTTTAGCAGGGAAGGAGCAGAAAGGGGATGCTTCTCACACTTCCCATGAGCCAGTTCTTCTACTGGAGGAAATCCCATCTGGGTCGCCATCTGTTAGTGGAGGGGAGAGGTTCTCCTCCTGACAGGCTACAAGTGGGAGTGGATTACTTGTGCTATCCCAAAGCAAAAGAATTTTCTAAAAATGGTGATAACTTCTTATAACTAGAATAGGAATTTGCTATTTTGGTATTGGGAATTGGGCTACTGTAACCTAAATTTGTGCAAGTATCTTTGGAATTGGGAAGTGAATTAAGGCAAAAAGAGTTTTGAGGAGGGTAGAACATACCCATATTACCTTGAAGAGACTCTTGGTAGAAATATGAATGTTAACAGCTTTGCTAGTGAGGGCTCAGAAGGAAAGGATTGATGGAATAAGAGTCATGAAGAAACCTATCTACAAGAGCATTTGGGAAGGCTTCTTTTTTTTCTTAATAGGAAAGCTTTATTTAGTCTTTATAATAATTATGCTATTTGACCACCATGTTCTTTTGACTTACACTAATCACATAAATAAAGAAAAACAAAACAATTAGAAATTTTATAAAAATCACACTTGTTTCATATTGTTGATATTTAGAAGCATGGTATTGAGTAGAAACTTTAGAGTCCTCAGAATTAAAGGATATTTTTATCTGACTGATAAGGAAAAACAAGATTAACTATGGTCTACATTTAATGAATTTTCATTGAAAGAGAACATACTTGCTAAAATTTGACATGAAATTAAATATACATTTGTTTATTTACATATTCACTTAAAAATGTAGCATCTTCCCCCATTCTTTCATCTGTCTCTCACTCTCATACTAGTAAATACATACTTTACTTTCTAAGTCTATCATTTCAGACTTAGTTTTTGCAGAATCATTTTGAAGTAAAGTGCACACATCATGCCACTTCACCCCAATAAATTCAACATGAATATCTTAAGAATAAGAACATTTTTTATATAATCTCAGTACTATTAACACATTCAAGAATACTAACATGGACTCAATGAGAAATGTAACTTTTGAGCTTTCTCTGCACTAATAAAAAGATTTGCAATAGATGTTTACTGGACCCAGGCACATTATCTTTCTTTTTTAAGTTCAAAAAATGACTCTCTCTCTATATATATATAAGGGTTGACTTTGATATCTAATATTCTCACCATCCTGTCAGTCCCTGAAAGTGATTTTTCTACTCAATTCCATTCAAAATCATGTCCCTTCTGGAAAAAAATTATCATAAATGTAGCAATTTATTCTTCTTTATGCCCTGCGAATAAACTCAAAGTAAAGTGAGCTTGCAATGCCAAGTCAGACTCTGACAGAACATATCTATTTGGTGTCAGAAGATGTGGCTTTGGTCATGTAATTCATTTTTAAAGTGATAAACAAGGATCAAGTGGGTGGTTTTGTTTATCTGTTCGGTTTTAATGATGTTCACAAATAAGGATGGAAGGAAATATGCTACAGTTAATACCTCTTCTGTAACTGATTCTGAATTACATGAATGTAAAATATTTTTAAAATTCAGAAGGAAAAGCAAAAACCAAATCTATTGTCCTTTATAAATTTTATAGGGTAAACACAATTCCAATCAACTTCCTTTGTGGCAGAGTCACGAACTAGAACACAACTAACTACAGCCTCCTCATTTCTAGAGAGAGGACTTATAAAAATATATAAAAAATGCCCTACACAGTTTGGCTCAGTGAATAGAGCATCAGCCTGAGAACTGAAGGGTCTCAGGTTTGAATCTGGTCAAGGGCACATGCCTGAGTTTCAGGCTGGATCCCTAATAGAGGGCATGCAAGAGAGCTGATCAATTATTCTCTCACTGATGTTTCTATCTCTCTGGCCCTCTCCCTTCCTCTCTGAAATTAATAAAAATAGATATTTAAAAAAATAAATCAGTAAAGGCAGCCAATAAAATATTATTAATAAAGGTTTATAGAGTCTCTTCTATTGCAGAAAACTGGAACTTAATGACACTGGGAAAACTGAGAGTCAGTGTAGAATCATCAGAGACAGGAAGCTGAATGCAGTTGGTATTAATTCCCAGCTCTTTGGCCAATCTTACCTATGAGAAGAGATAATATTCTGCCACTTCAGAGAAAGCACCCAAGCAAATGAACAAAGATAGTAATGCATGGAAATTGGCTACTGAAGTAGGATGCCTGAGGGATATGAGAAAGGAGCCTCAGTCTTTTGTGGCCTTCTACTTATACTTACCGAGCTTCCTCTCAAGTTATCTCAAATATCATCTTTTTTTTTTGTACTTATTGAATATCTTTATTTTTTCTTTTATATTTTTTATTTTTTTATTGTGTTACATGTATACATATCTTCCCATTGCCCCCCTCCCTCTCAGACATACCACAAACCCCCAGTGTCTTGTGTTCATTGGTTATGCATATATGCATATGTACAAGTCCTTTGGTTGATCTCTTATCTACCCCACCTCTTCTTAATCTTCCTGCTATAATTTGACAATCTGTTTGATGCTTTACTGCTTCTGTATCTATCCTTTTGTTAATCAGTTTATAATGTTCTTTATTATCCACAAATGAGTGATATCATGTGGTGTTTCTCCTTCATTGACTGGCTTATTTCACTTAGCATAAGGCTCTCCAGTTCCATCCAGGTTGCTGCAAATGGTAAGAGTTCCTTCTTTTTAATGGCAGCATAGAATTCCATTGTGTAGATGTACCACAGTTTTCTGATCCACTCATCTGCTGACGGGCACCTAGGCTGTTTCCAAATTGTGGCTATTGTAAATTGTGCTGCTATGAACAAAAAGGTGCATAAATCCTTTCTGATTGGTGTTTATAATTTCTTAGGATATATTCCTAAGAGTGGGATTGCTGGGTCAAATGGGAGATCCATTTTTAGTTTTTTGAGGAAACTCCATACTGTTCTCCACAGTGGCTGCACCAGTCTGCATTCCCACCAACAGTGAACAAGGGTTACTTTTTTCTCCACATCCTCGCCAACACTTGTTTGTTGATTTGTTGATGATTGCCATTCTGACAGGTGTGAGATGGTATCACATTGTCATTTTGATTTGCATCTCTTGGATAATTAGTGACTTTGAACATGTTTTCATGTGTCTCTTGGCCTTCCTTCTGTCGTCTTTCATAAACATTCTATTTAGATCCGTTGCCCATTTTTTATTGGATCATTAGTCTTCCTGTTATTAAGTTGTATACGTTGGCTGTAGATGTTGGAGATTAAACCTTTATCAGTGATAACATTTGCAAATATGTTCTCCCATACAGTGGGCTTTCTTGTTGTTTTATTGATGATTTCTTTTCTGTGCAAAAGCTTTTTATTTTGATGTAGTCCCATTTGTTTATTTTTTCTTTAGCTTCCATTGCCTTTGGAGCAGTATCAGTGAAGAAGTTCTTTCGACATATATCTCAGATTGTGCTGCCTGTGAATTCCTCTAGTATTTTTATGGTTTCCCTTCTAATGTTTAAGTCCTGCATCCATTTTGAGTTTATTTTTGTATTTGGTGTAAGTTGGTGGTCCAGTTTCATTTTTTTGCATGTATCTGTCCAATTTTCCCAACACCATTTATTGAAGAGGCTATCTTGGCTCCATTGAATGTTCATGCCTCCTTTGTCAAATATTAGTTGAGCATAGTGGTTTGGGTGGATATCTGAGTTCTCTATTCTATTCCATTGGTCTATATGTCCGTTCTTGTGCCAGTACCAGGCTGTTTTGAGGTCAGTTGCTTTGTAATATAGCTTGAAATCTGGTATTGAGATTCCACCTACTTTATTCTTCTTTTTCAGGATTGCTGTGGCTATTTGCAGTTTTTTTTGTTGTTGTTCTAGATGAATCTTTGAAGAGTTCTTTCTAGGTCTGTGAAATACGTCATTTGTATTTTAATGGGTAGTGCATTGAATCTATAGATTGCTTTGGGTAGTATGGACATTTGAATGATGTTGATTCTCCCAATCCATGAGTTTTTATGACTATTTCAATTTCTTCCATCTGTTAACATCTTCCTCTATCTCTTTTTTCAGTGTCCGGTAGTTTTCTGCATATAGGTCTTTTACCTCCTTAGTTAGGTTTATTCCTAGATATTTTAATTTTTTAGGTGCAATGGTAAATGAGATTGCTTTTTTAGTCTCTATTTTGTAATTTCACTATTAGTGTACAGAAATGCCACAGATTTATTGGCATTAATTTTGTATTCTGCTACATTGCCAAACTCATTTATTAAGTCAATTGGTTTTTGAATGGAGTTCTTTGGTTTTTTTATGTACAGTATCATGTCATCTGCAAATAAGGACAGCTTTACTTCTTCTTTTCCAATTTGGATGCCTTTTATTTCTTCTTCTTGTCTAATTGCAATGGCTAATACTTCTAAAACTATGTCGAGTAGGAGTGGTGAGAGTGGGCGTCCCTGTCTTGTTTCTGTTCTTAGGGGAAATAGTTTTAGTTTTTGCCCATTGAGTATGATATTAGCTGTGGGTTTATCATATATGACTTTTATGATGTTGAGGTATGATCCTTCTATTCACACCTTGCTGAGAGTTTTTATCAAGAAAGGGTGTTGGATTTTGTCAAATGCTTTTTCTGCATCAATTGATATAACTATGTGATTTTTATCTCTCAATTTGTTTATGTGATGTATCATGTTTATTGATTTACAGATATTGAACCATCCTTACCTTCCTGGGAGGAATCCTACTTGGTCATGGTGTATGATCTTTCTGATGTACTGCTGGATCCGATTTGCTAGAATTTTGTTGAGGATTTTGGCATCTATGTTCATGAGAGATATTGGCCTATAATTCTCTTTTCTTGGGTTGTCTTTATCTGGTTTCGGTTTCAGGGTGATGCTGGCTTCATAGAGAAAGCTTGGAAGTGTTCCTTTTTCTTGAATATTTTTGGAATAGTCTGAGGATGATAGGTTTTAATTCTTCCTTGAATGTTTGGTAAAACTCTCCTGTGTAGCCATCTGGTCCTGGGCTTTTGTTTGCTGGAAGCTTTTTTATGACTATTTCAATTTCTTCCATAGTTACTGGACTATTGAGCTGTTTAGATTCTTCCTGATTGAGTTTTAGTTTTTCTAGAAATATGTCCATTTCTTGCAGGTTGTTCAATTTGTTGGAATAGAGTTGTTCATAGTATTTTTTTTAACAATCCTTTGCATTTCAGCGGAGTCTGTTGTTATTTCTCCTCTTTCATTTCTGATTTTGTTTATTTGGGTCTTCTCTCTTTGCTTCTTGATGAGCCTGGCTAGTGGTCCATCAATCTTGTTTATCTTTTCAAAGAACCAGCTCTTGGTTTTGTTGATCTTTTGAATTGTTTCTTTGGTCTCCATGTTGTTTATTTCTGCTCTGATCTTTACTATTTCCTTCCTTCTGCAGACATTGGGCTTTTATTGTTGCTCTCTTTCTAGCTCTTTGAGTTGTAGGGTTAGGAAATTTATTACCATTGTTTCCTGTTTTTTGCAGTAGGCTTGTAGAGCTATGAACTTCCCTCTCAAGACTTCTTTCACTGTGTCCCATAAATTTTGTATTGTGTTGTCATTGTCATTTGTTGCCATGATGTTTTTTATTTCTTTCTTGATCTCTCTGGTTATCCAGTCATTGTTTAATAGCTGTTGTTTAGTCTCCATGTCTTTGATTTCTTTGTATTGTTTTTATTGTAGTTGATTTCCAGTTTTTTGCCACTGTGATCTGAGAAAAATGCTTGATATGATTTCTATCTTCTTGAATTTGAAGAGACTTTTCCTATGACCCAACATATGATCTATCTTTGAAAATGACCCATGTGCACTGGAGAAGAATGTATATTCTGTGGCTTTGGGGTGAAATGATCTGAAGATGTCAATTAATTCCATCTGGTCTAGTGAGTCATTTAGGATTGATGTTTCTTTTCTGATTTTTTATTTAGAGGATTTGTCCAGTGGTGACAGTGGGGTATTAAAGTCTTCTACTATGATTGTATTGCTGTCCATCTCTCCCTTAATATCCTCCAGGAGTTTTTTTATGTATTTAGGTGCTCCTATATTGGGTGCGTATATGTTTATCAGTTATTTCTTCTTGTTGGATTGTTCCCTTTAGTATTATGAAGTGGCCTTCTTTATCTCTTGTTATGTCCTTCACTTTGAGACCTAATTTGTCAGATATAAGTATTGCAAATCCAGCTTTTTTTTCATTTCCATTTGCCTGAAATACCATCTTCCATCCCTTTACCCTCAATCTGTGTGCATCTCTTTTTCTGAGGTGGGTTTCTTGTAGACAGCAGATATATGGATCATGTTTTCTTATCCAATCAGTTACCCTATGTCTTTTGATTGGAGCATTTAATCCATTTACACTTAAAATTATTATTGATAGGTACTTTTCTGTCACCATTTTTTACTCTTTACCCCCGAGTTCCTTCTTTGCTTCCTATTTCTTTTTTTTTTTTTTACAGCAGACCCTTTAACATTTCTTGCAGTGCTGATTTGGTGGTAATATATTCCCTTCGTCCTTTTTTGTCTGTGAAGCTCCTGATTTCACCTTCAATTTTGATTGAAAGGCTTGCAGGCTATAGTATTCTTGGATTCAGACCCTTCCTTTGCATGACTTCGTGTATTTCATTCCATTCCTTTCTGGCCTGATGAGTTTCTGTTGAGAAATCAGTAGCTACTCTTATGAGGGTTCCTTTGTAGGTAACTTTCTGTTTCTCTCTGGCCACTTTTAAGATTCTTACTTTGTCATTGGTGTTTGCCAATTTAATTATAATGTGCCTTGGTGTCCATTTTTGGGGGTTCATTTTGCTTGGGACTCTGTGAGCTTCTTGGATTTGTGTGGGTTTTTTCTTTCCTATATTGGGGAAGTTTTCTGCATTATTTCTTCAAGCAGGTTTTCTATTCCTTACTCAGTTTCCAGTCTCTCTGGAACCCCAATGATGCCGATGTTGTTGTTTTTTCGTGTTATCCCAAAGTTCCCTTAGGCTCTCCTCTTGCTTTTTAATTTTTTTAATTTTAATTAAATCTTTATTATTCAGATTATTACATTTGTGTTTTTTTCCCCTCCATGGCACCCCTCCACCCAGCTCCCACCCTTCCCTCCCTCCCATTGACCTCATCCATAGATGTATGATTTTTGTCCAGTCTCTCCCTGTATACCCCTCACCCCTTTCCCCCTGAGAATTATCAGTCCACTCCCTTTCAATGCTCCTGATTCTAGTATATTCACCAGTTTATTCTGTTGATCAAATTTTTAATTCACTTAATTTTTAGATTCACTTGTTGATAGATACATATTTGTTGTTCATAATTTTTTGGCTTTTACCTTTTTCTTCTTCCTCTTCTTAAAGAGTATCTTTTAGCATTTCATATAATACTGGTTTGGAATTGATGAACTCCTTTAGCTTTTTCTTATCTGTGAAGCTCTTTATCTGCCCTTCAATTCTGAATGATAGCTTTGCTGGATAGATTATTCTTGGTTGTAGGTTCTTGCTATTCATCACGTTGAATATTTCTTGCCACTCCCACCTGGCCTGCATCGTTTCTGTTGAGAAATCAGCTGACAGTCATATGGGTGCTCCCTTGTAGGTAATGAACTTTTTTTTTCTTGCTGCTTTTAAAATTCTCTCTTTGTCTTTTGCTGTTTGTATTTTAATTATGATGTGTCTTTGTGTGTTCCTCTTTGGATTCCTTTTATATGGGGTTCTGTGTGCTTCCTGGACTTGTAAGTCTATTTCTTTCACCAGATGTGGGAAGTTTTCAGTCATTATTTCTTTAAATTGGTTTTCAGTATCTTGCTCTCTCTCTTCTGGCACTCCCACAATTCTGATGTTGGTATGTTTGAAGCTGTCCCAGAATCTCCTTATATTATGTTCACATTTTTGGATTCTTTTCTCTTCTTGCTTTTCCAGTTGAGTGTTTTCTGCTTCTTTATATTTCAAATTTTTGACTTGATTCTTGCCTTTCTGTAGTCTGCTGTTAGGACTCTGTATAATATTTTTTATTTCAGTCAGTGAATGTTTAATTTCTAGTTGGTCCTTTTTCACCTTTAGTTGGACCTTTACCATCTCTAGTTGGCTCTTTTGCATCTCTAGTTGGTCCTTTTTCATCTCCTCTTGGGACGATAAATTTATCCATCTTTTCTAGCATATTCTTGAAAAACCTTATAAGCGTGGTTTTGAACTCTATATCCAGTCGTTTTTTTCCTCCATTTCTTTTGTTTGTGATCCCTTCCATTGTCTCGGCATTTTCACTATGTCGGGGAAACTTCTGTGTTGGATTCAGCCTTATAATGCCATACTTGCAAAGCCACAGAAGCCTCTGTTGAGCTTGGGATGGGTGTAGTCTCAGGGCTTAAGGGACCGCCTTGCCTTCCAGTCGGCCCCGCCCTCCACGGCCCCTGAGTCTCACGTGACTGGGTAATCGCTGGAGCAGTCCTTGTGCACGCACACCTGCAGTGCCTCTAACCGCTGCCTTTCCAGCTCCCCTGCGCACCAGGACCACACGAGTCTAGGTCCACAGGGTTTCGCCCGAAACAGGGGCCCAGTGGACTCAGAAATGGCACAGTTGGGAGGGTCTGTGTCCCGCCCACTCGAGAAAGTCAGCGGCACAATCAGCAATCTGTCCTCCGCGCAGCGCCGTGCTCGCCGCCACCAGGCCTTTGATCTTTTGCGGCTCCCCTAAATTTCCGTGCACCTCTCCCTTTTCATAGTCCAAACTCACCTTGTATGAGTTTCGGCTGGATCTGGGGTTTAGTGTTGTAAGATAAGGGGTTCAATGCCGTTGGGAGTCTCTGTTTCCCTCCTGCCAGAGAAAGCCAGCCAGGTACTCCGGCACCCACTCTCTCTCAGCGCGCGTGTCTCCGTACCTCAGCTTTTTGCAGCTCCTCTGGGTTTCTCTGAGCCCCTCTCTTTCCTTCTAGTTGTAGAACTTCCACTCAGCCAGCTTTCCTGTGGTTCTGGATGGTGTCCGTTCTGTCTTTTAGTTGTAGTTTTGAAATTGTTGTGTGAGGCAGCAGTGTAGGTGTTCACCTATGCCGCCATCTTGGATTTTCGCTCTTCAATTTTTTTTTCTAGAAGCTGCTGTACTTGGGTATTTTTTCCTAGTGTCTTTTAGCTCACTGATGTGGTCCTCTGCTTCTTCTAGTCTACTTTTAATGCTTTCTATTGAGTTCTTTATAGCAGTGATGTCATTTTTCATTTCTTCTTGATTATTCTTCATTTCTTCTTGCTCCTTCTTCATTTCCTCTTGGCTCTTACTCACATTGTAGATTTTGTCTTCCATTTTTTTCAACCACCTTATGACCATTTTCCTGAATGCTTTCTCTGGCAGGTCTATTTCTTCTTCTAATTCGTTTACTTCCTTTTCTAGTGATACCTCCTTTTCTATCATATGCGGGCTGTTTCTTCGTCTGCCCATGATCTTTCTTCTCTGGGTGTCTGGTTATGTAGTTCTCTCTCCTATGTTGATTTAAAGGCACAAACTCATCCCAGGCGAAATCTGACCTTTCCGTGTGGCGTGTGGAGCTCCTCTGAGTCCAAGTGTCTGCGCTGATTGGAGAGTGGTGTTTTGGGTTCCCTGGCTGTTTGGTGGGCACTGCAGCTGTAGCTTTTCAGACTGCTATAGACATCCACTTCCTGCTGCAAGATGGTGTGGTCTCCACATTCGTGCTGGTGGCTCCAGCAGACAAAAACCCCGTGGCAGTGGGGCTGCCTGGTCAGGGAAGCCCCTTCCAGTAGTTCCTCACCTTCTCCTGGAGCATAACTGACTCTTAACTTGCCAACAAACACTCCCAGTGCGACTCTCAGCTGCTCTCTCTCTCTCTGCCCAGCAAAAGGCTCCAGACATGTCCATCTATTCAGCCACCATTTTTCCCCTTTCAAATATCATCTCTTAATGCCTTCTTTGACCACCAGCTAAGCTTTTTTCCTTCCTTTATTATCATCTATAACTTCTAAATTTTTCTGTCCTGTGTTGTTTTGGGTATGTATTTTATTTTCATTAATAGAAAATACATACTTAAAAAACACAAAACAAAAATCAGGGACTTTGTAAATTCATTTCTCTTTTAGTGTCTAACAAAGTATCTTGCACACAAATGAAACACCCAGAATTTTGTTGAGTGAATTTACTAAATTGAATGTGCCCTGAAAACTAAGTATCACAGGGAAATAAAATTATTTTAGTAAGATTAAGCAAAAAGATAAGTGCATTTACTGTAAAATCTATTTTATTCAAAATGCCAAATGAAGCAAGGATTTACAAAGAAAAATTCAAAGCACAAAGTGATTTGATATATATTCTTTCAACCTGATTGTGATAACTTTTCTATAGCACTTGCAGCTTTTGTTATCTGGTTTCAAGCCTTCACTTGCTAAATACATCTTTAGTATTATTATTTACAAAGTTCTTACAAATCCCATAGGATTTAAATAACCACAGTTGAATATATCATTATTCTCATAGCAGGTAATATCTGCTCATCTGTATCACTCTGAAAGTATTTCTTTACTAACAACCAAATTATATCTTTTTCTTGCTCTGTTTGGCTTTTTAGTCAATGTGACTGATGTCATTCTGTTCTCTTCAATTTGCCTTCCAGTACCAGCCTCTCTCTTATTTATGGCCTTGTTTCAAATTCAAAGTGCAATCTGCATAAATTTAATTTATTAAAATTATTTAAAATCATATGTATGTAAATAGACATTTATAGTAGAAATGGGGAAAAGATCTTCATAATCAAGCATGTTTGGACTAATAAAAACAGAAATAGAAAAATATAGAAGTTGAGATTGTAGGAATTTATTAGTTGGCTTTCATCCAATGGTTATGAATTTTCTTCTGGCAGTATTTGAAAGATAGTCATTTTATCTAGGATTTCATAAGACTGTGGTCCATGAGTTAGAAAGGATTCCAATTGTCTATGTCTAGTCTTACCTTTAGTTGTGCAGAATCATTTTTTTAAAAATAGATTTTATTGATTTTTTACAGAGAGGAAGGGAGAGAGATAGAAAGTTAGGAACATCAATGAGAGAGAGACATTGATCAGCCGCCTCCTGCATGCCCCACAGTGGATATGTGCCCACAAGCAAGGTACATGCCCCCGACTGGAATCGAACCTGGGACCTTTCAGTCTGCAAGCCAACGCTCTATCCACTGAGCCAAACCGGTCTCGGCCAGAATCATTTTTAAAATATATTTATATTAATTTCAGAGAAGGAGGGAGAGTGAGAGAGAGATAGACACATCAATGATGAAAGAGAATCATTGACCAGCTGCCTCTTGCATGCCCGCTATTGGGGATGGAGCTCACAACATGGGTGTGTGC
This sequence comes from Lasiurus cinereus, assembly GCA_011751065.1. Lineage (NCBI taxonomy): Eukaryota > Metazoa > Chordata > Mammalia > Chiroptera > Vespertilionidae > Lasiurus > Lasiurus cinereus. Next base: position 21,221,298 of record JAAGEH010000226.1, on the reverse strand, counting down.
CCTGGCTGGGAATCAAACCTGACCTCTTGTTAATGCTCAACCTAACCTGACCTAAGTTAATGCTCAACCATTGAGCCATGCTAGCTTGGCTGTGCAGCATTATTTTTATATGATATTTTATGAATACATATGAGAGAAACATATCTAAGGATTATTGACTTAAAGTTACATTGGTAGATTTCGCCGAACATGTGAAAGACAATGCTTGTACATGGATGTGTATAATATATAATGTTATTTTGTAACTTCATTGATGACTATTACAGTCATCATGTATAAATTCACTGTACTACTATACATAAAACACAAAAAGAAAAGCAGTGGTTTTAGTTACTAGTATGGAATAAAGTACTATGTACTCATTTTTCTCTTTAATTAAAACTCAAAACATTATGTGGGCAATGTTGTTTTCTAAATATGGGGGTATTACTGCTTTTAGTGTTCTGAAGGGATGAAAATTAGGATATGGCCCAGTAAGAAGATAAAGTCAACTATTATACAGTGGTACCTCGAGATACGAGTTTAATTCGTTCCCTAACCTTGAGGCGTGGGAAACTATGAGAAGCTCGAGTTGCAGTGAACTGGTGGGTCTTGTGCAGCCGGCCGATCTGAGCGATTACTCCTATCTCAAATGTTGCTTGTATTTCAAAGCAAAAATAGCTCTCTCGATGGCTCGTATCTCAAAAATCTCGTGTGTTAGGGCACTCGTATCTCAAGGTACCACTGTAATTCAAATAAGTCTTCATCTCTGCCATGATATTTTATATAAAGTTTCATGTTTTTCCACAGCCACAATTACAGAAATAAGAGAACATGTAATACTGGTCTATACAGTGTCTCAGCAAAGAAAGCTAAATCATTTAAATATGTGAAATGACAATTTTCACATAAAAATCTTTTATTTTTCTAAAGAATCCTGGGCTTTAATTCAGATTTAAATTCCACTTTTATCTCTTATTAGCTGTATAATATTGGGTAAATTTCATAAACTTTTCTAGCTTTATATGTCTCATTTGAAAAAAGAGTCATTAATTGAGACAATGCATTTGAAAATACATTATAACATGTTATGCTACACTTTAGAATTCTTTATAGTATATACATTTTAGATGTGACAATTAAAAATCACCTCCAGGGGAAATGCAGTTGCCTTCATCTGTTTTGACATCTGTATCTAGTCCTTCAGTTTTTTTTTTTTTTATTGTTGTTGTTGTTATTTTTAGTACAAAAGAGGTCTTCCTGTATCCAACTTGTTGCCCAATAATCTCAAGAGAGAACTTCTTGTCACTTAAGTTTTACCAGACAAGCAAATGAACAAATATGTCTGAAGTCCACTAATTCTAGGATGGATGTTATTCCTAGTGGAGAGCATCCAATTCAGCCAAACAAATAAATGTTCAAAGCCTCATTTTGTTGAGTGAAAGCAAGCTACCCTGTGACTTTAGTTATGAAGAAATGCTTTTGGAAATCAATAAAACAGCAGGTTTTTCCAACCCAACATCTTTTCTGCCAATAAATATATACATTTATATGAAGGAAAAATATGACATTTAAGGAGATTTCAGTAGAACTAAAGATTATATTCCACTTGATATATTCAGAGAGAATTTATAGGTGGCATGTTTAAACTTGCCTCTAAAGAATATTAATTTGTTATGACTGCATGAGAACAGCTGGGGCCAAGGACTGAATTGAGATCACAGCTGGACAAACAGCAGACTTTCACCCCCAATGGAGGTTATGTCTGGTCCGAACCACCATTTCCTGCTATTTCATCCACCCAGGGATATCCCTCAATTTATCTTCCAAAATTATATTCTCTATATTCCTAGGCATCTGAAATGTTATCAGTGCCGAGAAGAGGGGGTATTTAGAGTGCAAATATTTTGGGAATATTTGTATTCCCCACAGAATTAACTCAATACTTGCCTCAGTATTGAGAAACCCCAGGAAATTTCTTATGACTATTGCTTAGAATATTTCAAATTTTATTTGTTTGATGGTGGAAGAGGCAAAGACTAATAATTTGGGTGACCATTAAGGAAAAGTTAACAGTGCTTTCTCTAACTCTTTCCACCTTAAAAATCAACATGCCTGTCTGGCCAGTGTGGCTCAGTGGTTGAGCATTGACTTATAAACCAGGAGGTCATTGAACAGTTCCCAGTCAAGGCACATGCCCAGATTTCAGGCTCAATTCCCAGTGGGTATCTATGATTCTCTCTCATCATTGATGTTTCTATCTCTCTCTCCCTCTCTTTTCCTCTCTGAAATCAATAAAAATATATTCTAAACAGCAATAACATGCCTAATAGATGCTCACTTTTTTCTTTGTTATTTTTTTTCTATAAAATTTTTTGCTACTATTTTGAATGAATTGTGTTATCCTTAGTTTTTTTTTAATAGAAAACATTAATTCCCTTTATTTTTGTTATTTTTTCTTTATTTCATTGAGGTAAAATTCACATCTATATATATAAAAGCTTAAGCAAATGAACGACCAAATAACTGGTCGATTGGTCACTATGATGCACACTGACCACCAGGGGACAGATGCTCAATGCACAGGATGGGCTGAAATTGACTATCCAACATCCCCCGAAAAGTTCCACATTGGGAGAAGGTACAAGCCAGGCTGAGGGACCCCAACAGTGCACAAATCCATGCACCAGGTCTCTAATAGCTTAATAATTAGCAATTTAATCATTTTGAAGTGTACAATTTTGTATTTTTTATTATATTCACAATATGGTACAATCCATCACTACTATCTAATTCCAGAACATTTTCATCATCCTAAAAAGAAAATTTTATATGTATTAAAGCAGTCACTCTCTACCTATCCATCCTCTCAGCCACTAGTAAGTTCTAATCTTTTTGTCTCTATAAATTTGAACTAGTGGAATTGCTTGGTCATATAATAAATTTATGTTTAACTTCCTGAGAAAAGGGTAAAATGTTTTTTCCGCAGTGGATATAATGCCCACAAGTAATGTAATTTCTTTACTTCTTCACCAATGCTTGCAATTTTCTGGGTTTTATGTTTGTTTAAAATGTAGTCATCCTCATGGTGTGAAGTAATATCTCATTGTAGTCTTTATTTGCATTTACCTAGTGACAAATAGTGTTCAGCATCTTTGCATGTCCTTACTCTTTGCTTATATCTGTTTTGGTGAAATATCTATTCAAGTCTTTTGGCCATTTATTGTCTTTTTGTTGTTGAATTTTAAGAGTTGTTTATATGTTCTGATTACTGGAGTCTCTTCAAATATATGATTTGCACATCTTTTCTCCCATTCTGTGGGTTGTCTTTCTGCCATTTTTATAACATTTTTTGAACTATAAAATTTGTTAATTTTGATAAAGTTCAATATACTTCATTTTTGTCTTGTTCCTTGTGCTAATTAGGAAATTGCTTGCTAATCCAAAGTCACAGAGACCTGCACTATATTTTATTCCAAGGTTTTTATAATTTTAGCACTTACATTTAGGTCTTTGATTCATTTTGCATTAGTTTTATATATAGTATGAAGTTGCAGTCAAAGTTTATTCTTTTGTATGTGGATATCTATCTGTTTCAGTTCTCTTGGCAACCTTGTTGGTCATGCATATGTGGGTTTATTTCTGTACTTTTTATTATATTCCACTGATCATAATGTTGTCTTTATGCCAGTACCATACTATTTTGTAGCTTTGTATTAAGTTTTGAAATAAAGACGTGTGAATACTCTAACTTTGTACTATTTCTTTTTCAAGATTGTTTTGGCTACTCAGGGTTCCTTGTAATTCTATATGCAATTTAGGATCAACTTAATCTTTTCTGGAAAAAAACACATTAGAAATTTGGTAGAAATTACTTTGAATCTATAGATAAATTTAATAATTATTGTCATATTAATAATATTGAGTCTTCTAATCAATGAACACATCATGTTTTTTCCATATTTAATTTAGGTCCCCATTTTCTATAAAAAATGTGCTATAGCCCTGATCGGGTAATTCAGTTGGATAGAGCATCGTCCCATACTCCAAAAGGTTGTGGGTTTGATTCCCAGTCAGGGCCCCTTATCTAGGTTGTGGTTTTGATCCTGGTCAGGGCATATATGGGAGGCAACTGATGTTTGTTTTTTCTCCCTCTTTCTCTTTTTCTCTTTCTCAAATTAATAGGAAAACATATTCTCAGTGAGGATTTTTTTTAAAAAGTTTTATAGTTTTCAATGTATACTAGCTAAACTTATTCCTAAATATTAATCTTATTGATGATCCCTTGTATATAACAAGATGCTTCTCCCTTTTGCTTTCAGGTTCTTTCTTTATTGGTAGCTTTGACAATTTGATTATACTGTGTCTTGGTGTGTATCTCTTTGAGTTTTTCCTACTTGAACTTGTGGAGTTTCTTGGATATGTAGATTAAAGTTTTTCATCAAATTTGAGAAGTTTTTGGCTATTTTGTCTTCAAATAATCTTTCTTTCCTTTCCCCTGCTCTCCCTTTTCTCTCTTCCCACCTCTCCCTCCCAATTCTATTGTCTTTTTGCTCCCATGACTGGATATCAATGGATTTATCTTTAGTTTCTCTGATTCTTTTTTCTGTCTTCTCACATATACTGAGAAACGTTAGTGAATTTTTCCTTTCAATTATTACAGATTACTTTACAATTTCTATTTTTTAAAACAATTTCTGTTTTATTCATGGATTTTTTTCTATTTGGTGATATATATTTTTATGGTTTACCTTTGTTCTTTGTCCATGGTATGCCTTTACTCTTGGTCATATTTATAACAGTTGTTTTAAAGTGTTTTTGTTTTTAGTTTTAGTTTCCAATGTCTGGACTTTCTCAGAGGCAGTTTCTATTAATTACTTTTATCCCTGTGTTATTGGCATAGTTTTAAGTTTGGGCTAGAGCATAAACTTTTTCATTCTGAATTGAACAATAGTAGCTATGTAGAACTTGCACCCCAATTGTAAATGTCTATGAGGTATTTATCTTGTGGAATGCCACAGGGACGAGATAGGATTTTTTTCTTTTGCTTACATTTGGTTCTATAGTCTTCCAACCTGGTAAAATTCAAAGAAATATACATATTGTTTCATTTGTAATACCTAATACTTGAGAATAAGATAACTATTGATGTAATTTCCTAGCTCCCACTGTCTCCCCCAAAAGAGCACATACATTCTTTATTATTTTGTATTTCAATCCTGGAAATGTTGTAGAAAAATTAATGGTGGGTGGTAGAATTCTTCTATAAAAGTAGAGAACTGTCTACCTGGTTTAGTTGTTTGGCATGGAGCAGACAGTGAGTAGAAGTGAAATAACTTTCTGCCCTATTTATTTTCTGTTTCATAAAATATTGCTTATAGAGTTACAGTATATTTTTCTTAATTTGGCACCTGGAGCTGAGTAGCAGTTGGAAATTCCAGACTTAAGTAATAGCTTTTCTATCAGTCTTTATTTTTGGAAGGTGTGAATTTCCATCCTGTTCTGTTTCTTCTTAGGTATTTTAGTGATAAATTAGAGAGGTTGCAGCAGAAGTTCCAAGCCAGATGCACTTTAAGCTGGAATAAGTGTGTTCTTTGTGTTCACACATGTCCTGTAGCCAAAGCATGCTATCATATTCCTTTGGAGGTTTTGATTTTTTCCCCTCCAGCTGAACCAACCCTGACTGGAAATCTTTAAAGTTGATGGACTGTAAAGTGATCAGATTCACTTGACACTATGTAAAGCACAAAGCCTTTGGGTTTCATTATTTGAGCTGGATTTAATGAGCCATATGAGAAAAATAAAATTAACACCTCGTTATTGTGGGATGTTTAACACAAAGACAATTTGCAGCACAGAGAGATGTCCAACTTAATCTCAGGTCCTAGCTACCATTAAGGGCTAGTGTTGTTCGATGTGATTCTCAGGAAGTATTAACTGCAATTTCTGTGTAGCCATGTCCTGACTTGAGATGAGAACCTAGAGCATTAGCAGTCAGAAGGATGGGTGCTCTGGCTATGTCCTGTCATGTTGACTATATTAAATGTGCTTTTATCTTAGGCTCAGATTCCCTTTAAAAACTTGAAAAAGAGTAGGGTTTGCAATAAATGAATGAGTCACCAAGTGAAAAATACTTTATTAGCACAGCACATTTGTGGGATAAATGTGGGAAACAAGCAAGAGAATTTACAAGGATTGCTGATGGGACCATTCATTTCACCTCCCTCAGAAAAGACATTTAGCTTTCCTAAAACAGAGTTCAAAAGAGAAAGCTCTCAGTCTTTAAACACACACACACACACACACACACACACACACACACACACACACACATAAACATATGCATTTACATACACACACAAGGCACCTTTGGTTTCATCTATCTCTGCTCTGAATTCTTGTTACCTTAAACAGAAGCTCAAAGTCGAATGGTTTAATCTGATTAAGCTTCCATCTAGAGGCATCTGATAGCACATAGTCAGGTAACATAATTCTAACTGAATTTTTATTAGCATTAACAGCAAACACATCTGCAGCAATTGTCCAACTAGAAATAGAGAAATAGATTAAATTGAGATGACATTATTCTGTTTAAGCCTGTGATGTTGCTTTACTTCACAAAAACACATTCTTATAGTTGGCCTTCAATTGTGTGGCTCATCCTATTTGGCCTTTCCCTGTATTTCTATACCAAAATCCTATTTCTTCCCATGTGTCCCTCTAGATCGGTCCTGTCTAATAAAATTTTGTACACTTATAGAAATGTCCTGTACCTGCAGTTTCTAATAAGGTAGCTAGTAGCCACAAGTGCTGATTAAATACTTGAAATGGGTTTAGTGCAAATGAAGAACTGAATTTTATACTTTACTTCATTTTGATTACTTTAAATTATTACTTCAGTAACCTTATGGCTAGTGACTACTATGCATAACAACATAGCTCTAGACTCTTAGTACTTACAGCTTGGTCCCTACACCAGTAGCAATCACCAGGGACCTTTTAGATATTCAGAATCCAGGACCCCACCCTAGACATTACTGAATCTCAATCTGCAGTTAAATGCAATTCCAGATGATTTGTATGTCCTGTAAAGTTGAGAAGCACTGCTCTAGAAAACTATTCTTCCTTCAGAATTCAAGTCAATTGTCGTTCCTTTAGGTATTCAGGACAAACTTATCAGCAACAGGCACAGTGCCAAGGGCCCATAGTACTTTCAGGGGCCCATGCACATGTTTTAATTTATTTTAAAATCAGAAGAAAAATGTGAACTTATTTGGTCAAAGAAAATGTTCTAATATAATAGTAATCATATATAATATTATGGGCAGAGTTGTTTTTCCCCAAAATTCAAACCTCAGAATGTCACAGTGTTCAGAGATAAAATCCTTTAAAAATAATGAAGTTAAAATGAGATCATTAGGGTAGATCGCTAATGAAACATGACTGATGTCTTTAAAAGAAGAGGAAATTAGGACACAAATATGCACAAAAGGTAGTTCATATGAAAACACAGGAAGTAGATGGTCATGTGTAAAACAAGGGGAGAGACCTCAGAAAAGAACAATTTCACCAATACCTTTTTCTCAGACTTCTAGCCTCTAGGACTGTGAGATAATACATTTCCATTTAATCTACTTAGTCTGTGACACTTTGTTATGTAGCCCTAGAAAGCTGATACATATAGTATGATACTCTTTCTTTCTTTCTTTCTTTCTTTCTTTCTTTCTTTTTTTTTTATCCTCATCTGAGGATATTTTTCCATTGACTTTAGGGAGAGTGGAAGAGGGGGAAAGATAGAGAGAAACATTGATGTGACAAAACACATCAATTGCTTGCCTACTGCACATGCCCTGCTCAGGGCCTGGGCCAGGGCAGAGCCTGCAACCAAGGTACATGACATTGACTGGAATTGAACCCAGGACCCTTTGGGTCTACAGGCTGATGCTTCATGCATTGAACCAAACCTGCTAGGATGAAACTTTTTCTTATGTAATAACTAGAGGCCCAGTGCACAGATTTGTGCACTGATGAGGTCACTTGGTCTGGCCTACACCCTCTCGCAATATGAAACCCCTTGGGGCATGTTAGACTGCTGGTTTTGGCCCAATCCCCACAGAGATGGAGAGACCCCACTGATACACAAATCTATGCACCAGGTCTCTAGTATGCATATAAGATCCTTGGTTAATCTCTTCCCATCCTCCCCTCTTCCCCCTTTATTCTGAGGTTCATCAGTCTGTTCCATGTTTCCATGTCTGTGCATTGAGCATCTGCCCCCTGGTGGTCATTACATGTCATAGCTATTGGTTGAATGGTTGAATGGTCACTTAGGCTTTTACATATAGAGAGAAAGGGTACTACTAAAACATATAAATTTAGGTTCTCATTTTTTCATTCATTTATTCATCTAACACACATTTATCTTTGATTTTGTAAAAGTGTTATATTGGTTGCAGCAAGAGATAAAAAATCAATTAGATATGTCTATAAGACTATATAACAAATGAATATTTTATCAATTTGTTTTTAATCTCCCCCATTGGAATGTAAGCTCTGTGAAGGAAGAGTGTATTGAATAAATGTGTGTGAATTGAATGAATGACTGAGGAAGGCTATAGAACAAAGTCCATTGTTTGAGTTGTAGGATAACAATCTAAAAGGGCTGTTTTTGCTATTTTATTATGTCAATTTTGTTTTTCTTTCAAATACATCTTTCTGTACATCTGAACTTGTCAAACACCAATGAAGCTCTCCCTCTCTGTTCCAAGCTGTTTGACTTACATTGTTCCCTGGTCTCCCTTCCTCTCAGCTTTTTAACATTTTTAACTAAGTCTTTCCCTCCCACTTCTGGCCTCACAGGTTCTTCCCTTTATGCCCTTCATTAATGTACCATTACAAAACCTTTGACTTTTTCTGGTAAAATAGACATTTTTAGGGTGGTGGAGGTAGGGGAAAGAGAGTTGGAGGGTGCAATGTGAAGGGAGGAAATTGAGCTGGCAGTTTCAGGGTTTACTTTGGTGGGCTGAGGAGAGGAGGGTATTTGTGGACACTGTGAGACTTTCATGTTTGTGCTTCTCATTTTATCAAAGAAGAAACTTGTTTTCAATATGCCCTATGAGTCAACAGGAAACAAACACATGAATAAAAAATTATACTAAAGAGACATTATAATTTCCTATTAGCATGCTTAGGTCTATGTTTTAGGTTTTAGTTATCTATTGCTACTTAACAAATCACCTCCAAATCTAATAAATTAAAGGAACAAATATTTATTATCTCACAGTTTTTTGTGAGACTGGGATCTAGGTGCAGCATATATTGCTACTGGTAGGAATCAGTTCCTCACAAGTTATTGGAGCGAGTTCCTTGGCTCATGGGTGTCTCCATAAGCAGCTGACAGCACAGCAGCTGGCTCTCCTCAGAGCAAGCAAGCCAGAGAATGAGGGAAAGTGAACAAGATGAAAGCCAAATTGGAAAAAAATTCTAATCTCAGAAGTGACAACTCTACATTTGTTAGGAGCAAGGTACAAAGTATAATCCTCAATCCAGGGTAAGGGGTTACATGAAGGCAAGGATATCAAAAGGAGGGGATCATGGGAGTCATCTAACAGATACCTACCACACTGCAGTTGACACTTAATAAATATATTTTGAAGAAATAACTACAATGTGAGCGGCACAGGTAAGAAACAAGTACATTTGGAGAAGGAAAGAGGTACAAGAAAGGCTTAGTAGTGGACAGAACCCACTTTAGTTGGACTTTAATGGTGAGTAGGATTAGGTCATATGTGGTGAATGAAACATACTCATAGGTAAAGAAATAGTACCAATGAGAACCTGGAGGAAAGAAAATGGGACAGGAAAAGATTAAATTTTATATCATTAAAGGTATTATTCCAGGTAGATCATAAAGACTTTTATTACATGCTACAATAATGAAGTTTTATTATTGGGAAGTGGTGCCTGTCTTAGTCAACTCGTGCTGCTATCAAAACATTATAGACTGTGTGACTTAAACAATGGATGGTTATTTCTTACCATTTTGGAAGGTGAGAAATCCAAGACTGGGAGCCATCACGTTTGGGTTCTGGTAAGGGCTGTCCTCCTGGTTTGCAGACAGTTTGTGTCCTCACATGATCCAGAGAGAGGGGAAAAAAGGAGTGGCAGGTGAACATTCTGGTCTCTTCTTATAAGGACAATAATCCTATCCTGAGGGCCCCTTTCAAGGTTAGAGCTTCATCATAAGTATTTCAGGGCGACTCAACCATTCAGTCCATAACATGGCCTTGCTCAGAATTTCTGCAAAGAACCTAACATTTATAAAGAGTCACACTTCATTTTTTAAGATATTCTCCTCATCCAAAGATTTAAAAAGGCAGATGCCACTGTGTTCATTCAGTTGGCTTTCCCCGATTTTGAAAACCGTCCATGTTCATCTTTCCTCTCTCAGCTGCTTTGGTTAATGCACTTGCCATACAGTCATTTTGCAGCACAACCATCAGACTTTTCAGACTTGTTCTGAAGTTTCATAACTTGGATTGCTTTGGAAGTTAAAAAGTAAAAATTGCAAGTTATTTAAGGTTACACACAGTTTTGAGCTATGCGATACATAATGGAGGTAAGTAGCAAGGGCAGCTTTCACTTTTGTTTCTAACTAGAAGTTCTTTGTAGGAAACTGCCTGAGTCTGGAAGAAAACACCAACCATTAGGCTTATAGTAGAAAGGCCACAATACATTTAAAGTCTAAAAGGAATAGAATCATTTAAGTGTGGTTATCACATTTTATTGCTTGTTCTTGCTGTCATTCATAGTGTGGGTGGGAAAAGAGAATAGGCATATACACTGAGTGGCCAGATTATTATGATCCCTGAACGCATAATAATCTGGCCACTCACTGTATATCCTATATAATAAAAGACTAATATGTAAATTGTCCCCTTGACCAGGAGTTTGACCAGCAGGCAGGCTGACCAACTGCCCATGTCCCCTCCCCCTGGCCATGCTGGCTGGACCCCACCATGCACAAATTCATGCATCGGAATTCATATATATATTCTCTCTCTCTCTCTCTCTCTCTCTCTCTCTCTCTCTCTCTCTGAGTGGCCAGATTATTATGCATTAAGAGATCATAATAACCTGGCCACTCAGTGTATATCTATGTAGAAGCAAATATATCTTTAATAAGGTATATGGGCTTGGCTAAAAATAATCAACACTAATTCTTTGGGAAAAATTTATTCAACCTTGTATGTATGAGGTAAATTCCTGAATTAACTATAAATGTTTCAAAGTCTATGGTTATATTTTAACTAGCTTGTCTTTGAGTGATAGAAAGAATAATTGAGAATAAGAGTTAAGAATTGTTTTGTCTTTTCCATTTGTCACATTTAAAAAAATAATCATAATTTATTTTTATTTGAATACTAGGCAAATTTCAAAGTGATACACCATGGGAAATTCTGAAATTTTAACTTTAAAAAATGTTTTTACATTTTTATTCATATTATTCTTCAACGTATAACTTTAATGCTATCAAAAAATGGGGCAAAAGGATATAAGGATTTTAAATGACCTAAAAAGCAAAGGCATGTAAGTGACCTATTACCAGAAGATGTAAAAATACATTGTAAAAATATGTGTTGGTTTCTGTAGGGACAGGAGGTGAGGGCTGGAGATAATGCGGGGAGAGTACGAAAGTGCAATGAAAGAAAGTTGTGTTAATGCTAATCTATAGTGTTATGTTATCTTTTTTTAAAATATATTTTATTGATTTTTTTTACAGAGAGGAAGGGAGAGGGATAGGGAGTTAGAAACATCAATGAGAGAGAAACATCGATAGCTGCTTCCTGCTTACTCTCCACCGGGTATGTGCACACAACCAAGGTACATGCCCTTGACCAGAATCGAACCTGGAACCCTTTAGTCTACAGGCCAATGCTCTATCCACTGAGCCAAACCTGTTAGGGCGTGTTATGTTATCTTGAACTGTGTGGTAGGTCTTTCTTTTATGCTCCCTCCATCTCTTCTTTCCTTTTCTCCTCTTCCCTTCCTTCCTTGTTTAAATGGAGAAATAAAACAGGTTCCTGTACATTTGCAAATGACCTCTAGCTAGGTCAGTGGGCATTGGAAAGGTCTGATCAACTATAGGCACATGTATGATTTAGGAGACTCGAAAGTCAAAAGACTGAATCTAGAGTCTGCATTCAGTCCTATTCTAAAAAAGGGATTGTTTACTACTTTGTTTATCTCCTAAGAAATTGTTGGCCATGTCTAGTTACTTCAGTAGTCCCATCTACATCCTTTTCCTGAGGCCCCACTCTCAAAAACTGCTGTTCTGAGATAAGAATTCGTTTCACACACTACACTAAGTGCCTTCTACCAATATCATTGCAGATTCCATTTAAACAAATGTAGGTCCTATGACATTTGTTTATCAACAATTCTCTGTGTGTATGTATTATTGTTGGGTTTTATTCATTTCTAGTATGTTTGTTACATATTTCTTTTTATTTCTCATAAATAACACAACCAATGGAAACAACATCATTGAATATCTCCAACAGTCTCCAAGCATTATTATGTAGTTTGAAGTCATCTGTACAATCTCTTGTACCTCATTCAGCATCCACTGCTTCTTTTTTTTCTCATCATGATCCTTAATTATACCAACAAGCCCCATGGTAGGACTGCCCTAATTGTAAATTCTAATTATTATCTTTTCTGTATGCCAGATGCATAGAAATTCACAGAAGCTCAATACATATTTGGTAAATTATTGAATACTGAACCAAAATGCGTTTTAACACCTACACACGTAAACTGCAGTGAATAAAAGTTTCTACTGATGAAAGGTATTTATCCTATTTGATCATTTCAATTAAACCATTTGAGATGTCAAATATAAAACATTCATTTTCTCAACCCTAGCTGCATTTTCTTGGGAGTTAGATTTTCTTGAGTCTCTTTGGCTTATGACAAGATACTATATTGAATTTTTTTTCTAAATGCAAATTTGATTTTCAGCTTATCTCATTGTGCATTGTTATTGTTCCTGTCAACAAAGAATTCCTGCAATTGCTCCTTCAAAGCCGGAACCGATTTGGTCATCTGCAGGGGTGATATTTAAAATATGTTAACAAGGAGTGTGGCAATAATCAGTTAGAAAGCATACCTGCTGGAGCTCTGGGGCTGGATTCTGGAGTCCCCCTTCTGGGCCAGGCTTTAACCCTCGTGCTGTAGGAGAGTTCTTGAAATTATTCAAGGTGAGATACCAAGGCAATGGTGGAGGATGGCACTCGGGGTCAAGTTTACTAACTGGTATAGAATAGTACAATATCAGTGCCTACTACTGAATAGCAGCCTTGCGATGTGTTTATTTAGGAGCCAGCAGGAAACCAGATAGTTGTCTAAGATGTTAGAATGTATGTTAGAACTATTTTTCACCTACCTTTCAAATTTTCTTTGGTTCACACAATTGCATTTGTTGTTGAACAATTACAAAGAAGACACATTCTTCTTGGAGCAAAATATATCCCGTTTTTCTAAGAGAGATTGAGTACATTGTCTGGAAGGTGAGACCCTTCAGAACTCAGGTAGGATTTGGGAGGTTTTTCCTAAGTGACCCTTCTCCCTGAGTTCAAGCAGTAAACAGGAATGAATTTAGCATTAATGATGAAAAGAGTGATGGGAAGAACACTTCACGAAGAGAGAACATTATGTGCAAAGGCACAGAAGGAAGGATTGTGCTCTGGGAAGTTTAGACAATGGTTGCATGGGGGTTAGTGAGAGACAAGATTAGAGAGATATATAAGAGCTGGGTATAAAAAGATTATGAAAAGCAATGTATATTCATCCCATGACAATAGGGATAGAAGGATCAGGAGTGAAGAGGATAATAGCAAATCACTGTGGGTTTTGAACTGGGGCTCGAAGGAGATGAATGTTCCTTCTAGGGGAGAGAAAGACATTGCCTATTTTCAATTTTAAAATCAAAACTTTTCACAACTTTTATTACAGGGGGTTTTTCTACAGAAGCTTTTTATAACCACTTAATGGCCTTGGGGAAGAACTGATATGAAACGTTATGGTAGAGTTCAATCCTATTTATTGTTTAGAGAGAAAAAAAGGAGTCTTTAGGCATTAGACCAAGATGTTGAAGGCTATCATACAGTCCTAAAAAGACCTATTTGATCACCTCTATCTGCATCGTAAGCCAGACCACTAATGACATAAAACTCTCTCCCAGCATGACTTTCTCCTTCTAGCAAGGCTTAGTCAGAAGCAGCAAGCCCATTGTTCAGTGATCAGAACCCATTTACAACTGGAGCTCTGTGTGTGCAAGCAGCACTGCAGGCATGAAATACAGAGGCCTGCCTCATGATCAGGCCAACAGGGAATTATCCTCCCCTCTCTAGCTTCTAGCATTAATATCTCTGATGATAACTTGGAAATGCTAAGCCCCTCAAGCAGAGGAAACATTCTTTAAAGAGGTGAAGGATGAATTAACTTCCCAATAAAAACTTACAAAAAATTCTTCTTTCTTTCCTAAATGCAAGTGGGTTTGAGATATAAAAACGAGATAAATTAATGTCTCATTTTTGACTATTTACAAACTTCAAACTGTAAAAATCATTAATTTTCTGGGACATCTCCATACTGTTTTCCACAGCATTTGTACATTTTACATTCCCACCAACAGTGCACATTTTCTCCATATCCTCTCCAATACTTGTTTTCTGTTTGTTTCTCTTTGTTTTTTTAAATAGTAGCTATCCTAATGGGTATGAGGTCACTGAGCATAGCTTTTTGAAATCCAAGACAATAAAAGAGATCTTGGCTTCTGAGTGTAAGCTTAAGTTATAAAATTATAAAGGATTATTAAATTAATAATCTTTCTGATAATACATAGATTTTTTTCAACATTTATTCCCCCTTTACTCTTCTACCTCTTCCCACTCTGCTTCACCTCTGGTAATCACCATGCTGTTGTCTGTATCTATGAGGTGTTTTTGTTTTTTGTTTTGCCTAATCCCTTCACATTTTTTACCAAGCCCCAAAGTCTCTCTCCCCACTGATAGCTGTCAGT
This sequence comes from Lasiurus cinereus, assembly GCA_011751065.1. Classification (NCBI taxonomy): domain Eukaryota; kingdom Metazoa; phylum Chordata; class Mammalia; order Chiroptera; family Vespertilionidae; genus Lasiurus; species Lasiurus cinereus. The sequence goes on along the minus strand of JAAGEH010000226.1, from coordinate 21,206,234 downwards.
CTGTTGTCTATATCTGTAGGTCTGTTTCTATTTTGTTTGTTAGTTTCTTTTGTTGCCACAGAATATACATTCTTCTCTAGTGCACATGGGTCATTTTCAAAGATAGATTATATGTTGAGTCATAAGAATAGTCTCTTCAAATTCAAGAACATAGAAATCATATCAAGCATTTTCTCAGGCCACAGTGGCATAAAACTGGAAATCAACTATAATAAAAACAATAGAAAGAAATCAAACACATGGAGACTAAACAGCATGCTACCAAACAATGACTGGGTAACCAAAGAGATCAAGGAAGAAATAAAAACATCATGACAACAAATGACAATGACAACACAACAATACAAAATTCATGGGACACAGTGAGAGCAGTATTGAGAGGGAAGTCCACAGCCCTACAAGCCTATTGCAAAAAACAGGAAGCAAGGTAATAAATTACCTAACCCTACAACTCAAAGAGCTAGAAAAAGAGCAACAAGAAAAGCCCAGTGAAAACAGAAGGAAGGAAATAGTAAAGATCAGAGCAGAGATAAACAACATGGAGACCAAAGAAACAATTCAAAATATCAATAAAACCAAGAGTTAGTTCTTTGAAAGGATAAACAAGATTGATGGAGCTCTAGCCAGGCTCACCAAGAAGCAAAGAGAGAAGACCCAAATAAACAAAATCAGAAAGGAAAGAGGAGAAATAACAACAGACCCTGCCGAAATACAAAGCTTGTTAAAAAATACTATGAACAACTCAATTCGAACAAATTGGACAACCTGCTAGAAATGGACATATTTCTAGAAAAATATAACCTTCCAAAACTCAATCAGGAAGAATCTAAACATCTCCATAGGCCAATAACTATGGAAGAAATTGAAGCAGTCATCAAAAAGCTTCCAGCAAATAAAAGCCCAGGACCAGATGGCTACACAGGAGAGTTTTACCAAACATTCAAGGAAGAATTAAAACCTATCCTCCTCAGACTATTCAAAAACATTCAAAAAGAAGGAACACTTCCAAACACCTTCTATGAAGCCAGCATCACCCTAATGCCAAAACCAGATAAAGACAACACAATGAAAGAGAATTATAGGCCAATATCTCTCATGAACATAGATGCCAAAATCCTCAACAAAATTCTAGCAAATCGGATCCAGCAGTACATCAGAAAGATCATACACCATGACCAAGTAGGTTTCATCCAAAGAATGCAGGGATGGTACAATATCTGCAAATCAATAAACGTGACACATCACATAAACAAATTGAGAGATAAAAATCACATAGTCATATCAACTGATGCAGAAAGAGCATTTGACAAAATCCAACACTCTTTCTTGATAAAAACTCTCAGCAGAGTGGGAATAGAAGGATCATACCTCAACATCACAAAAGCCATATATGATAAACCCACAGCTAACATCATACTCAGTGGGCAAAAACTAAAACCATTTCCCCTAAGAACAGGAACAAGACAGGGATGCCCATTCTCACCTCTCCTGTTCGACATAGTACTGGAAGTATTAGCTATTGCAATCAGACAAGAAGAAGAAATAAAAGGCATCCAAATTGGAAAAGAAGAAGTAAAGCTGTCCTTATTTGCAGATGACATGATACTGTACGTAAAAAACCCGAAGGACTCCATTCAAAAATTAATTGACTTAATAAATGTATTCGGCAATGTAGCAGTATACAAAGTTAATGCCAATAAATCTGTGGCATTTCTGTACACTAATAGTGAAATTACAGAAAAAGAAACTCAAAATGCAATCCCATTTACCATTGCACCAAAAAAATTAAGATACCTAGGAATAAACCTAACTAAAGAGGTAAAAGACCTCTATGTAGAAAACTACAGGACACTGAAAAAAGAGATAGAGGAAGATGTTAACAGATGGAAGAGCATACCATGCTCATGGATTGGGAGAATCAACATCATTAAAATGTCCATACTACCCAAAGCAATCTATAGATTCAATGCACTCCCCATTAAAATACCAACAACATACTTCACAGACCTACAAAGAATTCTTCATAGATTCATCTGGAACAAAAAAAGACCATGGATAGCCACAGCAATTCTGAGAAAGAAGAATAAAGTAGGTGGGATCTCAATACCAGATTTCAAGCTATATTACAAAGCAACTGTTCTCAAAACAGCCTGGTACTGGCATAAGAACAGACATATAGACCAATGGAATAGAATAGAGAATCCAGATATCCACCCAAACCAGTATGCTCAACTAATATTTGACAAAAGAGGCATGAACATACAATGGAGCCAAGACAGCCTCTCCAATAAATGGTGTTGGGAAAATTGGACAGATACATGCAAAAAAATGAAACTGGACCACCAACTTTCACCAAATACAAAAATAAACTCAAAATGAATACAGGACTTAAACATTAGAAGAGAAACCATAAAAAATATTAGAGGAATCCACAGGCAGCACAATCTCAGACATATGCCGAAAGAACTTCTTCACTGATACTGCTCCAAAGGCAATGGAAGCTAAAGAAAAAATAAACAAATGGGACTACATAAAAATAAAAAGCTTTTGTACAGCAAAAGAAACCATCAACAAAACAATAAGAAAGACCACTGTATGGGTGAACATATTTGCAAATGTTATCACTGATAAAGGTTTAATCTCCAACATCTACAGCCAATTTATACAACTTAATAAAAGGAAGATAAACGATCCAATAAAAAAATGGGCAACAGACCTAAATAGAACCTTTTCAAAAGATGACAGAAGGAAGGCCAAGAGACACATGAAAAGATGTTGAAAGTTACTAATTATCCAAGAGATGCAAATCAAAATGACAATGCAATACCATCTTACACTTGTCAGAATGGCAATCATCAACAAATCTACAAACAACAAGTGTTGGCGAGGATGTGGAGAAAAAGGAACCCTTGTTCACTGTTGGTGGGAATGCAGACTGGTGCAGCCACTATGGAGAACAGTATGGAATTTTCTTAAAAAACTAAAAATGGATCTCCCATTTGACCCAGCAATCCCACACTTAGGAATTTATCCTAAGAAATTACGAACACCAATCAGAAAGGATTTATGCACCCCTACGTTCATAGCAGCACAATTTACAATAGCTACAATTTGGAAACAGCCTAGGTGCCCGTCAGCAGATGAGTGGATCAGAAAACTGTGGTACATCTACACAATGGAATTCTATGCTGCCATTAAAAAGAAGGAACTCTTACCATTTGCAGCAACCTGGATGGAACTGGAGAGCCTTATGCTAAGTGAAATAAGCCAGTCAATGAAGGAGAAGCACCAGATGCTCTCCCTCATTTGTGGATAATAAAGAACATTGTAAACTGATGAACAAAAGTATAGATACAGAGGCAGTAAAGCATCAAACAGACTGTGATATTATAGCAGGAAGTTTAAGGAGAGGTGGGGTAGATAAGAGATGAATCAAAGGACTTGTATCTATGCATATAAGCATAACCAATGAACATAGACACTGTGGTGTTGGGGTATGCCTGGGAGGGAGGGGGGACAATGGGGGGGTTATGTATACATGTAACACAATAAAAAAATATTTAAAAAAAAGATATGAGGCATCACCAAATAGAACTGTCTGAAGCTATCACCCATTAAAATTCTTCAGTATCTCTAATAAAGTATGGCTTTAATTTCAAAAAAAATCATATGGTATTTGTCCTTCTCTGATTGGCTTATCTTAGTATAATACTCTCCAGATCCATCCATTCTGTTGCAAAGGGTACGATTTCTTTCCCTTTTTATGGCTGAGTAATATTCCATTGTATAAATATGTACCACATTTTTAAAAATCCACTCATCTACTGATGGCCACTTGAGCTGCTTTCAAATTTTGCTTATTGTAGATAATGCTGCAATGAATACGGTGTGCACATATTCTTTCAAATTAGTGTTTCATTTTCTTTGGGTATCTTCTCAGAGGTGGAATCTCTGGGCCATAAAGTAGTTGCATTTTTATTTTGGAGGGTAATTCCATACTGCTTTCCTCAGTGGTTGTACCAGTCTGCATTCCCACAAACAGTGCACAATTGATTCCCTTTCTCCACATCCTGGCCCACACTTGTTGTTTGTTGCTTTATTGATGATAGCCATTTTGACGGGTGTGAAGTGATATTTCATTGTGGTTTTAATTTGCATTTCTCTGATGATCAGTGACTGAGTATTTTTTTATATTGCCCATTGGTATGTCCTTTTTGTAAATGTGTCTCTTCCAGTCCTTTACCCATTTTAAAATTGGATTGTTTGGAGTTTTTGGTAATACGTTTTGTAAGTATTTAATCAATATTGGATATTAACTCATCAGATGTATCAGAGAATATGTTATCCCATTCAGTGGGTTATCTTTTCATTTTGTTGTTGGCTTCATTTGCTGTGTAAAAACATCTTAGTTTGATATAATAGAATTTTTTTCTTTTTTTTCCTTTTGTTTGCTTTTTCCAAGGAGATATGTCAGAAAAAGTATTGCTACAAGAAATGTCCAAGATTTTACTACCTATGTTTTCTTCTAGGAATTTGATGGCCTGGAGTCTGACACTTAAATCTTTAATTTATTTTGAGTTTATTCTTGTGTATGGCATAAAAAGATGGTCTAGTTTCATTTTTTGCACATCTCTGTCCAATTTTTCCAACACCATTTATGTAATAGTCTATTTTTATTCCATTGTATGTTCTTGCCCGCTTTGTCAGGTATTAATTGACCACAAAGACATGGGTTTATTTCTGGGTTCCCCGTTCTGTTATATTGACTATACCAGTACCATGTTGTTTCAAATACTATGGCATTGTAATATAATTTTATATCAGATAGCATCATGCCTCCAACTTCGTTCTTCTTTCTCAAGATTGCTATAGCTATTCAAAGTCTTTTGTGGTTCCATATATATTTTTGGAGTATTATTTCTAGTTCTGTGAAACATATTGAATCTATAGATTGCTTTGGTGATGTTAATGATGTTAATTCTTCCTATCCATGAACTTAGTATATGCTTCTACCTATTTATATTTTGAACAATTATTGATACTCATATATCATATTCAGAATATAAGTCACTGGTCATATCTAGCTTCAAGGAACACTGAGAAACTCAGTTTCTAGTTAGACAGCCATGTTCCCACTGTCCACTACTACCACAGAAAGATAGAGGAATGGTTATTGGCATTGTGAGTAAAATTGTGATAGATATTATTGAATAAAATGTGGCAACAGTGAGTATCAATGAACTGCATATATTCCAGCAATATGGATAGTTCTTCAAAACAGAATGAGGAATAAAAAAAATAGAGGGGAAGTGAGAATGGGCTAAAATAGAATACATTAATAAATAAGTGTAAATATATGAATAATTCCTATAAACAAGTCTGGGGCCTGGAAAGCACAGATGATAATATTGTGCTAAGAAACGAAGGTTAATCAGCCAGATCTACATACTAAATCTAGTTCTAGCCATATGGTATATTGGAAGTTATATAAATATTCTAAATCCTATTTTTTTCTGATCTGAAAATGCTAATTATAAACTTATCTTACAAGAGTAAGCTGAGCTTATATATTTAAGGCACTTATAGTGCTAGACACATAGTAAATTCTCAATAGAGATTAGCTGTTATTACTATATTTTTATTATTTTTTTAGAAAAATTGCATAAATATAGAGATCAGGATTTTGTATAAACTTGACTTTTGGTTGGATGCACAATAAAAAACCAAGAATGTATTGATTACAATAGTTACAGAAGAGTGAGCCAGGAAGTATTCAGTCATATACCAAATATTTATTAAGTGCTTAGTATGTGACAGGTCTCTATGATACAAAGGTAAGTAAGAACTACCATGGGCTCTACCTAGTGCAGGAGAAGTCAATTAATAAAAAATATATAGATATATACAAATACATTTAAATTCTAATTGCTTTAAATACAGTGTAGGAGTGAGGTATTATTCTATATGTGAGAGAGAGATGCTTGGATTGACTTGGATTAGGAATTAACTAGAAAACAAATGAAAGGAAGCATTCAAGGCAGAAGTAACAGCATAGGAGAAGGCCCTGTGATATCCAAGGCATTGCACATATAGGGGATTGAAAGAAAAATAGTGGGACTGGAGCAAAAATAACAAAAGAGTATGTGAGATGAGTTGACATGGGGGAGTAGATAGAATCAAGACTGTATAGGAGACATGGGCTATTTGAAGGGGTTTTGTCTTTATCTTATAGGAAGGGACACTCTATTAATTTCCATTGCTGCTGTAATAAATGCTTGCTTAAAGCAAACCTTTATTGTCTTATAGTTCTAGAGGTCAGACATCCAAACTCATTTCCATTGGGATACAGTTAAGGTGTTGGCAGTTCTGCTCTTTCTGGATTCTTTGAGGGAGATTCTGTTTTCTTGTATTTTCAGGTTCTAGTGGTCACCTGTATTCCTTGATTTGTATCCCTCCCTCCATCTTCAGAGTGCATCACTTCAGTCTCTACTTCTGATATCATATCACCTTCTATTATGACGCTGAACTCTTCTGCATCTCTCTTATAAGGACCATTATGATTACATCAGGCCTACCAGATTTACCCATTTTAGGATCCTTAATCAATCACATTTGCAAAGCCTCTTTTAAGGCAACATTCACAGCCTCTAATAATTAGAACAAGGACATAATTGGGGGCCATTATTCAGCCTACCATGGAAGCCATTGTGTTTGTTTAAGCAGAAAATATAGTGTGTTCAGAGGTCACCCAGGATGCCTGTGAAGGACAAATAGGAAGAAAACCAGGTTTATGTTGGTGAAATCATTGGTAGTCAAATGTAGTAATCCAGGCGAGGAGAAAAGGGAAATAATTTATTAAGGAGTTCTGAACTATAACATGTTGGCTAACAGTGTCTTATCTTGACTGTTGGAGTTAGCAAGAATCTTAGAGAACACTATTAGTGCTGTACTTGGTCTGGTTTTCAAGAGCTAATGTGTGCTTCTAGCCTAAATTTACATTCAGTAATATGGTAATGCCTTGAAATAGGCTGTGGTGGAAGTATTTACACCATGGGAATTCACAAATGCTATAAATAAGTCAGAGCTTTCCACCTTCCCCTAGACACTGCGTAATCTGTGGATTAGGATCAGTGGTCTCCCTATCTTCTCAGACTCTGCTTTCAATAATGTCAAGCTCACTCCTCATTCTACTGTTGACTCATTCTGATTCTTAGTTTCTTTGTGAAGACAGTAAATAATAATAGAAGCTGATTTTCCAGAATGGGATCTTACACTCCCACTTCAGTATTTTCTACAAGTTTTATAATGAATATGCAATATTTTCATAATTAGAATTTTCAGAAATCATTTTTATATTTTTAGTGTTGATTTGAAAAGCACATGTGAATGAATATATAGTAGGACACTTGTTTAATTGCCAAGAACCAATTCCAGCATGTAATAATTACAAGAGTTTTACCAAAAGGTTGGTGAAACTTGAGGGAGGGGCGGGGGGGGGCAGAGCTCAACCAGGGTGAGCCACAAAAGAAGTTTACCTGTTGGAAACTGGCTAAAAGGCACTTCCCCAAAACCTGAATAGGATTATCTGCTGCCAGGCAGCTAAGGGCATTTTATTGCCTCCTGTTGGCCAAACACCTGAACAGCTGTAGGCTATTCCCCAAACTAACAATGATTCTGTAAATCCTTTGAAACCTTACCCTTTGAAGTGTATATTTCCACTTTGCTTTAGGATAAATTGTGTTATAATAAAAGCACGGGTACTAGACAAGGAAAGAGTCTTTAGCTCCTTCAGCTGAAGATTCTCTGACCCCAGTGCCTTTCAAAATTATTTTGTCTCTGGAATCTTTATCATCTGCACACAGCCCCTTTCTCCAGAATGCTGAACCCTTGTTAAGGCTTCGAAAAGAACCCTGACATTTAATGGTGTTGATTGCTAAACTGTGATCTAATTACTATAAAAATGGATTTCTAGCCACAATTATCTAGAAGTTGGCTTTTGAATTTTCTATGGAATTTGTCATAGGGCTTTTTCTCTTGATTTGTTCAACACAGAAAGAAAGAGGATCTGAGTGATAAAAAATTGGAACAATAAGGAATACTTGAAAGTAATAAGCACTCAAACATATGAAATTAGAAACTAGAAAACACTTCACAAGAGAGTTGCAAGAGAAATTTCATTTTGTCATTGCACATGGTCTTGACACAATAGGAAGTGACTAAGGGTATGGTCTCCAGTGTGAGACTTCCTGGGTTCAAATCCCAGAACGACCACTTGTTCTCTGCTATCTGGAAAAGGATTAAAACTCTCTTTGTCTCAGTTTCTTTATTTCATTTATGAAATGGGGATAATGACAATTACATCATCAGGTGTTCATGAGATTTAAATTAGTTATTCCACATGATTTCCACAAGAGTCCTTAGCACATATTAAGCACTCAGGAAGTATCAGTTATTATTTGTTGATATTTAATTGCATATATCCTATTTATTTCAAAATAGATTTTTCCTATTAGAAAAGCAGTTTAAAGATTTGCTATAATTATGGACTCTCCCACCTTCTTTCCCCCATTGATCTGTCCAACTGAAAAAATGAGGAATCCAATCAAGTAAAATTGAGGTTAAAATTTTTCCAAATATGTTAGATGTTTATTTTTTTAACATTCAATGATCTAACTTCAGTCCTCTCTATGCACTTACGATTTACAAATATTATCGATAAACTGGCCATTAAATCCCCAAAGAATGTTATTGCAGCAACCCAGTTCAGGTATTTCTTTCTCTGTACTTCCTGCCTTCCCAATTGAATACGCACACCCATCACTCCTCATTTCTTTCTCCTGGCAAGTTTTCTGAGGTGTGTACCAAGTTCTCAAAGAGCTGAATATCATCTTGCCTTGAGTTAAACAGAAGCCAGCTGGCATCACTTATCTCTTCAAATTATAAGGAAAAGTGAGAAATAACATGGTATCTCTATGGGGTTGGGCAGAGCCCTAAAGGGCATCAATGTGTGAAAGAGTGTATCATGGCAATGAGCTTGAGAATGAGGTGTAATCCTGGAAGGTTCAGACTTGACAAGACTGATCTCAAGGTGGTTGTACAATCAGATTTTAAAAATGTTTTTTCTCCCCTATCTAGCTGCATCTTTGAAAGTTAGATATTTCCAAAATGTTAGTGTGGGAGGAAATTAATTTTCTTACTTTTGTGCTAGAATCAATACACAGGGTTGTTGTTTTTTATGGCTCCCTCAAATCCCATAAGATATCAAACATTTTGAATTCCCTAATTGTTCATTATTTTTGTTGAATTCGGTCAAAAGATGATTCTTTTGATGTAGGTTAAGTTTTATAATACATCACTTTGAAAGGAAACACACACCCCTTTGTAAGCATTTTATGCCCCATATGAGTTTAATATTAGTGAAAATTCATAAAGGATTTTTATTTCAGTCAAAATAACTGACAGCTTTCAGAGGAGAGTGAAGGAGGAGCACTGGATGAAAGAAGGTAAAGAGATTAGCCAAGAACATATATGCATAACCCATGACACAGACAACAATGCAATGAAGGCCAGGTGGAGGTGGGCAAGGGTGGGTGGGTGGTGGGAATGGGGACATCTGTAATAGAGTCAATAAAAATAAAGTTATAAAAATAAATTTGTAGGATGTTCTGGAAAAAAGGTGTTCTAAAGTAATCTATTTGAAACCACATATAGAAAGATTAGCTAAGATGAATGTATGCATGATATTTTTAGAAAGCAGAAATAAGTAGAAATCTTTCTTAGCACATCTTTCTGTGTAAGCCTAGTGAAGAAAGAAATTACATAAGAAAAATCATAAAGGTTCATCCTAGAATATGCTTTTTTTTAAACATGCTTATTTTTGTTACCATGTGTAAGAAAACATAAGACCCAAGGACTGGATAATTCACTTTATAATGTGCATAATCATAGAATGTCAGGGAGCTGGTTGAATGAGTATAACCCTGAGAAAGGGCTGTGCATTTAGACTAAATGAAAGAAAACTTTGGAAACCGTGATGTTTTCTCTGTCGCATAAAGAAATGGATGTTACCTATTTCAAAGACTAGTTTGGAATTAGTATAATAGAAAAGGGAAACATCCTGGGTCACAATCAACATGGCTTCCAGAAAATAGATTTTTGGCAACATTGTTCAAGTATAATTAAAAAGTATTTCAGAATACACTAAAGTTGGGAAGTCTACAGTGACCATGTACATGTGATCTTGAGAATTTTGATCTGCTCTATATGCCATTCTTATCAGCAGAGCAAGATTCACTTTAGACCAGCATACTATTAGAGCAGCAGTCCTCAAACTGTTTGGTCTTAGCACATTTTTATAGTCTTAAAGATTATTGCAAAACCTTTATCTGGGACCATTCCTACCAATATTAACTGAATCATATATAGAAACTGAGAAAATTTTAAAACACAACAATACATAAACATACATTCCATTTGCCATGGATTGACAATATCACATGTCAGGTAGCTTATAGAATACTCTACTGGAGACTCATGAGAGTTATAGAGTGAAAAGGCAAATAAATTTATAGTATCACAGTGAAAATAGTTTTGACCTCACAGAGCTTTGAGTCTCAAGGGTCCCAGTGGTCCCTGGAACATATTTTGATAACAGCTCTGCTACAGGGCTGGTAACTGAAGAATTGTCAGGACATTCAGTTTCAGAAACTTTCCTTAAGGGAAAAAATGATCAACTACCAGGGTATAAAAGCTCTCAGACTGAACGCTAATATTTCTATTAAAGATCTCTGGATAATATATTAAACCATATGATTTTTATTTGAAGAATAAGGTAATGGAATTAAAAAGGTAAGGGATGGGGAAAGGATTGGGCATTATTTGACAAATATTGATTGGGTTCCCATATTACATAGCTAGCATTGGAGAGATGGAAAAAGATCTCAAAAGTGTGACATGTTCATAATCAAGGGAAAGAGGTCACTAATAATTTTCCAACAGAGTGAAAAAGAAAATTCTCAGACACTCCAGGGGAGGGAAAGATGATTTTTGATAAGCCATTTCAAGAAGTCCCCAGAGAAGGGGTGACATTCAGGATTAGGCAGAGGTTAGGAATGCAGCATTGTTAGCAGGAGTGGGCAAGCAGAGAGCAACTCAGGGGAAAGACAGGGAAGGGTGTAGGAAAGGTGTGGCTCCCTCAGGGGTATGTTTTCAGTAACTGAAGCATCAGTGTTAGCTAGGAAGGCATAGATGGGGTGGGTGGGGGAGGTGAGGTCAGGCTGCAGATGGCCTTATATGCACTGGAAAAGTTAAGCATTGCCCTTATAGACAGTGGGAAGCTGCTACTAGTACAGTGCTTTAAGCAGATAGATGCTTTGTTCAAAATTGTGCTTCAGGAAGTCAGATGAGTACCTTTGGAGAAGGATTAAAGGTTTGAGGCTGAAGTTATAGTTTGGAAAAGTGCTTTGGAGTACCTTTCAATAAGCCACACAATAAGAAAGCCATGTTGCATGGGCTCTGGAATCAGTGTGTCTAGGTTAAAACATTGATTTGAGGATCTCAAACAACTACCTGTGTCTTAATTTCCTCTTATGTAGAGTAGAAGAGCAACAGTAGCTACCTTACAAAGTTCTTGTAATGATAGAATTGATTTGATCCAATAACATAAAATAAACAAAGGACAAAATAAGACAACATTCATACATTATGACTTTGAAATATATATTAATTATTATAGGTACATAACACCATAGGAAAGAAGGCAAAGGGAAGAGATTAGGGCTATGATTCACAGGACTTCTGTGACATTTTTGGATGGCGGAGAAAGACAGTGAAATGTAGATTCAAGAGAATCCAGGGGAACATAAATCAATAGGTGATGAAGGATAGGGACAAAGAGCACAGGGGGAATGTGGGAAAACTAAGACCTATTTTCACACAAATTTCAAAATAAAAATGGTGGGAAATACTTAGCACAGTTACTTCACATAATATGGAGGTGTGCCGTCTGTGACTGGTGATGAAAGATATCCAGGAAATGTTACGAAACAAGACAGAAGAAATGGTTTGTGGCAAATCTCTCAGAGCAAATCAAAAAATAACTGAGTCTCTAAAAACTATGTAATTTCTCATTAAAGTCAAGTGCTCTCCTTGAGAATTGGAGGGTGCTGTGCAGACTTTAATGGAAGAAATTAGGTACAAATTAATAATTCAAGTTTGACAGATTTCTTTTATTACCATGAAAAAAATTAGAAAGCTATCAACATCTAAGGAAGATGAAATATTCCTTGCAAAAAAAGACCCAGACTAGGTAAATTTCTGTTATAATAGATCAGATTAGGAGTAATAAAAGGTGTTATGCATAGAGAAGTTTTGTTTATCTCAATGTCAAAAGGTGCTAGTTTAAGAGAATAATAGTTCTCTAAAATATGTACAAACCTTGTGGGAGATCCACCAGCAGTTAAAAAGCAATGAGTGAAAACTAGAATGAAGCAGTGCTTTTTCAAAAACAGGCAATCAATAAGTAAAATGCCCCAGGATATCAGAGGAGGATGTAGGATAGGCATCTCTCCATACTGTCCTCATATTAACTATTTGTGAAGATGTGGGGGAAATCTGCACATACTCAAATAATTATTTGGATAAAGGAACTTTCTAATCTCAGAATAAGGTAGAGAAAAAGATAACCGGATTAAATAGAGGGACATATTTACAGTAAGAATATTCTGGATCACTTGTATTTTCAGAAGGGCACAGTAAAGGGCAGTGGGGAAGTATCCTCTTTAAAATTAGAGTGTAAGAGCATTATTGAAATTCATGCCAATTCATAGAGTCCGTGCATTTAGACACTAGTCATGTGTTCTTATAGTCACGTGTGAGTTCAGAAAATGTGAAGCATTTTGTTTTTATAGTTCAATGGAATAACTTCTCTGCCCCCACTGCTAGACTGTATTGTTTAGCTTCAGAGAGAATCGCTCATGCTTGTTGGGTGGATGAGGACCTAAATGACAGTATCATCAAATTACAGGTTGGTCTTAAGGCTTAAAGTTGATTATAAGGTATATCTAGAAAAGCATTTTCTTCCATTCCCCCCTTTTATTCTTTTACTGAAATACCATTGATCAGTACTGAACATGAGAATTTGGATTTGTAATTGCCTTGCTGAGTGAAAGGGACCATACAAGGGTGCTATTTTTCTACCCCAGAGTGAGAATTCATAGGCTCTGGGATTGATGTAGCACCTCATACTTGTTCCTCCCTCCATCCCTGAACATGCACACATGTCTTTCGTGCTGGTAAGCCCTCCTTGGGGTTATAAAATGGATGAGATCTTTCTGAGATCTAAATATACAGGAACGTAATTTTAACATATTGTGTCATTAAGAAGTTTAGGCGCTCTTAGATACAATCTGGAGGTAGTGAGAAAATTAGATGCAGTGTTGCATTAGACATGTTTTTAGTATTTTCTTCTTTTTGTAAAAGCTGTAATTTTCAGAGTTTAGAACCAATTTAATGTCCCCGGAGTTACAGCTTTTTTGTATCCATTGTCCATTAGGTGAATTACTAAGCCAAGAATGGAATCCATTTATAATGTATAAAATACTGTGAAATGTCTTAAAAACAGGGGGGTTGGGGAGCGGGAAGCATTGGGAGTCCATTAAATTTGAAGACAGTGAGTTCTGAGGTTCTTCTTATAATCATGTAATGGTTTTTTGTGCTTTGATAATATGATGCATTAGAAATTGGAAGATTTATTTAAAAGTTTGAATTCAGTGAAAATTTATATAGAACTAATGCAAAATGCATTATGTTTGAAATTCTAGACATTTTTCAAAACTGAGTGTGTTGTAAAAAAACCTTTATTTTAGTAAACCACACAAATTTTACTAATAATTATTATTTTTAGTACAAGTTAGTAAATAGCAAATAAAGTTCTATTAAATACAACTATCACTGTCATTTAATAAGCTTAGAAAATTTGGCTTTCAAATGCTTATTTTGCAGAAATAATCTTAAATTAAAATAATGTTGTCTAAAGAGAAGCTTTATAAGCTATATATGACATATGTGTATGTATGTATATGTGTGAGTCTGTGTGTGTGATATATTTGAACATAACAACCCATTTTCAATTATCAGGTTTTAGCCAATAATAAATTGAGAACTCACATATGTGTCTTTGTGAGTTTAATATTGGGTACTATAAGATTCCAAATCATAATTAATTGGAAGTTTTGCTAAGTTTTCCTTTCGTGTTTAAGAAGAAAGTTCCAGGAAAATAAGCAAATATAAAATTTTAGCTAAATAAATAAGTAAATAAATAAATAAAATGTAAAATGGTGACTTCCAGAGTATGTTCTGTGATTTTCACAGCTTCTACCAATTTCAGCAACTTCTCATACCTAGAGCAAAAGGGCTGGGTATTATGTTGAACCTTATGACATTGTCATTTAAGCTGGTCCAAACCAGGCAACTCACAACTATTTCATAAGGTTTAAGCTACTAATAACCTTTTTCAGAAAAATGAGGCTGTGGTACTAACTTATGGTTGAAGTATCATAAAAAGAAGTCAAATTATTCACTGAAGTAGAGAAATGTGACACATTTAACACATATTCTAATAAAGATTGCTATAAAAAGTGCTTTCTTAACTCATTAATAGGATTTTTTACCTGAAAATATTATTACCCAAGCCCTGATAATTTTCTATGTGTGTCTACCTACACATTCATGTTTACTACTCAATCAGGAAAAAAAAATGTTTTAACTATATGTTATAGAAAGCCCAGCTGGGTGTGACTTAAGTAAATACAGTTTGGTTTTCTGACATAACAGAAGTCTGGAGGTAGAAAGTGTAGAGCATGTATGATGGGACTATGGTGTGATCATGGACCCAACTTTTTCTAACCTTCTGATTAGCATTTTTAACCTTTTAGCCAGCAGACAGCTATGGTATCAAACCCAGGGTGGGAAGAAGAGAAAAGGGACAGTTTCATCCACCCCTTTTATTAAGAGGACAACTTTCTTTTCAGAAGTCCTAGCTTATGTTGTACTTGCCAGAGAAATGCCTGTGAGCATACTTAAGTATGACTAGAAAGCACATTTTCTTTTCCAAACTCAGTAGAAAGTGTGAGGGAGGGGAGGTGGAGAAATATTGGGAAAGTGTTCGATTACCAATAAACAATATCTTTCAAATTTCACTTATTTATTTTTCTTTTCTGTTCTTTCTCATGTTGGCTAACCTATACATGGTAGACGGAGTCATACAAAATTTCTGAACATCTGTATGTTGTGGATTTATAAAAATGGCAATGTCACATTGCTTAATCTGATGCTTACCTTAAAATCTGTTCGTAGAGGGCACCTCTCTTGTTACCACGTACCCAGAATATAAATTATAAAATCTTAATGTCAAATATTGTTCAGTCCATTTAATTTCCCATATTTTTGAAAAATCTATTAGCCCTCTAGATTTCAGGGATAGGAACCTGAACTCAGTTCTCAATCTTTGTTCATTTTGTTGGTCATAAGAGGAGCACCATGTCTCTGTTTCTCCCATTTGAGTACATTTTAAGGTTTTCAGTCTGTCCCTCCTGGCTCTGGGTCAGGAAGTGGCACTATTACCCACTCCTCTCCCAAAGAAAGAAGCAGGAGCTTCCAGCTTAGAGAAACTTTCTCCAAAGAAATCTTTTCACCTGTCTGTTTCCTTTAAGGTTGTTGTTTTTTTTGTTCTTTTTGTGATTCCTGTTTATGTCTTTGATCTGGCTGAGGATACAGGATCATGGAACAGATTCCATGTGTAATTCTGCATATGGTGTGTGTATTGGGAAGGAAACTTTATTCCCTTTGTAAATTCAACACGTGTGTGTGTGTGTGTGTGTGTGTGTGTGTGTGTGTGTGTATGAAAAATAACTGGGACAGGAAGGATTTCATCCTGATATGAAGGAAGGAAGGGAGGAAAAAAGAAAATTCACTTTTTTAGTATCTCATTCTAGAGCCCACTCATCTTTATTTTGCAGATGTTGACTTCAGAACACAAAGAAAACACACATATCTTTTATGAACTGCCATTTCAGTGTTGAAATCTCTTTCTTTAATTTTAAGATGAGGCATGACCCGGCCTGTTTTATATGATACTAAAATCCTTGGAACCATCAAACTGACTGGAAAATTCCTTCATTAGAACAGTTCAGGGGTCTAAACTTGCAGGATTTTGAAAAGAAGAGCTATTTAGGGATAGCCAACCATTCAGGCAACCTCAGGAACAATTGCATGGAAACTCATGTGAAGTTAAATTGGCAGTCAGCTCTAGTATTTCCTATGGCTGAGCTACCTATTGAGTAAATAATATGCATTTATAAAAACAGTCATACATGTAAATTCACACAAGAGACTGAAAGGGCTCCGTAGGGTTAAATGAAATACATATTAACAACACTTGTGAATAGTAAATAGCATGCATGTTTAAAATGTGCTCAATGTATATTCACATAATAGCCTGTAAGAGTTACACTGTCAAGTAAATAATACTGTAGTTGCCCTTAAAAGTATTTCATTACCTATAGGATTTGCAAAGTAGGTTCTAATGGATTTCTGGTTTGTGTTAGCACTCCACTCTCTTCTCAAATTTCTTTCTTTTCTTTTCTTCCCTGGTTACAAGTGTGTATATATTTGTGAAAATAATTTTAAATTGGCATTTAAAGAAGCCACCCAGCTAGGTAGAATGCCCTTGTAAGGTTTCACTTGTATGAGAAATGAAAATGGTAATATCATGCTGCCCATGTTCCCTTAAAGAGCATCTTATAAATGATAATAAGTAAACAAAGTGGACACCGGAGGGATTGATGGAGCAGTCAATTGTGGGCAGACTATGCTTTGTTGAACTGGAGCCTATGTTTCAGCTCTCACTTGTGCTGGTCTGGGACCTGGTAGCTCTTAGATCCATTTTCTGTTTTTCTGCTATACTATAGGGATCCACTGCCAATTGTTTCTAGTGTCTGGCTCCTTTAGGGCAATGAGTAGTACTGGCTGGAGGCTGGAAGGTAACAAGAACATTTAAATCAGGAGATTTCTTTCCTTTTCTTTCTGCTTTAGGCATATATCCAACAATGGCTATAGTACCCTACACCTTGGTCCCCCACCTTCCAGCCCACCCCACAGGTCTAATGTGATTTCATGCCCATAGTTACATTGCCTTTATCACCAGTCCTTAAGATGGTAGTAGCTTCTTGCAGTTGCTAACCTCTTTATTGCTATATTCTCTTGATTGGTTCTTCAGTCTTCTTACTTCTAGTAACCAGTTACCCAGACTGAATATCCCTATTGAATAACTTGGTGCAGGAGCTTTGTTTTCTTGGATGGTCTCTGACTGATAGAACCAGCATGTGGAAGTTCTCTTCCCTGAAGCAGTTGTCTAGGTGCAAAGTAGGAATTGCCCTCTTTCCTAATCCCTGAAAAATGCCTCTTGTGACTTCACATTAAATCTGTTAGCTAAAAAGGCACTGATATTTGTGCCTTTTAAAGAGTAAATAGACAAATTTAAATATCACATCAAAATAAAAGAGGTAAGTCTAGATATTCAGACCAACTACTTTAAAATGCAGCATTGCTCCAGAAATCTCATTCATAGAAATAGTGGCTGTTGTATGTAACCAATTTTGATTTTGGCTTACTGCTCTAACATCCCAAACTTTCAGAGTTTCCCAACTGTAAGACTTGCTTCTTACTTGTTTGCACCACTTGGAGCCATGTGGTTACAATCTACAATAACCTCAGGACACAATAAATAATGGAAATCAGTGAAAAGGCGGTGAAGGGGATCGATGAAATGATGTGCCTACAAGAAGCATTTGATTTTTGTTTTTAAATTAATGGGTCCATATGAGCCACACAAAACACAAATATTGCCAAATCTGGCCTCCTGGGTTGCCAGTTTGAGACTTTTTCAGTTGACTGCTCCATCTGGCAAGAAGCGCTCACATCCCATTCTTCTATATTGCCACCCTTTCTCTGGCAGTCTTCCCACCACTACAGTCAGTCACATTCTTGCCTTGGGATTTCATGAATTCATAGGTCCTCCCCTCACCCCACCCCCAGTCAATTAATACCATACAGATCCTATGACCTGTGCTTAATCTCAACCTCATTCATTCTTCTTTAATCCCTGTCCTTCCCATCCTTTAAGAGAAATGTATGGAATTTGGAAATTAACTCTTGGAAAATTCATTACTAGAAAGTTTATCATAGTTAAAATTTTCACTTTTATATTAATTAAAACATAAATGCCTTCACAGATTATTTAACATTTATATCAAATGTTGCCAGTACTAAGTGGGGAGAACTAAGGAAAACATTGAGTGCTTACTCTGAGTTAGGCACTATTTTAGGTGTTTTAATTCATTTCCTCTCATGATACTCTTACTCTATAACCTTCCTATGTGATTTTAACTGAGAACAGTGTCCACAATTGGCGGAGGGGATGGGGGAGAATGAGGATCATATCTAGAATAGGCAGGGAGTGAGGACACTATAAACAATGTCCCTAGCTCATAGTTTTCCTACCTAAAGAGATGTGGACCTCCAGACTGCTGGAGCTGGGATGGCCCAAGACTATCAATCATTGAGTCCAGTCTCTTCTACTCAAACATATTTGTTAGGTATCTGCTCTCTACTAGTTCTTGACCTAAATACTGGCAATAACTTAATGAGAAAAATATACAAGACTCTTTTCCTTATGAAAATTCTGATTCTAATCGAGGAAAGGGTTGCAGATGGACATTAAACAAGTAAATATTTACATAAAAAGATAATTTTGGAAAGTGACGTTAATAAAATGGGATGCTGTAAGAAAGATAATTAAATGGAATGAGGAGCAACATAATGGGTGATGAGGTAGAGCCTCTGAGCAAGTAATGTCTGAATTATGGGAAGAAGCCAGCCATGCACAGCATCGGGGGAGAGGCGAAGGGAGTAGAGTTGCAAGTGACAAGAAAAGCAAGTGCAAAGACCCTGATTCCAGTTACAAGTGGCAGATTTTCAGAACAGAAGGGCCAGTGTGGCTAGGATCATAGGGGAAAGGGGATAGCAACAGATTTGAAAGTTCAAGAGACCAGCAGGTGGTAAAACAGATAATAATTTTTTAGGACAAGGAAGTTGTTTGGGTTTTATTCCAGATGCATATAGACCAGAAACCTGAGGCTCCAAGAGGTGAAGCGACTTGTGAATTTTACCTGGTTTTGTATTGTAGAGATGAAAACCCAGTCTGAAATTCTTAATTCAGTGTTCACTACCTGTATTATTTTTACAGTATTCATATTGATGTATTTACCTACTTAACAATTATCACCACAGCAAGAATCTTTTGACTTTTTATTTTATACGAGGTGCCCCGCTCATGATTCAAAACCGTGCAGCGCCACCCACCCTCGAGTTGCTGGTCTGGCCCTGCCCGCTCCCTGGGCCCTGCAGCAGCTGTGGCCACTACTGGCCCAGCCCTGCCTCCCTCTCTGGCCCTTGAAGCATCTGTGGTTGCTGCTGATCAGGCCCTCCCCCAGCGCAGGCGTGTAGAGGCCCCTGCCACTCCGCCCCTGATGCTGCGTGCACAACCTTCTCCTGCCAGGTTGACCTGTTATGGCATCCTGGTATCCTGGTTAATTAGCATCTCTCTCTCTCTCTCTCTCTCTCTCTCTCAGTGTTGGGGCTATTTAGGGGCCAGGCCAGGCAGGGGGTGGATGATTGGGGCCTGGATCAGGCTGCTTGGCTGCTGCAGTGCACATCATAGCCACCAGTCATTCCAGTCATTCTGGTCATTTTGCCATTCTGGTTGCTGGGCTTTTATATATATATAGATAGATGTTTTAGGTGTTTTTTTTTTTTGGCTATGGAGGTCATTTAGTATCAATTGATCTCATCTTGTACTGGTTGTCAACACAGCCTTGGTGGTCTTTAAGCACAGGAGCTCTCTAGGAAAATCGGAGGGGCTGTTGGGAGCACAGAGTGTGTGTAAATCAGTGAGTGGCATTTAGGTGTCATTCATCACCTGGAGTTTGTTCAGTGTGCTAAGCGAAGCTGCCTCTTAGGAGACCAGCCTGCACTGAGCTGTAAATCTAAGGCCCTGCTTGCTGTGATTATTAAAGATCCCTTGGCAATTTTTGTAAGAGATTAGGTGTTAATTCCAATGCCCTGGCTCAAGTCCAACCCAGGAAATTACTTTTTGCCTACCTAAATTAGACTTAGACTTCCAACTGGAAATTAATTCTCAAGTTCTTTACTGAAAAACATTACTATTGCAGCTCTGCAAGGAGTCCCAATGTGCCCAAGAATTTCCTCCTCCCCTAGCCTTCCCCAGCCACTTTCCATAGTCCACTCCCCAAAATGTGTGCACTTAACCAGCTTTGTATGATTTGGATAGACCCCCAAATCTCTCTGTGTGGCAAATACCTATAATTATGTGTATTTCTAGATATAAGTTAAACCTCTTTTCATTCATACCCTGGAACCATTAGAGTCAACTCATAATGTTTTTAATCATATGTAGATCAATCTCTATAAGAAACTAGGATGAACAAGAAGCTTTCCTTTTCCTTCTCTTTCCTTTTATTTTTCTTTTCTTTCCCTTCCCTTCCCTTCCCTTCCCTCTCTTTTCACATATGAAGCCCATAATTTCTTATTCCATTTTTTCTTATTATCAGTTTTGTTTCCCCCAAAGCATTCCTTGTCATGTGATGTAATGTATTTTAACCATTTATTTATTCCTCAACCTACCTTAGAATATAAATACTATGAATGAATGTATTTTTAAAAACTTCTTTTATTTACTGTCCATATTTCAGTATTAAAAAGAGTTCCTGGGATATAGTAGGTGCTCAATAAATACCAGTTAAATAAATGAACTGTAAAATAATGACCCAAGCCCAGTTCTTTGGATAACAGCTTAGAGATGCAATTTAGACACTCAAATTGTTGTTTGTTCGTTTACTTATTCCTTATTTACTTATTCATTTGATAATTTATTATACCACAACATCAGGAAAATGAGCAGGCATATTTCTCACAGAGCTCTTAATCTAAATCAGGAGAAGCATGTGTAAGGAATTAACAAAAGAACTAACTATAAGCCAGTGAGATAAAATCCAATCTCCTGATATTTTGGAGTCGTTAAAGGTGATAAACTTATGGCTCAATACTGTTCATGGATTACTTTTAGAATTTAATAGCAGGAGGAAAGAAATTCAAGATTCTTCTTTTTACCAGAGAAGAACAATTGCTATTATGTTTCCCATTTTGCTTTAGTAACTAGTCAATGAAAATATAAATGTTATAATCAATTGCAGTAAAAAATATATAAAATATATCTATTAGATGTGTCTGACTCTCTACTTTATATAATTTCCAATTGCTTTTTCCATGTGCATTTTAATTGTTATGTTGTAAACATATACACACCTGTGTCTATGTGTGTTTGTTTTAATTTAACCTTCTTTAAATTCTGTATAGTATTCATAAGGCACAGATAATAAATAAAGCTCCATAGATACAGATTCTGGCTATAAAATAGTTGAGATAAAATGTATAAAAATGTCAGGTGGTATGTGCACAATCCTTGCCCCAGACCCCTGTCTAATAACCAAGATTTTGGAATTTACTCCAATCTTTATACATGTACTTCTAAGACTGTGATAAACCTTTATGAAGCCTCCTTCCTTAGAGGCAGCCCTTGATGTCTGTTTTAAACCATTTTATGTCCATGCACATGTAGAGAGAGAGAGTGTGTGTGTAATATAATGTATTCCATATAACACCCCAGGATTGGTCTTATGTTCTACCTCTGTAAGTGTTCCAATGCTTCTAGTCCACTCGGGTGGACTTTTTTTTTTGTATTAGCTTCAACTATGCCAACATTTCACTCTCTTGGTTTTAATTTTGTCTCTCTTCTTAAATTTACTTTAGATTGATCTTGCTCTATTTCTTGTGTTCTGGTAAGCCACCTTAAATCCATTCAGAAAGAAGGTGGGAAATAAACAAATAAATAAAACTTTGTAAAATAAGGGTATTTGAAATCATGTTGGTACATGGAAATATATAGTAAGAACTGAGCTTCCAAGGTAGCCATCCCAGACATATTTATTAAGTGTTTAGGTCTGGAATCTGTATTTCCAGATGTAAGAGATATATGATATATAAATATTATCTTAGTGCATTCAGACTGCTAGACCAATAGCATAGATTGCATAGCTTATAAAACAAAAAATTATTTCTCACTAGAGGCTGAGAAGTCCAAGATAAAGGTACAAGCAGATTTGGTGTCTCCTGAGGGCCTGCTTCTGGACTCATAGACAGCTGTCTTTTGCATGCATCCTCACATGGCAGAAGGGGTGAGGGAGCTCACTAGGATCTTTTTTTTATAAGGGCACCAATCCCATTCATGATGCCTCCAACTCATGATAAAGCTTCTCCCAAGGATAAAACTTCTAATATCATCACATTAGGATTGAGTTTCAGCTCAAGGATTTTAAGGAAACAAAAACATTCAGTCTATAGCATTATACCTTTGCCCCCCGCCCCACCACAATCCCTGTCCTTCTTACATGCAAAATACATCCATTATACCCCAAAGTCTTAATTTGTTCCAGTATCAGTTCTAAAATCTAACATCCAAAGTTGGATCAAATATCATCTAAATCAGTAATGGATGAAATTCAAGGTATGATTCATCACGAGGCAAATTATTCTCCAGCTGTGAACCTGTGAAACCACATAAGTTATAGGCTTCAAAATACAGTGGTAAAACAGGCATAGGATAGACATACTAATTCCAAAGGGAAGAAATAGACAAAATCCAGCCTTAAATAAATAGACTTATCTTGTTCTTAGTGCATATCTCACCATTATAAGGAGGTCAGTTCAATCCAAGTTATTAACATATATATTTAATGCAATCCCAATAAAACACAAACAAGTGTCACTTTATTTTATTTGATTTTTGTTTGGGAATTATATAACTTGATTATCAAGTTCACATGGAAAATAAACTTGAAAAATTACTCTATAAAGCCTTAAGACAAAGATCACTGAAGGACACTAGCAGTCCCAGATATTAAAACATACTATAAGGCTCCTATAATTAAAGCAGCATGGTATTTGTACCCGAATAGACAAATACATTAATGGACATAAAAGAAGATATAGAAATGGCCCCATTCTATTTAATGTATAATGAAAGTGTCAATGCAAATTATTGAGAAAAAAGAAAAATAGACCCATACCTCATATCTTTTGCCAGAATGCTCTGCTAACTCCTCAGAGATCTAACTGCAGAAAGTGAAACCTGTGGGTACAAGAACACTTCTTTATAACCTCGCTGTGGAGAAAGTATTTTTAGCTATCCCCGAAAAAACAAGCAACAAGAGAAAATCGCTAAGTTTATTTAAACAAAAAGTTAAATAAATGACATGGCAAAGAACACTATAAGCAAAATGAAAAGACAGGAAAATTTGCAGGGGGACAGCTCCTACACTCTGGTGCCTCTGACTCTGGAAACCTGGATAGGGAGAAAATGTCTTTGGCAGTGACAAATGACATGCTATGACAGTTATTAAACATTTGGGGTCTTCTGAGGATAGAGGTTACTTTTGGGGGATATAAGAAAAAATGGTATATTGAGGGACAAAATGCCCAAGTGGGTTTTTGTGGAACTAGAAATATGTTATTCCTAAAACTGTGGGATAGTTACACAAGTGAGTTACACAAGTGCTTGATTTTTGATATTTCCATAAATTGTATACATAGCTTTTGCATTTCTATAATAATAAACACCTTTAAGGAACTATCTTTACATTCTCTATTTTTTCTTAATGAATTACAGTCTCTTTCTTGTTTTTTGACTCAAATATTTAACCAAGTTTCAAATGATCTTGATCAAAAAGCTCTATTACATAGTGTAAACATTTTTAAACCATGATATAAAACTGGGTATACATAATCTCAATTCTTTACAATATTCTTATCTAGGGAGAACTGAAAGGAAATACTTTGTAATATTTCCCACATTTTATATAATGAATATGCATGTGTTTTATAATTGAAAAAAGATATATATGTAGCCGAAACAGCTTTGGCTCAGTGGATAGAGCATCAGCCTGTAGACTGAAAGGTCCCAGGTTCAATTCTGTTCAAGGGCATGTACCTTTTTTGCAGGCACATTCCCAGTAGGAGACATGCAGGAGGCAGCTGATCGATATCTCTCTCTCATCTATGTTTCTAGCTCTCTATCCCTTTCCCTTCCTCTCTGTAAAAAATCAATAAAATAGATTTTTAAAAAAAGATATATATGTAAATATTAATAAAACTAGCTGTAGCCTAGAATATATAGAGTAAATTGGTTTTGAGAGATTAGAATTTATCTTCTAAGAAGATGTGAAAGAAATTTCACCCTTGTTCTTTTAGTTCAAAGATATTTCCAAGGAAGAGAATGAGAAAAATAAATATTTTAAAATAACTTTCACTTTAAAAATTTTCCTCCAGTATATTGTTGTATTTTATCATCACAAGAGTTCTCTTAGCTTGACAGAGCAGAAAGCAAACTGATGAAGATTAGATAAAACTTATGCCTGATTGGCTCTTCATTGAGCTCAGTTCCTGTCACTTCACTGTCTTTATATTATCTCACTAGAGGCCTGTTGCACAAAGATTCATGCAAGAGTAGGCCTTCCTTCCCCTGGCTGCTGGCATCAGTTTTCCTCTGGCACCTGGGACCCAGGCCTTTCCTCTGGCCACCGCCTTTCACCTTTGCTCTGGCCGGAGCCTTCAGTGTTCACTCTGGCCAGAGTGCTGCTCCTGTAGCTCCCTCTACCTCCTCCTTCCCCCTCATAGCAGGCATCCTGCCCTGCCTGGCTGCTCCATGCTTGTGTATGCAAATCAACCTGCCAGCTTTGTTGGGTTAATTTGCATACTCATTCCTGATTGGCTGGTGGGTATCACAGAGATATGGTTGATTTGCATATTTCTCTTTTATTAGTATAGCTTATTCCTTTCAGCAATTTTGTAAACTAGATGCCACCTTCCCATTTTATGCATGAAGAAACTGAGGATTAAAGCAGTCAAGAATTGGGCCTTAGGTCACAGGCTGCTAAATACCAGAGTCACAATTTGGATTTGACTCCAAATGTCATGCTCCTTTTGCAGTGCTCTTTGTTGAACTAGGACAGAATGTGATGTTCCTCTGGATTCCCTATCCTACATTTTGTCTGCATCACACCAATGCCCTGCAGTGCTAAGATAAAGCTCTAAGACATATCTTTAATAGTTATTTTGACACCTTGTTAAAAAGAATTTTGTTGCAAATAAACAGTCTTGGCAAGGCAGAGGTTTGCCCTAGTGCTTTGGCAATTTTAAGGTGCAATATAAGGTGAAGCCACCGGGGCAGGAGTTGGCAGTGCAGTGAGTGGAGAGAAACTTGGACCAAGAGTCAGAAGTTCTATTTATAATCCTGCTAACTCACTTTACATTTAACAAGTAGCCAAGCTTGATGGACCTGCCTACCCACCTAGGTCCTTCATGCTTCCTTCCTCTCTTCCAACCATCGCAGAGTCTGAGTGTAATTGGTACAGTGAACAGCCTTGACTAGTAGGGTCACATAGGAGAGAGATTCATTTTTTCCTCCATCACTGCCTCCATGCTTGCTTTTTAAAATTTTCCTTTCATATCTCTTGGTAATGTCTTAAGTATATTTAGCTGTGCAGGGTCCTCAGGTTGGTCATGTCCTTCCAACAGGACTCTGTTGTGAATATGTTCTCCAGCTGACCTCCTCAGATTCCCTTCAGTTCTAGGTCACTGAGAAACTCCTATCTCTCTCTATCTCTCTGTCTCTTTCTCTCTCTCTCTCTCTCTCTCTCTCTCTCTCTCTCTCTCTCACACACACACACACACACACACACACACACACACACACACACACAATGGAAAATAGGGAGCTAGGGCTCAATAGTAAAAGACTTTCTTAACATAAACTAATATCCCTGAACTCCTAACCACTAAGCAATACTGCATCCTTGGATGCATGGTTTGCAGACATTGTGAGGTAGAATACATGTTCTCTCATAGAAATAGCATTAAAGTAAATAATAATTATTCTATGTATAATAGAAAACTTAATAGGATATCTGTAGGTGACTTGAATGGGAGAAGCATGATTAGAAGTGGGGCCCATCCACCCTTCAACATGACCATCTGAAAGATAAGATTTGAAAACTTGTCTTCATTTGAGTCTACTCTTGAGGGGAAGGATGATTTAGCATCCAGAAATTTGTCTTCCATTGTCTTCTGCCTGCTCAATCTCACTGGCTGATACAGTGGCAGTTTCTGTTCTTATTGAACACAAAATGTGAGGTTGCCAGCTAATCTCAATTGAAAATAGTACCATATTTAGCCAAGAATTTTCAGAATTGGAAAATGACTCTTAGGGCTGTTTATTTTTTTTAAAGAGCAAATGTACAGAGGTAGAATTTTCAGTAATGCCTAATAATAAATGCAACTAAATAAATCAGAATAATATTTTAAAACACACACACAGAGTATGTTAAACTGTATAAATAGTCCCTGTTTTCCTAGCTCACTAAAAATAATTTCCCAGAATTTTTGAAAGAGAAAATAGGTACTAAATCTGACTTCCTCGAAATCCTTTTCACTTGAAATTTTACGAAGGTGCTTTATGCAATACTGAATCAGTTGAGTTTTCTAAAAGGGTAGGTTCCGCAGCAGAAGGAATACTGTCAAGAATAGCAAATGTGGTTGTTTGAGAGTTATCACTGCCAAAAATTTAATCTAACAATTTAAACAAGTATAGCCCCAAAGGCCAAACATGGAAGGAAATCAGACTAAGAATCTTGTCTCCTGAAAGAAATGCTTCCTGTAGTTTCGCAGAAAGCTAAAGCTGCAAGGAATTCAGGATTTCACTGTCTTAATCTTTCCCATTAGAGATGAAGAAACTGAGTTACAGAGAAGCTACCTTGGTTGCCCAAATACAATTTGTTTGTGATAGAACTGTAAAACAAAGCAAAGACCAAATAACTCCTCATACATCATCAGCCCAGTGGACAGCTGTTTCTCCATTTTAACAGGCATCAATATACATGGGCATGGCATTTAACCACTGCTGTGATATAGACACATTTTGCTCTAGAAAACCATATAGGATTACAGAGGGTCCAAAAGATTCTTTCCACAACTTTGTACTTTACAAAGGGGAAATAACACATTTTTCTCTTTTCTTCTTTTGTGTTCCCAAAATTAATAAGTATTAGTCTGATGCGAATTACCAGGTATTTATTCAACTTTTTATTTACTTTAAAACTTTAGTGATGTTGAAATAATTGAGTGATGTTTGAAATGAAAACACCCATCAAGCATCACATTTGGTAGAGATAAGTACACCATTATATCACACAGGGCTTTTACTTACATATGAAAAAGTTCACTAGTGTTGTCTCTGCCTGGCACACCAGCTGCATGTCAATACTGACCTTCCGTGTCTCTTAACCATTATCACAGAGTGTGGCTTTCATTCCAGTGGTTATCTCTGTGTCCTGCGATGGCAGCTTTGCCTCTCGCCTGATATCTGCATTCCAGGCAGGTAAAGAGAGAAAACAGTAAAGAGCAAGAGACAAAGCATCATTTCAGAAAAGTGAAATTTACCCTGAAATTGTCTTCATATTTTTGCTTTTAACTCATTGGCCAGAGCTGTATCTCACAAACAGCCCTTCCCATGAAGGAAGTTAAGAAATGTAGATTTACAGATGAGCATATTACTGCCTCTTCCCCCCAGCATTACAGTTTAGTTATAAGAACCAAGAAGAGAATGGATATTTGGTAGGTAATTAGCAGCACTTTCCAAAAAAGAGAAACGATATGGTACTACTCCAGGGTTGAAGAGATTTGTGAGTAATAACTCTAGACTCTTAAATTACGTTATCTTGCTTCATATCCTTGGACTAATTGCTGAACCCCTCTAAGTAATTTTTATTTCATGTTTAAAGTGTGATAATTAGATTAAAAATAATCTTCAACAGTTTCAAATTCACATATCTATTACAAAGAGCTGTGTGGTCCAATAAAATGACAACTAGCTACGCATCATTATTAAAAAGTGACATGTCTGGATTGAGATGTTGTGTAGGGTATGATTGAATACTTGTTATCAAAGACTTAGTATGACAAAAAGAAGACCAAATATTTGATTACTAATTTTTATGTTAATTATATGTTGAAGTGATAGTTTTAATATGTTGGGTGAAGTAAACTATATTATGAAGATGAATTTCACCTGTTTTTCTCTCACTCACTCTTTTCAGTGTGGCTACTAGAAAATGAAAATCAAAATTACATGTGCAGTTCTCAAAAGAGAACATTTATTGTTCTTCAGCAACCAGAGCCACTCACAGGAAGATAGAGAACCACAAAGGCAGCATTTCTCCTTACCTCCCATTCCCATTCCACCTCCTCTCTGCTTTCTTTCTCTCCTCAGGCCCTGGCTTTCATCCTCTTCTCTCCCCTCTAACTCACCCCGAAAGACCTCTGCCTCTCTCTGGGTGTCCTGGCAAAATGACTTCCATGCATGCATTTAGGCTCTTACCAAGTCAGAAAAAGGTTTCATCTTTAATCATCTTCTGATTTTCCAACTGTTCTGAATCAAAGGTCTATAACCAAGCTCTTGACATGACAAAAGGAAGAAGTACAAAAGCACTCAGTCACAAAATAATAAAGTAAATAACCTGCCTCTCAAGATTTTTTGTTCCTTTTGGAATATAATAATTTATATTACTGTGTAATTATAATAGGCTCACCTAACAAATCCACTAGTTTCTACTTTTGTTTTACAAGTTTTGTTGGGATTTTTATTCTCTTGTTCCCTTTCAATGTGTGTGTGTGTGCGTGTCAGAGAGACACACACACACACAGAGGTAATAGTTTTATTTTGTTTTGCTTTTTCTGTAGAGAGTGAGATCCAGAAGTGTGTAAGAAGTGAAAATATTATTCAGACAATAATAGGAAACTATCTTTCAGTTCAGAATAAAAGCCATCTCTCCTCCATCTATGGCATATTCTCATTTATGATTTCCCTGTGTTTCCTTCTGTGAATTCTCCTTCTTTCCTGAAAGAAAAAAGAAATCTTCCAAATCAGATCAAGGCACAGAGAGTATGAACAATACACCAAGATTTTTATTTGACAGACAACTAGGTTTTATCTATTACTCAAAGAAAAAGGAAAACAGTGATAACTGGTGCATGGTATAGTGAAAGCACTTGAGATGGTGAAAAAAGCAAGTCACAAAATTGTATGTGTACTACGATATCAATTATAGAAACTAGGCTAATGGAGAAGATAAGGAAATATGCAAAATATACAGCAATTTATGTTGAGGAGTTTGATTTCTAGTAGATAATTCCCTCTAGTTCTCAAATTTTTGTAATGCCATAATAATAAAGAAAACAATGCAAAAGAGGGAGGAGATTAAGGATGTTAGTGCCAGCTTACAGTGGGTTCAGCTCTCAACCTTGTCACTTGTTATAGCTGTGATCTTCTGTATTACAGGTGGTTAAACTCTCAGCTTCTTTTTTGTCTTCTGTAAACCAAAAATAATAGCAAAAAAGTTGCATGCTTCTTGTGAGGATGAGAAATTGAGATAATATATTCTCTGTGCCTAGCACTTATTAAGTGTCTAATAAATAAAAACTTTTCATTTTACAATTATTTTAAAAGCTTTACTAACATCAATGTGTCAGAAAAAGAAAACACCAAAAATGTTTGATGCATGCATCTCACATGTGATCTGTGCAAATGAAAAAGTTTTCTACCAAAGAACTCTATTAGAGAACATGAGAAAACTTGTCTTATTACTTAAGAATTCCTAAAGTACTTTCTCTATCAAATCTGCAAAAATGTACTAAGCACAGCTACATAACAAGCATGTACTTGATGGCATATGGCATGCTAAGACAGATCAAGCTCAGCCCCTGGCTTCCAAGAGTTCCCTATCTAGTGGAGTATGCACATTCGTTCATAAATAACCTCAGGGCAAATAAGAAAATGATTACAAAAGAGAACTAACATTTATTGAGTTCTTACTTTGTGCCAAGCATTATTTTAAGCAATTTACAAAGAAGTAGTTATTATTATATTCAATTTACCAAGGCCCAAGGAAAGTTTACTAAACTATCTAAAGTCTCACAGGTAGAAAATAGTTGTGTTGGGAGATAGATCCAAAGAAACTGGGGCCAAAATTTTTACCTCTTTGCTATGAGAAGGTTGAGGACAGAGCCATTAATTCAGTCTTTGGGGAGGTTGTGTAGGAAGGAGAAAACCAGGCAGAGACAATGCTTTTTAGTGGATCTTTGAAAAAATAATAGAATTTTGATAATTAAGTAGGATGTGTATCACAGGTGAGGAACAGCTTGAGGAGGGACAGGAGGACATGAAGATGTGGAATGAAGCTAATATTGATAACCAGAATTTGGGGTAGCTTGATTCCAGCTTCATAGTGGACAGTATAGTAGTGAAACTAGCCTCATAAATTCTAAGCTCTCACATGACTCACTCTATGCATTTTAGTTCTGAGGGAACAAACAAAATCAATGGGACCATTCTTGGAAACACTCTGTATCTATCCTTCTTTCACAACCAAAATAAAATTTAGAAATTCAGTTTGTAGAAGGACAAGATGATAAGAAGTCAAGGAAATATTTTCTCAGATGAAAAAAAAGAAAACCATGTTTTTAAAAATCTTATACAAGGCCATTACTCTGAGCCCTTCAAAACTGAAGCCTACATTCTAGAAATATATATTTATTTATTGGTCAGTGTAGAAGATTGAATAGTGTCTTCTCAGAATTCATACCTACCTAGAACCTCAAAGTGTAACATTACTTGGAAATAGGGTCTTTGCAGCTGTAATTAGTTAAGATGAAGTCATAATGAAATAGAATCAGCCCTCGTCCAGTGATTGGTATCTTTAGAAGAAGGTCATGTGAGACCTGGCCAGTGTAGCTCAGCTGGCTGAGCATCATCGCATGCACCAAGAGGTCACTGATTTAATTCCTGGTCAGAGCACCTGCCCAGGTTTGCAGGCTTGATCCCCAGTAAGGGGCATGCAGGAGGCAGCCAATTGATATTTCTCTTTCTTGGATATTTCTCTTTCTCTCCCTTCTTTATATATATGGAAGGCCCTGTGAAAACACAGCCTATATACCCAGAGTGGATATGGTCATATGAAGTCAGAGACAGTAATTGGAATTACATTTTTTACAAGTCATGGGACATGCCAGCAACCACAACAAGCTAGGAAGAGACAAGAAAAGATTCTTCCCTACAATCTTCAGATGAAATACGGTCTTGTGGAAACCTTGATTTCAGACATCTAGTCTCTAAAAGGAGAGAATACATTTGTAGTGTTTTAAGCCACCCAGTTTGTGGTACTTTGTGTGGCAGTTCTAGTAGACTAAGATAGCAGGCAACTGAAAATCTCAAGTGATCTATAACAAAATAATCTGGTCATAATGTGGTAATGACCAGATCCATAAGAGTTAGAAACCTTAGGAAAGCTATGGACTTGAGAGGTGCTGCAAAGCTTCAAAAGGTGGTCTATTGGAAGTAGAACATAAATGTAGACTCAGTAAATCAAATTTTCTGATTTCTTTGTATAATAGATTTTCTAACAGCAAGCTCTAAGATTAGCTCTAAGATTAGCTAAAAGTAAGACAAAAGTATGATCACTGCTTTCTCTCTCTCTCTCTCTTTCTTTCTCTCTCTCTCTCTCCCTCTCTCTCTCTCTCTCTCTAAATATATATCTTACCCTTTCATCTGTCTACCTACCTATCCATCTAGCCAGCCAGCCAGCCAGCCAGCCATCTATCTACATCATATAGAGGTAAAGTAGAATATGTCAGTGATGTTGAATCTACAGGTATCCATGAAATAAGAATATATAGTCAGTGCTAGGAAAAAAAGAAAATCACTTTAAAGACAGACTTCAACCAATCAAAAATTAGACACATCTGTCTCACATAAGGCCCCATGCTAAGAAAATTCATGTGTTGCTCTAACTGATGAAAGTTTAGCCATGTCTAAGTGAAACAGGCCCCAGTGGGGGGAAAACAACAACCCAGGCTTTCTATAATGAGAACTGTGCCAAACAGAAGAGTTCCAAAGTCTGTGAAACTCTCTTGGGCTGGAATTCTGCTTCTTACCAACTTCCTTTCACTTTATCTGCCAGTCCGTCTTCTCTCCAAGCTAAGAATTCACAGTCAGGCAGCGTCAGTATATGTGGTGTGTTGCAGTGAAAATGCAAACACATTTTCTATAATGAACATATGGAAGACTCCAGTTGAAAAGAGTTCTGATTCTATCCCCAGCATGTTATTGGCTGTGACTATAGAGAAGCAGGCAGCCGGCAGAATTAGGAAGTGTGGAGGCAAGGAGGAAGGATGTGTACTTGACTGCTGTTTCATGTGCCTGAGTCCTGCCATGCCACACTGCAGCCTCCTTCAGAAAGCAAACTGGTTTGACTGGTTGCTTTCTTGATTTTTAATATAAATCTTTCATTCTACAATTCAAGGTCTTATCTTGGGGGTAAGGGAAATATTTATGCAAATTGTTCTTGAAGTGTTAATATAGACATCAGAATTTAAAATTTTTAATTATAAAAAAAATGCTGACATGTAATAATTTCTCTTCTAACAATAAGGTTTCCTGCAGTGTAACAGGATGCTTAGAATAGATATTTAGGAGCTTATAACCACTAGTATCTCAGACTAATAGGAGATTTCTTCATTTGTGTTGAATGAGATGTGTTTTTATTTTAGTACACAATGATGGAGAATAAGAATACATGTAAGGACTGAAAGAGATTAAGATTTAAAAATGGAACTGCCTTGTTATCCAGCGATTAAACTTCTGGGAATATACCCAAGGAAACCCAAAACACGAATTCGAACAACTATATGCACCCCTATGTTCATTGCACTGTTATTTACAATAGCCAAGATTTAGAAGCAGCCCAAGTATCCATTAGTAGACTGAGTGAATGAGAAAGCTGTAGTATGTGTGGATATAGCGTAAGATGATATTAAAATTTTGGGTCCATTTCTCTATATTTTGTAGGATTTACAAACTAGTTGGTTGCCTCTTTAAAACTGAAGTGGTCATTTTTAAACTTGCTTTCTTACTGAGTGTCTCAAAGGATGTTACTGAATGTCTGCCTGTCCCATCCCATTGATTTTTTCTTTGTAGTAACTTTGAACAAGTACTTACCTCACTAGGTTCTTGAATAAATGGAAAGTTGTTTCTAATAGGAACAAAGGAAAACTTCCTTTAGGAATCTTAATTTCCTTTAGATGTGGGATTTCAAAACTTGTCATTAGTGACCCAGGAGATCAGTTAAGCAGTGGTCCTGTGCAGTAGTAAATTGAATTCTGGAGGCTTTATTCTTCATTGACCTTCATAGGCTCTCTGACAGGCCTACCGTAGTTCCATGCGCAAGTCTGAATGGGTGAGGTACTAGGAAAGAGCGGTTTTCTTGGGCCTGGGAATAGGAAAACTTAAGTACTGACATTAAAAAATGGCACAGTTTTCCAAAACTGGTTTGACTCAGTGGATAGAGCATTGGCCTGCGGACTCAAGGGTCCCAGGTTTGATTCTGGTTGAGGGCACATGCCTTGGTTGTGGGGACATCCCCAGGTGGGGGTGTGCAGGAGGCAGCTGATCGATGTTTCTCTCTCATCAATGTTTTTAGCTCTCTATCCCTCTCCCTTTCACTCTGTAAAAAATCAATAAAATATATTTTAAGAAAAATGGCACAGTTTAAATCTTTTCTAACTTTTCCTGCATATCTTTCTTCATTTTTATTTAGTCTGATGACTTTTAAGACAGATTTTAGATATTTTCCTTACAATTATATGAAAAGGGGGGCTGTATTATGAATAAGAGTTTTTCAGAAAGGCCAAGGTATACCTATATGATAGTGATCTCTGCGTAGATAATGATTTTTAACTTAAATGATATAATTTGCTTTCAAATTCTTTACTCATTAACAAATGGGAAGAGGTATAAAATATTTGTATCTTGCATTCCTTTGGTCATTTCAAACTTACATATAGAATACCTAATAATTATAATAATTATTATCCTATATGTAAGTTTGAAAATATATAGTCTTTTTATAAATAATTATTATTAGAATAACAGAAACTGTCAACTATTAAGTGTTTCTATGGATCAATCATTGTACTAAATTGCATAAATTATCTCATCTGTTCTTAATCCTCCTATAGTCAGGTAGTCTCTCCACAGTGTAGAGATGAAGAAACTAAGAATAACAGAGCTTGCAAGAGTTGCTTAAAGTCTTAGGTGTGAAGAACAATATTTGCACTCAGTGAGTCTGAGGACCTTAATTTGATAGTCATTAGCTTTGTTCCCTGTTCTGTGCAAGACCCTAGGCACCAGGATCCAATGGGGTGACCTATTGCCCATGCTTTCCTTTCATGGGAGATCTAGAAAAATAGGCAAGAACAAATGAATGAAAAGTGCCATAGTGGTTGCCATTAGGATGTAACAGGAGCATCTAACTCAGACAAAGATGGGGATTTATTTTTGTAGGAGGAAGCCGAGGAGTGAAGAACTGATATATAGCAGGTGGTAGAGAATGGGGTGAGGACTATAGACTGACTATAAAATTAATAGATTCCTGGAGGCAAAAGAACATGGAGAGTTGAGAGAATTAAAGGAAATTCATTATGGCTGGATGATAAATAATCAAGGAGAAGATAGCAAATGTCTGGGGCCCTCTAAAATGTAAGCATGGGCCAAATTACACAAGACTTTATAAATCGTGTTAAGGAGTTTGAATTTCATCAGTACTTCATCAAGTGGTTTGTCCTTTTAAAAGTTATAAGCCAGGGAAGGACTTGATCATTATGATACTATGAAGCATGGTTTGAATGTGGCAACATTAGAAACAGTGAGGCCAGCCCATAAGCTATGACAGTACTTTAGATATGGCGATGTTACAAAGCTAATTGTTTTATGTTAAAACATACATGGAATTATTGTGAAGCATGCAAAATTTCCATGAACTTGTACTATAATCCACCTTTCTTCAAAGGAATTTCATACTTGAAACATAATTCTCAAGTCTCTTCATTCATCCCTCTTACCACCCTTCCCTCTCTTTCCCCAACATGAATCACTCCTCACCCCAATTATATTGTGCTCTGCTGTAAGGAGTACATCAGTAGACAAACCTGCAGAAGCACAGGTATTTTGGGTGGTATAGTGGCCAAGGTGTTCCCATATAGCAGAACAGGAGACAGAAGCTTGCATGAAGGCAGTTTATTTGGGAATGATCTCAAAAAGCAAAGAGAGGGACCAGAGAGTGAAGGAAAGTAAATATAAGAATGCATTTTCCATTTGGTACAACCTTCTGAGGTGCCCAATGAACCACCTCAAAGTCAGAACTTTTCTCTATGGAGACAAAATAGGAGGCACATTTATCTTCCATTGCACATTGCTCAAGGGTGACAGTTCTTGTGAATGAGCACCCTCCCATGGGCATCCAGGCTAGAAGCTAGAGGGTAAACAGGTCCAGGGGAAGCTTTAGAGAGTATACCTGTAGGAAGCTGGTGGAAGCTTGCATAGAAGCTGTTGCCACAGCCATAGCTAGAATCAGGTGTAGAGCTGTGATGTGTAATAGCAGTTGTCGCTATCTGGAGTGATATATTTTTTTTTTGTTAGATTTAACATTTGTGCTGCTTCTCTCACCCTTTAGATTGCAAAATCAAGTTGTCTTTTTTTAAAAAAATATTTTTTTTATTGATTTCAAAGAGGAAGGGAGAGGGAGAGAGAGAAAGATCAATGAGAGAGAATCATCGATTGGCCACCTCCTGCACACCCCTCTACTGGGGATCCACAACTCTGGTATGTGCCCTGATGCAGAATCTAACTGTTACCACCTGCTTCATAGGTCGATGGCTAACTCCTGAGCCACCTTGGCCAGGCTCAAATTTTCTTATACTGTCCAACACTTCATCTCTAGAACACTACTTGTCTTATATTAGGTGCTTAAATATTTTTTAATTAATATGTGACCATGACTTCCCAGTGTCTGCGAAGCACAAGATTGCTTCTTTAAGATGGTGGTCTCAACTAGTTTGTGTTTTTTTCCCCCTCTACTTTTCTTGCTGCAGTTCACCCACAGTGTGTTCTTTGAGAGATACTCTACCTACAGCAG
Source organism: Lasiurus cinereus (assembly GCA_011751065.1). Classification (NCBI taxonomy): domain Eukaryota; kingdom Metazoa; phylum Chordata; class Mammalia; order Chiroptera; family Vespertilionidae; genus Lasiurus; species Lasiurus cinereus. Next base: position 21,169,962 of record JAAGEH010000226.1, on the reverse strand, counting down.
ACTGGACTAGAGCTACCACTGCAAGGCTAGGAGGTAACCATCTGTATGTGCAGATCAAGAGAAACCTCAGCCCCATTACGCATTCCATTCCATAGTTACTCCAGATTGAATGACTCCAGAATAACCAATGAAACCTCAGTCTTTGGAAAATATCCATGCAGAGAGAGACAAGGAAAAGGGGCTTCACTGAGCTTCACATTTTCCCTTGCCCAAGTTCAGGGAAAGGGGCTACTTCAGCCCAACTCATAGGCAGGAGCCCTGAGGCCAGGAAGTGTGGTGGTCATGGGATGGAGGCACTCTGGCAAACGCCTCACGTACCCCAGAAAAGTTCACCCGCAGGTTTGCTCCAAATTGATTCGTGCAAGGAGTGAGACTTTATATTCTGTTCACAGAGGTCACTAGAATTCACATCCTATACTGTGTTGCAATCACTTCCCCACCAAATTGACATTTCATGATTAGAAGATTTAGAAATAACCCTTGCTTACTGTCTTCTTCCTGTCCCTGCTGTCCCCAGCCTGCCCCATATTTGGCCAAGAAGAAATTAAGACCCAGAAAAGTGAAGTGACTGCTCTAAGTTACCTAGCTATTTTGTGACAGAAACAAAATGAGAGTCATTCTGTGTGGTATAGTTCTTTTCTTCAGAGCAATTCAATAGAGTGTGGGTTGCTGATAATGTTAAAGTGGTAGGTTTGATTTTGGTGGGTAGGCCATGGATTCTTTCTTCCTTCTACCAACCTCCCTAAAATACATAAACTAGCCTGAAAATGCCTTGAGGGCTAGAAATGCGTCTTTTATACAGTGCCTGACACATTGTAGGATCTCAAAAAATATTTGTTGTAAAATGAATTTCTATAGCTGTGGTATTAGTCATCCCGAAGGAGCATAATAACCTTTTTCCCAAAATACATTTTTCTCTGCTATCCTGGTTACTTTCGTCTGTCTTTGTTTATAGTCAATCAATATCACTATTAAGGCACCTCCAGCCTGTTTGTATTCGGGACTGGAGCCGTGTCTATTGGACATTCCCGACTTACCACGGAGATACCAAACACCCTTTCAAAATCTATTAGTGGGTCAAGCCTCAACTCTACTGCTTTAAAAATCATTTCTTCAAGGTTTACTTTGAAGTTTTCTTTCTCTCAATGTCAGCAGGATAGCTGTGAATTTTTTATTTTCAGTAGGCCTGAAAATATTATTCTTTGAGTAATGGTGACCCAGTAAGGGGTTTTCATGTACACTTTCAAAATCTTTCCATCATTTAAACTTTCTCCCATTCATCTAGCTGGGCAAGAGACTCTTTTTTCTCAGTTTCTGTAATTGCTGTTACTGTCTCGACGAATGCCAATTACAAAGCCTAGTTCTGGCCATACAGGAGAGACAAAACTGAACAGAAGTTCATTGCAAGCTGGAAAAAAAAAAATTGTATTTCTTTGTACGTGTTTTTCTTGCTAAGGATAACCTGCCTTGTTAGGTACTACAGAAGATGTGATGACAAGGAATACATTTAATGGCACAATTTAAAAATAAAACTCTAGATTTATATAACTCTAAATTTAGAATTTGTACATTAACTTACACATGTATTTATTTGTTGTTGTTTTTATATCTCTATGAAATAAACAAAGAAGGCATATCCTTCTTTGAGAGGTAGGGAAAGGTAAGGCTGTTTCAGCTTTTTCAAACTATTAGGTATTATGTCTGGACAATGGAAGCTGGATGAGAGCTCTGGAGGGAGGCAAGTTGGGTAATGAGGATTAGAGGAGGAAGTTGAAAGGAAATGGTGTGTTGGGGCTATCCAAAATGTGGCAAACATTGAGCTGTCTCCAAAATCCTTGTTGGGAGGATCTAAGACCATTCTTGGGGGAAAAAGGATGGCACCAAATGCAAAGAATGAGAGAAGAACACAAAGAGAAAATTACATATATACTAGAGGCAGTGCACAAAAATTTGTGCACTTGAAGGGGGTCCCTCAGCCCAGCCTGTGCCCTCTCTCAGTCCAGGATCCCTTGGTTGATGTACAATTGATAGCATATCCTGCTCCCTGGAGGATCAGGCCTATGCTGGCAGCCAGACATCCCTCTAGCAGCCCGGGAGTCCTTGGGGGATGTCCAACTAACGTCTTAGGGGAGTGGGCCTAAGCCGTTAGTCAGACATCTGTAGTGCTGCCACGGAGGTGGGAGAGGCTCCCACCATTGCCACTATGCTGACCAGCCATGAGCTGGCTTCTGGCTGAGCCATGCTCCCCCTATGGAAGCACACTGACCACCAGGGGAGGAGCCTCTGTATTAAGTGTCTGACCCCTGTGGTCAGTGTTCATCACAGTGACCAGTTGTTTTGCCATTAAGGTTAATTTGCATATTACCCTTTTATTATATAGTATCATATATGTATCTATATCATAAAAGGCCTGTTGTCGTGACTCTGTAATGATGGAACAATCAAACAACTGATCACCAGGAGGTGCTGGAGCACCTCTCAGGCCCTCCCTCCAGTCCACTGGGCCATCAGCAGCATCAGCAGAGTGTCGCAGGATGCTGGTAATATCTGCAGCGCATGTGAGGCATTGCGGGGAGGGGCACCAGCAGCATCTGCAGAACATGTGAGGTGTTGCAGGGCAGCGGACATGGCCCTGATGGCAGGCTAGGACTAGGGGACCCTACATGCGCGCGGGGGAAAACACACACACACACACACACACACACACACATACACACTAGAGGGCCGGTGCACAAAATTCTGATTGGGCCTAAATGGGCAGCAGACATCCCTCTCACAATCCAGGGCTGTTGGCTCCCAACGGCTCACCTGACTGCCTTCCTGATTGCCCCTAACTGCTTCTGCCTGTCAGCCTGATCACCCTAACCATTCCCCTGCCACCCTGTTTGCCTCTAACTGCCCTCCCCTGCAAGCCTGGTCACCCCAAACTTCCCTCCTCTGCTGGCCTGGTCACCCCTAACTTCCCTCCCCTGCTGGCCTGATCTCCCACAACTGCCCTCCTTTGCAGGCCTGGTCCCTCCCAACTGCCTTCCCCTGCTGGCCATCTGGTCATGGCCATCTTGTGTACACGTGCAGGCAGAATTTTTGACCACATGGGGGCAGCCATCTTGTGTGTTGGAGTGATGGTCAATCTGCATATTACTCTTTTATTAGATAGGATAGAGGCCTGGTGCATGGGTGGGGGCCAGCTGGTTTGCCCTGAAGGGTATTCCAGATCAGGATGGGGGTTCCCTTGGGATGTGGGGTGGCCTGGCCAAGGGGACTGTGGTGGTTTGCAGGCTGGCCACGACCCCCCCTATCCCAGTGACCCAAGCAGAGGCCCTGGTATCTGGGATTTATTTATCTTCTAAAATTGAAGCTTTGTAGTCTAGAGTGAAGCCAAGCCTCCTGTTCACTCCGTGGTAGCAGCCATTTCTGTTGGGATTTATTTATCTTCTATAATTGAAACTTTGTAGCCTTAGGCAGAGGCCTAAGTCAGCCAGAACAGGCAGAAAGCTTAGATTCCTCCATTGCTGGGGGCAACCCTAGCCTCCTGCTCTCTCCAGCTCTATGGCTGCTGCCATTTCTGTTGGGATTTATTTATCTTCTATAATTGAAACTTTGTAGCCTTGAGTGGAGGCCTGGGCCCACCAAGAAGTGTGGAAAACTTGACTTCTTCCATCGCTGGGGAAACCCAAGCCTCTCATGTGCTCACTCTGTGGCCACAGCCATCTTGATTGGGGTTAATTTGCATACTCACTCCTGATTGGCTGGTGGGTGTTGCTTGTGGATGTAGCAGAGTAATGGTTAATTTGCATTAATCCAAGGACATTTTCATTGATTTTTAGAGAGGGAGGAGAGAGAGAGAGAGAAATAGGTCAGTTGGATGCCTCCTGTACATGCCCCAACTGGCAACCTAGGTATGTATGTGCCCTGACGGGGAATCAATCCTTGACTTTCCAGTATATGGGACAGTGCTCCAACCAACTTAGCCACACTAGCCAGGAAAACAACATATTTGATATTAAAGTGTAAAGCTAAATGAGATAAGATATGAATAGATAAAGTCCCCATAAAAACAGGTCTTCAGTCTCTGATTAACCCTTACAAACATGGCATAAATTCTTTCTTTCATGACCTTCCCTATGTGACATAAACCCTTCCCAAAATCCTCCCCAGGTCCCCACCCCCATCTAAAAGTTTCTCCTATTAATTGCTGTTTATTTCATTAATACATTTCTCACTGACATGCTAGAAACACATAGAGATGGATGGCCCTGTTGACAGGAATAACAGGAGCAATTTCTGTGTGCTTTGACCTTTACTAAAACCTTAACTCTATTTGGCAAAATTACCAATAAGTGCTTGGCTCATTTCACTCCTGCCATCAATGAAAGAAAATAGCCCACAATTCTGGCTGTTCTCACTTCCTGCTTGATCTTTGTTTTATAATATCCAGCTTTCCAGGACACATTTGTTAATTAGTTGTACTGACGAAATTTAATCTTTTTTAAGGACTGAGAAACTAGGAGCCCAGTGCACAAATTCATGCACCTTGAAAGGAATTGTGGGCCATGTGGGTGAAGCTGCAGTAGACACAGGGGTTGGTCTCGGCTCATCCTCTGTGCCCCTGCCCAGCCCCTCCTGCTGCGACCTCCCACCTTCCATTCCCCCTTCCCTTGTCTGAAGGCAGTACCTTCCCCTGCTGCCACATCCACTCACAGATGGCACCTGCCTGCTTGCACCCACTAATGGCACAGAGTGATTGGGGCCAGTGCTGGCAGTGGGTACAAGCGGGGCCAGCACCATCAGTGGGTGCAAGTTACAGCTGCTGCCCTGATCACCCCTCAGGAGCAGGGGAGGTGAAGAAGCCCTCAGGGGCAATCAGGGCCAGAACCACTGCTTACACTTGCTGATGGTGCCCAGTGATCGGGACTAATGCTGGGCAGGGCACCAGCAGCAGGTGCAAGTAGGACTGGTGTTGACAGTCAGTGCGAGTGGCAGCTCCTTTGCTGGCAATGGGTGCAAGCAAGGCCAGCACTGGCAGCTGGTGGGAGTGCCAGGCAGGACTGCAGTGCACAGGAGCAAATAATTTTCAGATGGCAGTTACTAGTGCCCCACCTTGGTCTGGTACCCCGGCCCACCTGCAACACCTACACACCATGCCAATACCCTCCATGTTCTGCACATGCCCCCTGGTGGTCAACACACATCATAGTGACCGGTTGTTCCGGTTGTTCCGCCATTTGGTCTATTTGCATATTAGCCTTTTATTACATAGGATACCCCTTTTAATGTCTCCAGTAATCAATATTTTTCACTGTATAATATATCAGAAAATTAATATAATTTAAATTATTGAATTATAACAATTAATTTTTTTCTTCTTATAAGTTCATTTTAGACCTGATGACAATTGGTTTTCTACTTCTAAAAATGTTATAGCAATATATGTGTGTGTGTGTTTGTGTGTGTGTATGTGTGTCTGTGTAGTTTTTAATTAGCAGAGACACAGTTCAAATTCAACTGTCTGATTCAGTTGTTATGTTCTAATGGTAAAAACATAAGACGTGCCTAGTGTTATCCTTAATACTCCATACACACCAAAATGTTAGATGAGAACTTAAGTGTGAGATCAAATATCACACGCATTTAAATTAAATGGGAAATACAAACAGGAGAGCTAAAACTTTGAAAAATAAAATTAGTAATTTAATCCAAAATAGATTGTATAAGAAGTATAAGTAATATTCTCAAGAAAATACTGGGATATGTTGGATATGTTAAATTACCTTGATTATGGTGATGGTATCACAGGTGTATGTATATCCAACCTCAACAATTTTATACAATAAATATGCACAATTATTTTGTATATAAATAATACCTTAATAGAGCTGTAAAAGGAAAGTACAAAGACTTCAACTTTTATAGGATAAATAACATATCTATCATGTTAACTAAGATTTTGATCATAAACAATTTAAAAAATATATTTTTTAAAATATATTTGTATTGATTTTAGAGAGGGGGAGGGAGCAATAGAACCATTAGTGATGAGAGAGAATCATTGATTGGCAGCCTATTATACTCATCCACCCCCTCACTGGGGATTAAGCCTACAACTGAGGCATGTGCCCTGATAGGAAATCAAACTATGACCACATGATTCATAGGTTGATGCTCTATCACAGCTACATAGGTTGGGTGGTTACAAACAATTTTTAAAAATTTGTTCTTGTAAGGAGAATAGAGTCAATAATAACTTGGTGATAAGTTTGCATCATGACAGACGATAACTAAAATCTGTGGCATGATGACATTGTAAGGTATAAAAATGTTGAATCACTGTACCTGAGGCTATTATTCTATAAAGAGGGAATATGCAAATTGACCATCACGCTGTCAAAAGATGGTGGTGCCCACAGTGGAGGAAGGGTTTCCAAAATGCAAGATGGTTGTGCCCACAGCAGAGGTGAGGTTTCTGTAACACGAGATGTCTTCACCCATATTGGAGGCCGAGTTCCTGTAATGATTCTTAATGAGCAATCAGCTGGGACCTGAGGCTGCATGGTGCTAGGCTGGGGAGGTGGACCTGAGGCTACACCCTCTTCCCTGCTCCAGGCCAAGGTTACCTGAAGCTGTGCCCCCACCTGGTGGGGATTGACTGGGGACCTTATCCCACAACTCACACCAAGGTATCATGCCCGGGGACCTCAGGCAGCAACCCTCACCCTGGTGCTGGGCCAGGTAACCTCAGGCCATGCCCTTCACCCTGGAACCAGGCTGGGGGACCTCAGGCTCTGCCCCTTGCTCGACAGGGGTTGATGGGGGCCCTGAAGCTGTGCCCTCCCCATCTGGTGGGGCATGACAGGGGACCTGAGGCTGTGCCCTCTGCCCTGCAGGCTTGACAAGGGTGGGACCAGCCAGGTCTGGATCTCACCCAATGGGGATGGAGCCAGCTGGGTCTGTTAGAAATAAGCAAGCCTCCCAAGTCTGGTAGAAATACAAAACATTTGGGACCCAGACAGCAAGGCTCCCAAACATATTTATTTCTACAAAGAAGGGTGAACACACATGGTCTGAAAGTACATGCACACCTAGCAGACAGGCTGCTTGGGTTTATAATCCCTTATGCATGTGACCTGTCTTTTGCTCTTGATTGGAGCTCAGGCATACAGCCTTTTGCAATTGGCTAATTCAAAGGGAGGGATTGGCCTTTGCTGTTTCAAGATGGCAGCCCCCAGAGGAGCAGCAAGCCATGCAGCCAACATGATGGCTGTCTAAACTGTTCTTTGACAGAAAAGATGACTTGCTTAATCTGACAGGTCTAGGTCTTATGTGATTTTGAGGCACCATGGGTGGGTGAGTACTTGACTCTGGATCCTGCAGTGTACCCCAGACTCAGACAGGAGGAAGATTTTCATACATTTTATTAATTTTCTTTCATGTCTAACACTTCTATTATAGAGAAAGGGCAAATAGCAATAATGTGAATGAATTTCATGCACCAGTCCACTAATAACCAATATAATATTGTATACCAACTATACATAAGTTAAAAAATAAATTTAAAAAAGTTGTTTCTTTACTACAAACAAACCTTACAAAGTTTTCAGCTGCTTTCTCTAATCTGTTAATACCGTCTCCTTCTCCTGTCTTGATTTTCTGTCTGTCTGCAACTCACTACTTCTCACTGTTTCTTTCTGGTTCTCTCAATGAAATGGCATGAAAGGACAAAATTGCTTCTTTTGTCTGCAGCTGGCTTGTTCTCACTGGGCTCTTGATTGAACAAACCTGAAGATGTCAAGCTGTATAAACACTCCAGGAAAGATATGTTCACAAAGTTCTGCTCCAGAAAATTATACACTATTTTCAAAATGCTTTGCCGCATTTAAAAGTATAATTATACCCTTCCTCTTAATGACTGACATGACATGTTTACACATGTTTTAGCTGACTTATGACAGTACACAGTAATGTGCTGTGTTTGGTGGCAGTGTCTAAAATTTCATGGGAAAGCATCTGAAGTCATGTGTCCTTCCCCAAGTATTTTTAAAATAAATAATGCAGTTTGCAAATTTCACTATATTTTTAATCTTTGCATTATAATTTAATTGTCAGTTTCCCTTCTTGACTATAAGAACTACTTTCTTGATAATCACTTTGTTTTAGATTTTCTGTTTTCATTTGGTTGTTTATTTAGTTGGATTTTATATCGTAGTACCATCCAACAGAACTCACTGTAATGATAAAAATGTGCTGTATCCACCCTGCTCAATATGGTAACCACTAGGGACATGTGGCTATTGAGCTCATGCAATCTGGCTGGTGCAAATGAGAAATTGAAATTTTAATTTTATTTAATGTTTATTTATTTAAGTTTAGATAGTTGTGTGTGGTGAGTAACATTTACCAACTGAAATATATTGTGAACCACATATGTAATTTTGTATTTTCTAATAGCTACATTTTAAAAAGAAACAAAAAAAATAAAAGTAAATTTTAAAAATATATTTTATTTAATTCAACAAACCCAAATAGTATTATTTTAACCTAGAATTGTCAAATTTATACAAATAAAAAATTGAATGTTGATTTCCACAAGCATGTGGGAGGGGACATAGGTTGAATGGGTACAAAGTTTCAGTTTTGCAAGTTGAAAAGAGTTTATGGGTGCATGATGATGATGATTACACAAAAAATTGAATGTACTTAATGTAACTCAACTATACGCTCAAAATGGTAAATTTTATACTATGTGTATATTACCACAATTTTTAATAATTTAGAAAATTATAAATTTCAATTACCCAATGCTAAATATTATTAATCCAACATTTTATGTTCATGTCCTTATTTTTTTCACTAACTGTTCCAAATCTGGTGTGTATTTTATACTTACAGCATATCAGAATAGCTGTTTCCACATAGCCAATAGCTTCATGTGGCTAGTGGCCAATATTGGGCAGAGTGGGTCTAGAGAAAGAAAATAGTCAAAATGTTATTATCTTTCTCTCCTCTTCCTACTGTACAAATGGCACCCAATGCTTTTTTATCTATGTAATTATTTATTCTTCATAAGAAGAGGGGCAAAGTAAGCAAGGCCATTTAATTAAATATTGCCTCCAGAAAGGTAACATACATACTAGTACTTGGACCTTCCCCTAAGACTGTATTTTCCTTTGTTTAAACGGTACTTAAATGGCCTCTTTTTGTATTTTATATATACACTAGAGGCTTGGTGCACAAAACTCATGCACAGGATGGGGGTGTGCCTCAACCCAGCCTGCACCCTCTCCAATCTGGATGTGAAACTGCCTGTTTAAGCCCAATCCGGACTTAAACTTAGGCAGTCGGACATCCCTCTCACAATCTAGGACTGCTGGCTCTGAACTGCTCACCTGCCTCTACCTGATAGCCCCTAACCACTTCTGCCTGCCAGTCTGATCACCCCCTAACTACTGCCCTGCCAGCCTGATCGACACCTAACTGCTCTCCAGGTGGCTCAATTGCTCCTAACTGCCCTCCCCTGCAGGCCTCCCCCACCCCCTGCAACTGCCCTCTCTTGCAGGCCTGATCTCCTCCAATTGTCCTCCCCTGCAGCCTGGTCCCCCCACATCTGCCCTCCCCTGCTGACATGGTCTCCCCCAACTGCCTTCCTCTGCTGGCTGAGTCACCCCTAACTGCCCTCCCTGCTTGCCTGATCACCCACTACTGCCCTCCCCTGCAGGCCTGGTCCCCCACAATTGCCCCTCCTGCAGGCCTGGGTCCCCCCCACCTGCCCTTCCTTGCTGGCCTGGTCTTCCCCAACTGCCCTCCTCTGCCGGTCTGGTCACTCCCAACTGCCCATAACTGTCCTCCTCTGCAGGCCATCTTATGGTGGCAGCTTGTGTCCACATGGGGGCAGCCATCTTTGACCACATGGGGCGGCCATCTAATGTCTTGGAGTGATGGTCAATTTGCATATTACTTTTTTATTAGATAGGATTTACTGCATTGGAGTTCCTCACACACACACACACCCATAGTCCTAAAAACATTTTAGAACAGCTGTGGCCAATAGTAATTTAGATCTGAGGATATATACCAATTATACTAGTTACCTGGTACACAGATACCTTACATAATCCTATAAACAATCCTATTATTAGGCATTATTATCCCTATATTGTAGTTAGGAAATTGAGAATGAGAGCATTAAATAAATGTCTCAAGTCACTGAGCAAAAGATATATCAGATATCAAATTCAGGTATATCCTCCAAATTTAAAACTGGAAAGAAGCAAACTTGACTACTATTTTTTTTTAAAGTAGACTTTATTGATTTCAGGGATAAAAGGAGAGAGAGTGATAGAAAATCAATGGTGAGAGGGAATCATTGATGGGCTGCCTTCTGCAGACCCCACACTGGACATTGAGCCTGGCCATGAATCAAACCGTACTCTCCTCGTTCATAGGTCAATGCTTAACCACTAAGCCATACCATTTGGGCTTGATTACTCTTTTTAATTTCTTAAGTGATGTGTCATTGGTAAGGGAAAAGTCTATACACTGGATGATAACACCTACATTACTATTTATTTTATTTGCTATAGAAATTGAGGTAGTCATCACTTTCCACAAATTGAACTTGAACTAAAAATGTTCTTTGTTTTTCTTGCACTGTAGATTCTGCAAAAGTGATTAAGGATTAGTGTATGTTCATACATTGGTTAGTGAATACCATAAGAAAATGTTCAAATCAAATAATAATAAAATTATGAGAAAGTTACTTGTATTCCTGAGATTACCGTCAACCAATTAATATGCTGATTGCTAAAGAAAATGGAAACTTTAAAAACTATCCTAATATATAAAAATATATTAGGATATATTTGTAATGACTGACCGAAGGCTTGACCAAACACTGGAAGTTAGTCCTGCAGTTAGTGCTGGGTTGCTGTGGTGACCAAGCACTGACTGCTGAGGAGACTGTGGATCAGACCCGGAGAGAGGCCCAAGAGAGAGACAGGGTCTGATCTACAGCCTCCATGGCAGGTGTTGATAAGCCATTGCCTCTCTCTTTCTCTCTGGACTTCACCAGCAGCCGTGCCTCTGTTTCTCTCTGGGACTCCATGGGGGCTGCTGATCAACCCTGCCTCTCTGATCATGCCTGGAGATAGACCTGGAGACACTGACTGGCATAGAAACCAACCAATCAGAACCAAATTGGCTGGCAGGGGAGGGCAGTTGGGGGTGAGATCAGGTTGGCAGGGGAGGGCAGTTAAGGGTGATCGGGCATGTAGAATCAGTTCAGGGTGATCAGGCCTGCAGGGGAGAGCAGTTGGGGTGAGATCAGGCCAGCAGGGGAGGACTGTTGGGGGCAAGATCAGGCCAACAGGAGAGGGCATTTTAGGGCAAGATTAGGCTAGCAGGGAAGGGTGTTAGACAGTGAGCCTGAAGAGCACAGAGAGAAGTATGAAAAGGTTACAAATCCCCTTTGTCCTCTGAGCTGCTTCCCAGGAATCCACACATCCCATTGCCACTGAAAACCTGATAATGGTGCTTAAGCCCACTGACTCTGCTGGGGCCCAACAGCTCCCTACAGTTGCCTACCTCTGTTTGGCCACTCCCAGAGGTGCTAACTCAGAAAGAAAACTGCAGCTTTCCCTCTCCAAATTCCAATTTCTCACAATATCTCCCATTGTAGGAAGCTAGCAGAAAGTCAACTGGCCAACGAGCCTGGGAAATGTAGGTTGCAAGCTTCATTTTGGTGGTAGAAAGAAAGAAATTGGATAGATTTAACCCAAACTCTCCAGCACAACTGAAGAAAAATAAGAGGAATTAATTGTATTTTTTGCTCCAGTTTGCTGTGAATCTAAAACTGCTCTAAAAAAAGTCATTTAATAAAGGAGAAAGAAAATGCTACCCACTCTAGGCATTTGTGGTCTCCACTGAATGAACCTTGGAGACATGAGCGAATGAAATAAGCCAATCACAAAAGGACAAATGCTGTATGATCCCACTTCCATGAGGTACCTAGTGTAGTTAGATTTATAGGGAAAGTAGAATGGTAGTTGCCAGAGGCAGGGGCGGCGAGGAGGAAGGCAGATGGAAATGAGGATTATATTTTAATAGGTACAGAGTTTCAATTTGGAAACATAAAAACAAAAATCTGGAGATGAAGGGTGGTGATGATTGCACCACAGTGCTTCCAAACTATACTCTTAAAATTGGTCAAAATGGTAAATTTTATGTTATGTAGACTTTACCATAATAAAAAAAGATCACTCTTGATCTTTCCTCAAAACTGCTCACTCCATGTCCAAATAGTACATTAGCAATCTTGGCAAACAAACGAAGTAATTACCCTTCACTTCTCTCCTTCCCTTACCCTGGTCTCCAGTCCAACAGAAAATTCATCAATTCTAATTCTAGAACATATCTAATTTTGTCCACACCTCTTCATCATTATCATTACCTCAAGCTTATTCCCATTTTAGGACCACATGACTGGCCCCTTTCTGTTATACAAGCTTTCTCTTCCAGGACCCTTCCTCAGAATAGTCTTCCCTAATCACTTTCTTAAGTAACCACTCAGTTTCAATGTTTTCCAGGGTACATATAGCCTTCTGAGATGTACTTATTTCTTTGTTTGTTTTCTGTCTTTCCTTCTATTATATATAAATTCCTTCTATTATATAAATTTATATTCATAATATAAATTCTTCAGCTGCAGGGATTGTTTAAATCTTGGTTACTGCTCCTTCTCCCCCATCTAGCTCCGTGCCTGCCTGGTACATATTTGGCACCCAACATATATTTTTTAAAATGAATGAATGAATGAATGAATGAACTTGCCTGAATTTTAGTTTTCTCTCTGTTAAAGGGGATAATTATAATAGCAACCACAGAGATTGGTTTTGAGTATTAAATAAAATTACACTGTCAAAGTGTTTAGCAGCATAGAGCACTGGTTAACTGTTATTGTTGTGACTGTTAATATCATCACTAGGCAAATTGCAGGATGATTCTGGTGCCTGGAGGTACTGTTTTCACCAGTTATCATAGTACTTGGGAGGAAGAAAAGTGATGGCTAACAGATAACCTCCTTCATCTATGGAAAGTAATAGAATGTTTCTAGTAAGATCAGTATTTGAATATTCAAGTCTGATGCTTGTAAACTTTATTGTCCAAGGAGAATTGGTTAGACCTGGAGGAGGTGTATTTTTGTTACATAGAATTTCATAAGCAGGGATGTCCTATCTGGATATCAGTCATGGGCCAATAGAGTGCTGGGAAGTTTACAATGCATTTTATATGCATCATCTGATTTCCCCCCTCGTAATAACAGTGTAGAAGCCAAGATCACTATTAATATCCCTTCTAAAGAAGCACCTTGAAAGTTAAGGACATATAACAACTAAGTTCCAAAGCCAAAACCGGAATCTAAACTTTGCAAATTTGATCTTATCACTAATATCAAAGTAATATACAGTTTTTAAATAGGAAACATAGACACACTCAGAATTATATATAGTTTGGGACACACTCAAAATTATATATAGTTTGGGTAGAGGTGTTTGGTATTCTCTCAAGATGGTTTAAAAAATTTAAATGAGATGTCAAAATTCAGTTTTGTCTAGTTCTGAAAAGAAATGATATAGAATCCCTAATACTCGAACTTGTCCATAGAAGTTTGAAAGATTTCACATTGCTATTTTGAGCTATAAATCCTTTTTCTTTTATTGAGCCAAAATTGTCATGTAGAAATATCAGTTACCCAAGTTGTACTTGTTATACAAGGAGTTTCCTTCACTCCCCCCTCCCCACACACACTTTAAGGTTTCTTTTAAAGTTGCTCATCTTTTCTTGAAAAGAACAAAATCCTGGATTACATCAGTTCACCTTGGCAACAGGAAAAATGAGACATTTCATGTTAATAGAAATGGATTCTTTCCATTTATATATTTCACTAAGGGTAGAGAACTTTCAAAATTTTAAACATTATAGTTTTAAAAATATATAACCATAAATGATGTCATTTCCCTCCTTAGTTTAACTGTTAAAAGCATTTAATTAAAAAAAACATTTGCTTGATAACTTGGTTTCATCCATAATATGACATTCTATAATGATAGAAGCTAAAAAGAGAAATGGGTGTGAAAGATTGGATGAAAATGGGAGTAGAAAATGCTATGGATGACCTAGACAGTTTGGTTGACCAGGAGAGAGATTTCAGTAGGTAATTTGTGGAGAAGAACTGAAATGTAGAGAAAAGAAAACTCAAATAGAAGTGAGAGGTCTTAGCTGAAAAAGAAAGAAACGTGAATATTAAAATAATAATAAATACATCTTATTTCTCAAGCTCACATAATTTTAATATTTTGTATGATAAAATTGCAATTAAGCGTGAAGTATTTCCGCTGCAGAGTGAAGAGCAAAGAACAACACTTGTGTGATTCAGTTATGAGCTGAAAAAGCTGTTTTTATTTATGGAACACCATGGTTAGTTGAAAGGATGACTGGTAGACAAACTAGTTATTCTGGGGCATACCTGGCAGATACTTGTGGAAGAAAAAAAAGACACTTTCAAAGAGAATTTGTCATTTCAAGGAAAACAATGAATGATATTTGTACAATGATAAAACTCAAGATTCTAAGCAAAAATTATTTTTCAAATATTCTTTCTGCTCCCTCTTTCTTCTAGACTTTTATTTTACATGACTTAATATATTGGATAGAGTCGAACAAGGCTCTCAGGCTCTGTTCATTTCTCTTCATCCTTTTTTTTTTTTCTATTTCTCATACTGGATAATGTCTATTGATCTATCTTCAAGCTAACTAACTCTTTATTTCACTTATTTAAGTCTGCTGCTGAGCCCCTTTAGTATATTTTTCATTTTAATTACTATACATTATAACTCAAGAGTTTCTATTTGTTTCCCTTTTTATAGTTTCTATTTCTTTACTGGTATTCTTTATATGTGAGACATTATTCCTGATGCTTTTCTCCAGTTTTTTTTTTTTAATGGTTTCCTTTAGTTCTTTGAACACATTAAAACGGCTGATTTAAAGATTTTGTCTAATAATTCTAATGTGTGAGCTTTCTCCGAGACAACTTCTATCGGCTGTTTTTTTTTTTTCTGTGTATGACCAATATTTCTTTTATTTATTTGCATGCCTATTTTTGTTTGTTGAAAACTAGGCATTTTTAATGTTTACTGTGGTAAGTCTAGAACTCAGATTCTCCCTTGTCGTCAAGATTTACTGTTGCTACTTATTGTGGTGATTCTGGTTTGTATGTTTAGTAACTTCTCTAAACCACTTTTGTAAATTCTGTGTTCCTGCTGTGCATGATTACTGAGACATCCATTCCACTAGCTTAATGGTCAACTAGTGCTTGATTAGAGATTTCCTAACATTCCTGGAACTACAACAAACAAAAATGATCTCCCAGTGTTTGCAAAGAGGCTCTCTGTGTTTTAGGGCATGTCTAGCCTCAAAGTCAGCTACAAGTAAGAGCTTAGGACTTCTCAGGTAATTTTTGGTCATAGTAACAGACCAGGCATGTATGTGCTCTTCTGATTTCCTTGGGCTACATCAGAGTTTTTCAATTATCCAGCCTTTCTTCCCAGGTCTTGGTCAGTGTATTATTTGTCACAACTGCTATTCATTGCCTCAAGAAGCAGCCACTAAAATAGGTGCCTATAGAATTGACACATACCCACAGGACAGTGACTTTGTCTGGGTATATTCTCAGTTAACCAAGATTAAGACAAGCCACTTGAGAAATTCTTCAACAGAGTCAAAAGACAGATCTATTATAGACAAGTCCTTGCAAATGAGATTCTTCTGCTCCCTCAGGAATAGATATCAGTAGTGTGGGCTATCATTTTTAAGACTATCACTGAGCTGACAAGTGGGGGCTGGGACTAGGGTAAGTGAAAACAGGACCAAGCCTGCTCTGCTTAATATGATTCAGCCACATTCCCTGACTAAGTTCTGTCCAGGTGGCTACAAGATTCTAATTAGTTTTCAGATTTTCAAAAAAAGTTGATATCCCCCCTAGCTGGTTTGGCTCAGTGGATAGTGTCAGGCTTCTGTACTGAAAGGTCCCAGGTTTGATTCCAGTCAAGGGCACATAACCTGGCTACTAGTTGAAACCCAATAGGGGGTGTGCAGGAGGTAGCTGATCAATGATTCTCTCTCATCATCAATGTTTCTAGCTCTTTCTCCCTCTCCCTTTCTCTCTGAAATCAATAAAAATATATTATTAAAAAAGTTAATACTTAAAATATTTTCCAGGTTTTTTATTACTTTGTGGCTTTTGGAGTTTCTTATAGCACATTTCCCCCAAATGTATACTTTTGTGCTTTTGTGTAATTTAAAAAAATATCCTTCTATTTCCAATAGCTTCATATTAGTCATTTACATGTTTTTCTGGGGTGGGGGGTGGGTAGGAGGGAAGAATGATTTTAAATGAAAAACATTCTCAGCAATTTAAAGATATACTCAAAGTTCCCTGGGCTAATGATTAGTTTTCTTGAAATTGTAATAATAATAATCCTATCTAATAAAGAGGGAATATGCTAATTGACATCACACCCTCACAAAAATGGCAGTGCCCACAGCCAATAAGAAGGGAATATGCTAATTGACTGCCACACCCTCAAAGATGGCAGGACTCACAGCCACAAGATGGAGGTATCCAGTCCCCTCAACCCCACACCCTAGGCTGCTCTGCACACCTGCCTCTGGAGTTCCCCAGTTCCCTCAGCCCCCAGCCCGAGGCACAGGCAATCCTCTGATGGTGGCTTCCCAGCTGCCTAGGGCTGGCTCAAGGTGCAGGCAAGCCTCGGCTGTTGTCTGCATCTGACGCCTGAGGCGCAGGTAACCTGGGCCAGCTGAGGCTTGTGCTGCTCGCAATGGCAGCAGCAGAGGTGTGATGGGGGCATCTCCTTCCTCTGATCGCTGGGTCGCCTCCCGCCCCTGAGTGCTCCCAGGCTGTGAGAGGGGGCAGGCCAGGCTGAGGGACCCCCACCCCAAGTACATGAATTTTCATGCATCAGGCCTCTAGTGATAATGATAATGATGATAATATATAATAAATAGCTAATATGCTAATTAGACAGGATGGCAGGACCATCTTCCAGAACTATCAGTGGGTGAGGGGGCGGGGCTGCAGCTTAGGTGGCCAGAGCTGTGAGGCAGCTGGGGTTAAGAGGCAGCCGGGGTTTTGAGAGCCAAGGCCCTTGCACAAATGTTATGCATCAAGCCTGTAGCAATAATAATAATAATAGTAATAATAATATCTGTCTTCTCTAAAGCACTTATTATGTGCTAGGCATTGTCTTTGTGTTTTCTATGCATTTTGTTATTTAATTCACACAAAAATTCTATGTGGTAGCGACTTTCATTATCCTCATTTCATATCCCAGAAAACTGATATTTAAAAAGATTAAATTCAAATTCACATTATAGCAAGGGGCAGATTTGTGATGCACATCAATGTCAGCCTGATTCCCACATGTTGCTCTTAACTATGATGCCATGAGGGAAAGCAACTCAGAAGATTTGATTATGATGTATAGGTCATTTGTTGTTACCATTATTATTAAAATATACATTAGGTATCAATATATTGGGTGAAGCTAGGATAGTGGCCTAAGTATACTAATCAACAGGTATTTACTGAATATTTCTCAGATGTCACTATTGTGGTAGATATTTCTTAGGATAAAATGTGAATATTATTTTGAAGAACCCAATTATCTACAAGGAAGTGAGAACGACTATATGAGAAATAATTAAGGTCTAAACTATAAAACACTAAGAATAATTCAATGGGAGTTCAGAGAAAGAAGGTTATTGGTCACAGGCTAAGGTGCAAAGAAGCTCTTCATGAAACCATGGTAATAAAGTTGAAGGATAAAGAGGATTGAACACAACTTAGAAACTTATAGATGCATTGTCTAATTTGACAATTTAATTTGAAAAAAAAACATTTTTTTCTAATGCAAAATGTATTCAAGGCATTGGAACAATAAAAGATGAAGCGCTAGCTCCCATCCTTAAGGAATTCCATTTTTTTAAGTATGTAATGCAAAATATTATATTGTGGGCTTATACAAGGTGCTGCAGACAAATGTAAGGAGCAATTAAACCTGTCCGCAGGAATCAAAGACAAATTTTAAAACCCAGAGAGCCAGTGGCTTTCAAGCGAACCCTAAAGAATGAAGTAGTAGCTGTTGATTATGCCACACTTACCTTTACACTGCTGGGTGGACCCAGCCTCCTGGGCATTGGTAAAGGCAGGCCAACAAGAAAACACTCATTTCTCAGACCAGAAGAGCAAGCTTTTTCCTTTCTGATCTATAATGTCTATTTTTCAGAAGAGATAAGGCAATGTGGATGGGCAGCTGCAGGATTTATTGCCTATAGCCCTATAGTAACTTAAGAAAAGTCAGAGGGAAAATACAAATGTCCTAAATACTCAAGAAAGTCTTGGATTTACATACTAAAGTTTAAAAATTTAGGAACATAGATCTCTTATGTTTGCTCTCTTTCCTCCATCTAGATTCTTATGTAAGTCTTCCTTTAGTCAGAATTAGAATACTGCGAGGGTTCCACATTTTCCAAGTTCTTCATGTTTTTAGGACTTTGTAAATAGGAAGGGATTTGGTGTCCCAGACAACCTTATTTGGCACCTGCATAATCCTTCTTTGATGGTAGCACTTAATTATCTTAAAGCCTGTTGGTTTCCTTCCAAGTGAACTGCAAACCACATTGTTAATCTTGTAAATGCCAGCTGGGGTTAAGCTGACTTATTTTTTTCCACTGTCCTTGAACTTTGGGTTCAGCTTATTTGGTAAGGCTGTTTTTTCTATGCTTATGTTTATTTCTAATGCACTATTAGAAGACTTTTAAAAAACATTTACATCCCATCAGCAATTCCTCAGGAACAAAGGTTTGCAAAGTAGCAGTCTGGTACAAAGGTAAGCAAATACATAGATTTTGTCCACAGAACATGAAGTTTTCAGAGTGGGTAGAGCAGAAGCTGGCCAGGAACTGAAGGTGGAAAAGTAGCTGATGGTCAGGCTATACATAAAACCAATGAGTTTGGACTTCGTTCTGTTGAATAAAGGGAATAGTGCCTGATCTGTGAATATAAGATCACTCCATTAGTGGAATAGGGGATGAATTAAAAGGAGTCAAATGGCAATAGTGTTAGGGACATCAGTGTTAAGGAGCTTATTAATGTAGTCACTGGGGATTAATCCATTTTTACGTGCATTCTGTGATGGTAGGGATGTTTTAAGTAGTTGACATTGGGCAGAAAAGAAAATGGTACAAAAAAGGAAAGGAATGTTGTTCTAATTTTAAATAACCATTTATTCCTTATAATTCATCATTGATGTGACTCACTGAAATTATACATTTGCTATAAAAGTTAAAAATAAAGGTTGTATTCTTTATACATTTTACTAGATTTGAAATGCCAACATGAAAAAATATTTTTATTGACAAAATGGCAAAAATATAAAATATACTATATTTTACTGACATACAATTTAAAGATTGTAGCCTAGCTTTCACAGCTTTCTCCTTTCTCCTCCCCACTTCCTCCTCCCCATTGAATATTGGTAGCTTTTCATCTCCCCAAATTGAGAAGTCTGGAGGTCAGTTATTAAACTTTTACAGGAATTGGATTGTATTCTATTAGTTATGTCCTTGGCATATATTGTTACCATCTTCCTTTCTAACTACAGTACTTTTGACTTCTCTTACAACTTTCACTTGAGACATCTAAAAATTTTGAAGAATAAGAGATTAAATGGTACCCCACTCATTCTAGTTTATTGCCAGTTGGGTATTCCTGTTAACTGTGGTCATATTTTTAGCTGCATCTTGTCACAGATTCCTCTATTGCTATTTTGTAGGTTACATTTTCATTATAACACCTTTTGTATTCGGAATATGTGATGAATATTTCATCTGTAATTATAGGAACTCTGAGAGGAGTGTGAATTATACCTCAAAAAACAAAAATTTAAAAATAGAAGCCTGATATGCAAGGTACTGCTTATTGCTAGAATTCACAGTTTCACAGATTGAGGTTCATAAAATTACTGTTTGCTATGAAAAATACAAACAAATACATAAAATCTAATTGAGTAATAAAGATTCTCACTTAATAACACAAAAAACCATGTTATCTCAGTCAGAATTGCTTTCTACTTATACTTGAATAAATTGGTATCTACCTAAAATGCAGCTGTTTTTCTAGGAAATAAAAACATAGAGGGGGCAAGTATTTCATATATTTAGACAGTGATGTCATAAATAACTAAAGGAAAATTATTATTCAATAAATAATTATGCAAAACTATTTATGTACTCAGGGAAAAGGGACTAAGTACATACTTCACATACAGAAAAAGTTACAGATAGTTTGGGAAGTAAAAGGAAAAAAAAAACACCTCAAAACTACTTTAAAAATACTACTTTTAAAAATGAAAAGGTAGTGAATTCTTACTATCATTCTGGAAATGTGGAGAACTTTCCAAGTTTAAAACCACAAAGATTACCCCAAAAGAAAGCGGGGCTATGTTAACCTAACTAACGTAGCCTGTGCTTAAAATAGCAGCTTTTCCACCTCTGTCCCCCAGCAGTGCGTTGGTTAGGCCTTCGCTGGAGTACTTGTAGCCTATTGTGTTTATTACTTCCCATCACCAAGTATGTGGCCTGCTGGCAGCCTGGGACTGTGCTCTCTTCAGTTTTGCATGCCAGAAGGCTGGGCATGCAGCAGCTGCTCAAGAAACATCTGATGGCTTTGCAGTCATTGTGTGAGCACTGGCCTCAGCATTAGGGGACCTGGGTTCTAGTTCCATTTCTACTGCTCTCTGCCCTCTTGGACATTGGTTTGTTGATCTGTACAAAGAGGAACGTTTGTACTACATTCTCTACCTCTAGCCTAGCTTTCAATTTTTATTCCTGTATGTCAGTGGTTCGAAAAGAACATCGTAAAAGGCCAAAGAATGACCCAGCCACAAATTTGAATTCTTCATTTTGGAATCTAAGCCCTACAAAACCTAGGGCAGTAACAAAATCCTTAGATGGGAAATAAAATTGAAGGGAGGACTAACACACATTTTCTAATGACCACACCGTGTGAATTTTGGCAGGGGTGGTTGGGGGGAGTTAACCGTCTCTTCCAGGGACCTAAGAAAACAACTGCATTACATTCTATAAAACCTTTATAATATTCTTGAGGAAATTAATTTCTCCATTTCCTCATTTTTCAAGATCAAATTACTTTTGAGATAAGCTAAAAAGAAGACAATACTCCTATAAAAAGATCGTTTTCTTTCTTTGTTTCTTAAGAAAGGTCTGTGCTCATAACATGACATGAAGTTTTCAAACCAGTGGGACCCATAACATAAAACAATGACATTAATTACATTTCTTAGAAATAAATCGGGGAATTTATACCCCATTTTAGAAACCCAGTGACTAGTAAGTACTTTTCCTTATCCCAAAACCAAGTTGAATGCAGACACATGCCAAGATTTCCAGTCCCTTCAATCTCCTGCGTGTTTGAAAATGTCTGAAATCTCTTTAAAGAGCATATTAACATGTATCCAAAAAGTTAGACTGTAATACTATTTAACTGCTCGGTTTTTCCATTATGGGTCTGTCAGCAGGAATATGTTGCCCTATAGTACATGACAAGTGAAAACGCCGGTAACATTGTTTTTCATAGAAAGAAAAAATACCAAAGAAGCAATTTCTTAGCTAAAATGTCACCTGTTAGATGTATAGGGCTCACTGTATTTTGTTGCCCTGGTAACGGATGGTGTAAAATGACTCCTTTGCACCGCTCTCCCAGAGTGATTGCATCCTGTTTTTTTCTATCATTTTACAAGAGGCTGTTTTCATTCTCCTTTCCTGACCATATTAAGTGTAAAGAGATTGAATTACTGTGCTGTACCCGCTCCATCCGATGTGGATTTAAGAGTTGATATTGATGTACTGAGAACTGTGTGCTTCTCCAAGAAAAAAAAAAAAGCTACAAATTATAATGAATTTGACTTTTATGTATCGACCATTCAAGAGTTGAAGTAGGGTTTCCGCACCCCAGGGATAGGCATGGCCTGATCAGCATTTTTCACTTGAACGGATCCAATGGATAAAGCAATATACTCAGTGTCACTCTGCTTGATCTCCAGGTTTAACAGTAGTCATGCTCAAAGTAGATACATTACTCTATAAATTTCACCCATGAAAAGAATGTGCTGTCCATAGCTTTCTATGGCTGCACTCCTTCTGACTTTTACCTGAGCAGGGCAGAAAAGAGGCCCACTTCACAACTGTGCTGAGATCACACTCAGCGCGTGCGGGCTGTGTGTGCTCATTAGGTTCGTATTCACGACAATCAGGAGCTAGACACCACTTTACTTCCTTGTCCAAACCCGCCGAATCAGAAAGCACTTCCTGAGAAAATCGGCTTCTTGCTCTCTCCTAAATGGGAAATTATTCTCCGAAGTGGCACACTGCTTGGTAATTATCCAACTGTTTCACTCTGTCACTATGAACAACTTAATGTCTCAGAAAACCATTTGGCTGAAAATGTCATTTGTCCCAGATTTGAAATAAGAGAGTGCTTTTCTTAAAGCAAGGGTTTTTTGTTAATGTACTTTGGGTAATTTAATTTTTGACCATGGCTACATAATACTTGTCATTTCACTGCATGTCCCCGCTTTTATAACTTAGAAGTGCATAGACAAAACAAATGAGAGGGTGTGAGGGAAAATGGAGAAAGACGTGTCAGAAGAACGGGAAAATGCGTTCCCCCCCCCTCCCCGCCCTGCTCCAGGGGTGGGAGCCAGAACAATGCGGTTATCTACTTTATTTACTTAAAACTTATGTCATAGGAAAAGGACCGCCAGTTAATTGCATTCCTTGACTGGTAATTCCCTTTCAGGCTTTTATATAAAAGACTTGTTTTTTAAGCCCTACTGCTTGATCACAGTTTGGAGAAGCAGGAGATTCTGCCTGCACTGCCAATTTGGATAACTGTGTGTTTAGACTTCTTAAGTGACTTCAGCCACGGTGATAAATGACCATTTCCACTCTTAGAGGAAACACTGCAAACATTTAAATAGCTAACTAATGACCTTTTTATTGTTTGATTATTCTTAATATGTGTACAACAGGAAACTGTGGTATTGATTTGCTCTTCTTTTCTGGTAAAAAGTTCATGTTAAATCAATCAGTCTCTGTGTGTATTTCTTGGTCTCTGTCTCCTCTCTCTCTTTCTCAATCTCTCACTCTCTCGCTCTCTTGCTGTCCCCCTACTGTCTTCTACCTCCTATTGCCTCTTGACCCAGTTTCCTAAATTGTCTACATCCCAGAAATTCACTAATATAAGGGGTTCAAAAAGGTTTTAAAAAAACAAACCAACCCAGCTAAGCTTCTAAAATATTTATTGACTTTGTCCTATCCCTGCAATTATGTCTTCTGTCCTTGTGAATCTCTGCCACAGGGTCAACACCCTAAAAGCAGTGGTTTCCTGGCTGTGGCCCCTGGACCAGTAGCATCAGCATTGCTTAGGAACTAGTTATAGAAATGCAAATGACCAGCCCACCCCAGAGCTATGAAATCAAAAGCACTAAAAATGGAGCCCATTGATCTGGTTTTAACAAGTCCTCCGGGTACTCAGTTTGATCACAGTCCATCCATTCTGGTGATCACAGCCTTGTCACCATCATGAATGAAACCAACTGATTTCAAGTGACACGACCATGACCAGTTGCTTTAGTGATCTGTGTGCTCCATGCACATTCCCCCTGCAAGCCACTTAGGTCATGTAAGTGTTTCTCGGAGCCACATTTTAAAAGTATCCAAAGCAGGGGGAGTTCATTTTAAGAATCTATTTTATTTAACTCAAAACGTCCAAACTGTTGTCACTTTTACATGAATTGGCGTCAACACTGGTGTAATAGCTTTCATTCTCTTTATCATGTTTGAATGAGGCATGTGTTTTATACCGAGGAGCACCTCCCCATTGGACTGGCCACACTTCAGTGCTCAGTGGCCACGTGGTGAGTGTGACTGTGGTATTGGACAACGGAGGTTTAGAGAATCTCGGTTTTAAAACGCAGATTGGGAAAACATCAACAGTCTTACAGCAAAGTCCAGGCTCCGTCGGAGGGCGTCCTTCTCTTCCTCCCACGGCATTCTTCTCCCCCTCTGCCCCTCTTCTGACACACACACACACACACACACACACACTCATTCACATACACACTCACACTTTCACCTCAGTCACTGGCTCACACACATCCCCCACTCCCTGTGCGTCTGCCCCCCGGCCCCCACCCCTTTTCTCTGTCCCCCATTCAGATGCTGTTGTTTTTATCTGTCCCATTGGAGGGAGGCCTTTCTCCTCCTGAATAGGAAACAGAGGCGCTGGTACAGGCGTGGGGGGTCCGATGCCCTGCACGCCCACCAGTGGCGCTCCTGTCCTCTCCAAAGGCCCGGCTGCACCTGGTCTTTGACAGGCTCACAGGCAGCCCTTTCTGTTCAGCATGTCCCTGGTCTGTAAGGACAAAGGTCCAGGAAGACAGAGGGCCATCATCCCTGGCCTTTGGGGGAATGGGAAACTCTGCTTAAGCTCCTTAAACAAAAATCATGTTTTGAAAATAAGGATATTTTCCTGGGAAATGTGGTAAAATTCAAAGGTGATTAAAACCAAGTCATCTTAGAACCACTCAAAATGTTATAAGCCTTTAAAAATGAGGATGTGTTAATATATCCAGAGAATGTGTAAAAATGCCCATGCTGCCTATGTGATGCTTTTTTTTTTTAATAGCTGGCTTTTGATCAGAGGGGCCTCTTAGGGAACAGATAGTAACCATCTTGGGTAAATTCTGTATCACATTACATCCTAATGCCTCTTCTCCCCAAACCCACGTCCTCTGAACATCTTCCTAACACCCTCGGCAGGCCGTCCTGTCTCCTTATGCCCCCTGTCCCTTCTCTTGCGCCTGCGCCTGTGGAGTCCACATCAGGGCAGCGCTGGCTCAATTAGTCCTGCTGATGCGATACAACCGGATAAAAGTTTATGGCGCGCTGTGCTTGTAAGTATGCCTCCTCTCACAGCCTGGGAAGGCTGGAGGGCCATTACATCTTAATTGGGTAATTTCCTTTTCAGGTCTCCAGAGGCAGGGTTGCTGCCTCAAAGGCTCGGCAGAGCAGGGCTTCTGGTGCCAGCTGGTATTAAACATTGGCAGTGCCGAGAGGACCCGGGGTCTTATTCATGGGCTGGATCTTATAAGATTTTAACACAATTTTACTTGTTTTAAAACAGAGTGTTGGGTCTCTCATGCCAACCTCTTTGAAAAGGAAAATATTTGGTTTAAAAGATCTTTTTTTGTTCCCACTTTTCTTTCTTAGATTCCTTCCCGCCCCCTCCCCGTTTCATGCACACAATACTTTTAGAGGTTACAACCAACTTCAAAACCATGTGTTTACATACCAAAGGAATTTGTTCTCGTTCATTTGCAATTTTCAAAATGTGTTTGGATATAGATGTTATGTGTACACACACACACACACACACACACACACACACACACACACGACTTAAAAGCTCAAAGGAAAGGGGTCTCTTCTTTCAGTCCGTAAATTGTACCAGTTAATTGTGCAATACATTGCTGCTATTTTGCAGAGGACCAATACAACAATACAAAGCAAGGTAGAGTTTATTTAGAATAAAAGCCATAATGTAAAATAAATAAATAAATAAATCTTTGCCATAGCATTATAACCAATCCAAAACAGACCAAAAAAAAAGTGAATAAAGGAACCATTGCAGGGAGGAGAGGTCCATAGAGGTAAGAAAGAGCAGGGGATGCTGTTCTCACCACCATAGAATCCACGCAGCAAATTGCTGTGCTTTAAGGAGAAGCAATCACTGCTGATTGAAATATCCCTGAATGTCATCCTAATGACATTCCACTTCTCCCTCTTGTGTCTGGTATGACAGACCGTCATCAGAAATGTGCACCATTTTGCAAGGTGCATTTTCTAAAGACAGGAAGATGCCTGCATGTGATCCTAAGACCAGGAGCCTGCCGTGTGGGAGGCACCATGGAGCCGCTGTCACACAAGGCCCCAGGCTCAGAAGAGCTCCACTAAATGCTCTGATGTCGCTACCCTGATACTGAAAGTCTTAATGATTTTTAACATGGGGCTGCACATTTTTATTCTGCACTGGACCCTGCAAATGGCCTGTCCTAGATGTGGACAGAATGTAGCTATTTAGTTAGAGAATGTCCAGATGAAAAACATCTCACCCACAGCTTCCCTGACAAGGTAATCAGCAGGGAAAATGAAAACAACAAATAGAACACTGTCACATTTTATGAGGCTAATCCTGCCCCTGTCCTAGCTGGTTCCCCAAAGAACTGGAGGGATTTAGAAAAGCAGTCAGCAACCCTGGACCCCAGCTTTGGGTCAAAGACCCACCTCTTGGTTCCTCTGTTGATTGGGTTGAATTCCGGACCACCCTGTGTCATGTCACATCAAACATGACCTAATGTGACAAGACATAACACAGGCTGATGAAAAACAGGAGGAGGGTTGGAGGAGAGTGTCTTTTTGTTTAAAATGCCAAAGAGGAGGTGAGGCAAACCTGGGAGAGCAGAGGTGACCATAATAAAATAATGCTACTAAATTATAAATGATAGTCTGTGCATCTCCAGCCCTTTTCATCCATGGCTGTCAAGACTCCACAGACTCGGTTCAGCCTTGTTGTGATTTCTCTGTGGGTTCTTATGGCCACAGGCTTTGGTGTGAGAGGATCTTGGGTAAGTCTTCCTCATTTAAAGATGAAATGGGTTCAACCCTGGAAGATAGCTGTTGAAAAGAAATAGTGCACAAAAGTTCCAAAAAGAATGTTAAGAAGATTGTTGTCCAAGGTTAAAATAGACAAAAGACCACCAGCCTGTTCTTTTTTGATAAATGAAGGAAAAAATTAAAAGTTATTTTTTGAGCCCAACCAGCATGACTCAGTGGTTGAATGTATGAACCAAGAGGTCATGGTTCGATTCCTGGTCAGGGCACATGCCCGAGTTGTGGAGCTTGATCCACAGTAGAGGCAGCCGATGGATGATTTTCTCTCATCATTGATGTTTCTAGCGCTCTTTCTGTCTTCCTTCCTCTCTTAAATTAATGAAAATGTATTTTTTAAAAAGTTATTTTTTGAAAACAATTGCTGCTAGTGACTTGGAGCAAGGAGCAGGTTAGGTTGGGCAATGGAAGGGTGGGCAATGGAAGGGAGGGCAATGTACTAGGATCCTGTTACTTCAGATTTCCTGCTGCTAGAATTTCCAGTGTTCTTGTGTGATTATCTAAAGGGGAAAATGGCAATGAGGATGGCCTGCTTTTCCAAGAATTTCTCCATCTTCCTTGGAGGTCCATTGCCAGCATCTGCAAGCTCAGGATTTAGTTTCCTCTCAATCAGGATAAGTCAGTGATGCTTCATCCCATTAAATACTCTCAAAAGAGGAAGATGTGAGTAAATGAAAGACTTTTGGGATGTCCCATCTTTCTGGATTCTAAGTAGGATTAGAATGGCTCTGCCCCCTAGACCAGGCAAAGTGGTCTTATGGTCAACAGTCTTATTTTTATAAAGCAACATTTAGGGACTCTCCTCTTCCTGCCGATATTTCCTCATTAGGTGATATTTTTTAGATTCCCTAACTTTACTAGATACTGGGGATCCTACCCAGGCTTGGAGATGAACAAGTCTAATATTTACCGGTGAACCAACATGGCAGATGCAAAGTGGCCAAATGATAGGGGGTTAATGAAAACATCTTGGATAGATGCCTGGGTTAGTAATCTGCTTTTGTCATGTTCAGACTTATCCCACCTTTGGTCAGAATGTAGATGATAATTGTTTTTCAAGTTCACAAAGATCATGTTAATGTAAGTTCTTCCTT
Source organism: Lasiurus cinereus (assembly GCA_011751065.1). Lineage (NCBI taxonomy): Eukaryota > Metazoa > Chordata > Mammalia > Chiroptera > Vespertilionidae > Lasiurus > Lasiurus cinereus. The sequence continues at coordinate 21,141,988 of JAAGEH010000226.1, read as the reverse complement.
CTCTTTCGGTTAAAATAAAATAAAAAAAAGTAAAAAATAAATCCCCTGGATACATGAAGTCAAAGAAGCTAACTAAAAAAACTCAGTGCTTTTCACAGTAACAAATAAAAAACCAAAAAACTGTGAAAGAGAAGAAAATAGTGTTGTACAATTATGTAAACCTTTGGAATGTTGCTTTTTTTATATTACCAATGACACCTCTCTCTAGAACTTATAAGGAGGTGATGGAGGAATAAATACCTTTGACAATGGAGCTGAGAGAATATTCACAGTTTTATTTTTAACCTGTCATGATTGTGAAAAAAAACACACCTTAATCTACTGAATCCCAGCCTTAGCTTCTAGTAGGTATCTCACATTTTAAAATGTATTGCCTCTATGGCTTTCCAGTGAAAGTTTAAGAGAAGTGAGACTACTTTAATATTTTTAAGTGAATTTAAAAATTAAATTCTTCTGACTTTCCTTGTCACATGCAATTAACCATAGAGGTAACTTGCAGGGAGCAGAAATGCCACTTGATGTTAGAGTCAGACAGATTGTCCTACTTGCCCACCACAAGTCTTTGGGTAAGTAATTTTGCTGCCTCAAGCCTCTCTTTCTCCAGCTAAAATTTGGAAGAAACTCTTGGGGTTATTGTGACAATTAGAAACAACTCATCTGTACTAATAAAAGGGTAATATGCTAATTAGACTGAACATCTTCTGGATGACCTTCCAGATGACCTTCCTGAGCAAAGCTACTCATGGTACTGGGCACCTTCAATTGGATAGAAGAGGGAAAGCTGGGTTTTGGATATGGGGGCCAAGGCAGAGGCAGTTAGGGATGATCAGGCCAGCAGGGGAGCAGTTAGGGGTGATCAGGCAGGCAGACAGGCAGGCAGAGATAGTTAGGGGCAATCAGGCAGGCAGGCAGAAGTGGTTAGGGGCAAACAGGCAGGCAGAGGTAGTTAGGGGCAATCAGGCAGGCAGGCAGATAAGTGGTTAGGAGCCAACATTCTCAGATTTTGAGAGGGTACAGGCCATGCTGAGGGACCCCTCGCAATCCCATACCCTCCTGATCCCGTGCACAAATTTCATGCACTGAGCCTCTAGTACAATGTCTAAAATAAAATGCACTGTCCGATGATGCCTGACCAACAGGCACAGGCACTCAATAAACACCTTTATTATTATCATGGCAACAACTACCACTGTTATTATCTTATCATCATCATCTTCATTCTTACCACCATCACTTTACAACAGCTTAGCTAATTTAGTTACTATTTTCAAGGGCTAATAATCTAAAATAGGACCAATACAATAAGTATATGCAATATATTAGTGGTGTCATTCTTTATCTAAAGTGTTTCCATTATGAATGAGGGGGAGGAAGCCGTGAGCCTGCCTGGCATATTGTGTTCACTTAAGCTAAGTGCTAATGCATTGACATTGGCAGCAGGAGGTGGACCTGCCAACCTTGTGGGCTTTCTAAAAGGGAGAGTTGGCATAAGGAGAATTCAGACAGACACAGGGATGCAAATAACCTTAAAGCAAGCATTGTGGCTACTCCTGGGCACTTGGTTTATTTTTAGTTCAAAGCTGATCTGAAAGGCAATAAGAAAATGACTTAATGGCACCTCCTTAGCCTGAAGCAGGGCTTGCTTTTCACCTGGAGATAGCTCTGGACAAAATCCCAGTGGGCCTAATAGCTGAGCCATGCCAAGAGAGTGTCACGAGGGACTGGGTGCTCACCAGGAAGCTGTTGCCCTGAATGGCAGCCTGTATGTCTTTGTTTGCTTTCTTCTTCTTCTCCCTTTATTTTCTTGCTCTCACTGAGATGTCAGAGTGCCTGTGACCCCTGGGGGAAGGCCTTGCTTTGTGAGCCATCTTGTTCTGAGTTATTTGGAAAGGATCCAGGGAAGTATAAACTGCAGTGACTAACGGGTTGGATGAGGACCTATCAGGGAAGTTTAAAGAGAGGAGTAAAGAGGAAGTCAGGAAGAGCTGAGGGTAGTTGGACCAAGGTCTTCAGGTACAGCCAGTGGGATCATACAGAGAATAAAAGGCAGTTGAGGGCTGTCTCTAAAGAGAACAGAACAAAAGGGACTAAACTCCAGGCAAAGAAGCCCAAAGCCACCCCATTGGGTTCACAGCCCCACTGTGGGTCCCCTCCCAACCTGCTTGCCACTAAGTTGTCTGTTTACTCAGTAAGTGGAATAGAGAAGCAATAGATTTCACCTCACTGAGCATCTGAAAGACTGTAGAAGATGAGGTTCAGTGGAGAGCTGGAGGGCTCTAGGCCCATAGTGATCTCCAAAGTGCTCTTCTTCCACTCCTCAGAGGGATTCCATTCTTATTACCTTCACAGCAACCTTTGTCTTTATCCCATGCAAAGTAGAACCATGTTAAAATTTGCAAGGATTAATGAGGTAATATAAAATCAGGTCATGCACTGATTAAGTAATGGGGCTAAGCTGCTTTACTACCAGTGTTGACATTGGTAGCACCTGCTTTACTAGTTTCCATCTGTGTTTGTAGAAGCCAGAGTTGTCCAGGGGTTAGTACTCTTAGAGTCATTTTGTGTCATGATATCTCTATATCCTGAGCTAACCACAACAGCCTAGTGAGTAATATCACCTGCAGTAAAAGTAAGTTTATCTTGATGGTAGCAAAAGTGGACTAGCTCAGGCCATTGTGGCGGTAGTAGATCTCAGTCTGGCCTCTTCCTTAAATTGGTGGACAGGAAGAATGAAACCATCTTCAAGCCCTAGTTAATTCACTTACCTGGATTTTTTTCTTCATGAAATGTCACTTTCTGTAGATTAAATGGTGACTCTTGAATCATCAGATGTACCTAAAGTGAAGTTGTGAAGACAGTGAATTTTATTTTATATCTTCCCACTCATCCCAGGCAGCTATCTCTTTCCTCCTTCTGCATTTTGTCCCAGTCCTGCCATGTTAAAAATGAATCAAATAATTACACAGAGTTACGGGAGGCAGAAACCAATCTGGACCTGATACCTATATTATCTAACTTGAATTATCCATGCTTTGATCAGTTATTATGGAGTCTTCTATTTCCCAGGTAATGGAGAAGTTATAAGGGAATAGAGGTAAACAGAACAACAGCCCCCTCTTTTTAGAAAATTAGAAAATATCTATGATACTATCATCTTTGTGAATAGAAAAAAATTGGCTTGACTTGGGCATATGGTGCTGGGGAGAGGTGGTGGAAGATCAGGTTACAAACTTAGATATTGAAGGGTATTATCTGCCATGCTAGGAAGCTTGTGCTGGCATTACAACTTTGAGGGAACAATGAAAACCTGTAACCATGGTCATGATATAACTACATTTGTTTCCTTGTTGGTTTTTATTTTAGCTTGGGAATTTTAATTTTTTATTGTTTTGGGGAAGGTGTGGAAAATGGACTGAATTGAGGGAAATTTTATGAGGGGAAGATCAATTACCACACTATAAACATAAGGTGAAAGATGACAGGAGCCTAAATTGAGGCATTAAAATTTGAAAGATGAGAACACTTTCAAGGAATTTAAAAGGTAGAACTGACATAACTTGTAACTCTTTGATATTTGTGTATTTGAGACAGGTATAGCTGTGGCTAACTGAGTTTTCCACTTCGTTATAAAAATTTTTACAGTGCACAGTAAAAACTCTGAAGGCTGGCAAATACAAATGAGTTGCCAACTTTTAATAAAGAGAAAAAGAGTTATCTTTGGTGGCTCCAAGCTCTGTATCTTACTTCAGGGCCTGGAAAGGTACTCGAAGAAATAATCAAACTATCAATTTTCAACCTCCTACAAGAAAACAAGATCCTGAGTTGCAACCACAATAGTTTTGTGAAGATCAATCCAATTGGCCAGACCCATCTCATTTCCTTCTGTGCCAGAGTGACATGCCAGGGTGATAAGGGGGAACACAATGGCTGTATCTACCTAGAATGCAGCTAGAGTTTTGACTGATTTCATTTTACATGACATTCTTATTAACAAGTCAAGGAGATATAGGCTGGTTCCAAGACTGTACTCATAGGAGACCAAACTGAAAGGAAGAAATAAGAGCAATTCTACTCTGGTCAATTTAGTTAATATCTTTCTAGTGGCCATTGAGGAGAACATTAACCTTCCTTCTTCATTTGGAATGAGTCACTAATACAATTTCAAGTTAATGATAATGAGTGAGGATAATGTCCTTCCTCCTTAAATATATTTGCTATTGAAAAGGGCAGGGGTCTACAATGAGGAATAATGATACAAGATGGAGAGAGACAGATGAGGCCGTGTGGGTGAGCCAGTACCAGAGGTTATTACTCACCTGAGTGTGGAAGTTGGCTGAGTTCCCACATTAAAATCATAACCCTATCCTCATACCATCTTCATCATTGGAGATAACCCATTTGGAGTTACTTGATAGTACTTGAGAATGGAAAAGAAACATAGCTGTTTAAGGGGAAAAAATGTGCTTGTTCTCCATTTATACAAGAAAAATAAGGGTAGGACCATGGACTCAGAATAATAGTTGACTACTAGATGTAGGGTTGGTTTAATGAGCACATAAGTAAGTTGCTTAGAATAATTACTAAGGAGGATAACCAAACCTATCATCCCAGAAAGTGCCAGCCTTAACTGCTGGTGAGTATGTTTGTCTCCTTCAGACCTGATGTTTCAGAAATGGACACAGAGCTCATGCCATATGCTGCAATCTATCTTTTACCACTCACAAAACTGACATTTTGATCTCCGGCTGTCTGTCTCCTATTTCTTAATTGGTCCCAAATTCCAAACTCAGGCAGAGAAGAAAAGCATCATTTATTGGCGCTCTAACACCTCAATACTCTGTATGCCAGTCTCCTTTGTCTTCTGGGAATATACTATAGTGTGGAGATGGTGCAGAAAAACAGCTGCCCCCATCTCCACCCAGGAGATTTCTTAATTATCCCTTAAGTAGTATTGGTACCAGAGGCCAGACAGAAGCTTGGTCTTCCTTCTCGGTGTTCCAGAATCAGGGCTGTAAATTAGTTGGGTCATTGCCCTTTAAAAAAGGAGGACAATAGGAGTCAAGGTCATCATTGTGCATCCAATGAATTCTGTAAACCAGCTGTAAAGATTCTTCCTCAGCCACCCAGCATAAAGCCAAACACAGCTCTACAGGCACTGGCTGACTTCCTAGATCTTCAGATCAGACAGTTTTCCTAAGTAGCTCTTTTCTCTTTGTCACTACTAACTTATTAAACAAAATACAGTAAACCTTCTTATGAACACAAATAGAGCAATCGTGATTACAACATTTAGCTATGCAACAGACAAAGACATAAAGCCAACAAAAATGTTGACTCTGAATTTGAAGAAAGGTCCCCAGAATAGCTTAGTTCCATACTAACATCTACTGCTTGCAGAAACTTGTACTATAAACAAAGTCCTATAGTGATGATGACTTTCCTTGCATTGTTCGCAGTAATACTAGGAACTGGAATTAATATTATCCATCTTTTACAGATGAGAGCACTGAGGTTTAAAGTTCAGGGAACTTTCCCAAGATCAATGACAGTAGGGGGCTGAGATTTAAATCAGAAAGTCTAGGCTCTTAGCTACTCTCAGAGATATTAGTGTTTTCTCTTTGTATCTCTATTTTACCACCCCTCTCCCATAGTCTAGTATCTTCAGTTCAGAATCCACAAATACTTAGGGTTTCCGACTGTGTGTTTTTCACAAAGTATAGTAGTCTCCTGTTATCCACAAGGATTATGTTCCAAGACCCCTAGTAGAGGCCTGAAATTATGTTTTTTCCTATATGTACATACTCTTTATGTCTTCTCTTTGGCATATTCAAATTTCCAGCATCACCACTCTTGTGCTTTGGAAACATTAGTAAGTAAAATAAGAGCTACTTGATCCCAAGCACTGTGATGCCACGATTGTCAATCTGATACCCCAGATGGCTGTGGAGTGGCAAATAGGTGGGTAGTATCTAACACATGGATATGCTGGACAAAGGAATGAGTCATGTCCTAGAGGGGACTGAATGGGGCAGATTGATGTTTTATTACGTTACTCAGAATAATGCACAACTTAAAACATATAAGTGGTTTATTTCTGGACTTTTCCATTTAAGATTTTGGGCCACAGTTGACCACAAGGAACTGAAACTGTGAAAAGTGAAACCATGGGTAAGGGGGAGACTACTGCATCATAACTTGGCATGCCATATCTGTTATATTATCACCTCAATTATATAGGTAAGCAAACAGACTTAGAAAATGGGAGTCATTTACTTGAGATCAAACCATCCTATCTAATAAACAGGGAATATGCAAATTGACCATCATACCATAACAAGATGGCTGTGCCCACAGCAGACACAGGGATCTCATAACACAAGATGGCTGTACTCACAGTGGACGCCAAATTCCTGAAATGAGGCTTAATGAACAATCAGCAGAGACCTGAGGCTGCATGGTGCTAGGCTGGGACAGAAGACCTGAGGCTGCACCCCCTGCCTTGTGGGGCTTGACAGGGGACCTCAGGGCATGACCTCTACCCTGGTGCCATGGCAGGGAATCTCAGGCTGCATCCTTTGCCTGGCAGGACTTGACGGGGGACCTCAGGCCATGTCCCCCACCTGGTGGAGCTTGACTAAGGACCTAAGGGTGCACTTCCTGCCCAGTGGGGCTTGACAGGGGACCTCAGGGTGCACCCCCTCCCTTCCCAGTGTGGCTTGATAGGGGACCTGAGACCACACCCCCCACCCTGGCAGCAGGCCAGGGAACCTGCAGGGCTTGATGAGAACTTCAAGGTGTGCTCCCTGTCCCAGCCCAGGCTAGGGGACCTCAGGCCACACACCCCACCCCAATGCTGGGCCAGGGGACCTGAGACTGCAATCCCCCCCATGGGGCTTGATGGGGGCTGGACCGGCTGGGTCTGGATCTAGCCCAATGTGGGTGAAACTGGCCGGGTCTGGGTCTTGCACAATTTTGAGATACATGTAGTTGGGTGGGGACTTGACTCTGGTACCCATGCCCCACCCCAGACTCTGACAAGAGGAAAATTTTCATGTACATTTTACTAATTTTCTTTCATCTCTGACACTCTACTACAGAGAAAGGGCAAATAGCAGTATTAAAATATTTCCTCTAATTAATTCTCTTTTAAAGTGCATGAATTTCATGCACCGGGTCACTAGCAGTTAATGAAGCACCAAAGCTGCCATGTGAGCCCCGGTCTTAACCTAAGACACAACTTTATAAATTCTAATATATAATAGACCTTGGAGACAAGGATTCTCTATCCACATCATCCAAGCCCAGTGAATCCTGTTGGAGGTTGCTGGCAGGGCATATGGGAGAGGAGAGCCTCATGTAGCTTCATTGCGCTCAGGCACTAGCACGTCTTGGACTTCCAATGTACCTGCATTTCTGGTGGGAATAGTCATTTGTTTTCTCCAAATCCTAGTGAATACTTTCCATTCCCATTTCAGATAGCTACCCAAGGCAGTAATAGTATTTCTGCACATGGCATAGAGGCATAATGGAAAGACATATAACTGTCAAATCTCCCATTCTGATGAAAAGCGAAGGCTGGGAGGACAGACTCTGAACAGTGTCGCTTTGACGTTCCTCAGCTCATTAGCAGGAATCCACCAGACACATCTCTAACTCTCAGTGGTCAGTCACACGTGGTGTTAACACAAGTGACTGCCCTGTGGGCATAGAAGTAACTTTATTCCCTCATTAAAAAATAATTGTGGAAAGAAATGGGTTATAAGGCCAAAATTGGGCTTGCCGGGAATAAAATGGACTATGCTTAGTTTGGTTATTTAAAGAATAGAAACTGCTAATTTGTGTGTAACAGTTGTTTTTGGCCATCCTTGGCATGAAGGTATTCGACATAATTGTGCTAAGTAGTGTGCAAGGGAAACTTGCTTCAAGGCTAATATGATAATGCCTATTATCTGGGATACTAGAGGCAAGGCAGTTAGTAATATAATTTTTCATGCCTTTTGTTGGCATTCAGCTAAAAACAAAAATCTCATTAAAGCGAGTTTTAAGTGAATTATATTTCTCCGTTTCTCTCACAATTAATTTTTGTGCAGCCCAACTGCAATTTGCAATTCTGATGCTTTTACCCAGAGCAGGGCGGCGTGAATTTCTTGCCTACCGGCAGAGGGCAGTGCTGAGCCAAGGCTGGCGCTGGAACCTCGCTGCTGGCTGTTAAATTGTGCTTGTTATTAAATGAAATCTTAAGGCTAACGTAGCCACAGAGGAAATTAAACTGCTAATTATGTGTGTATAAAGCACGAAAAATGGGTCCAGTTGTTACTCCAGATTTCAGAGACACCCACCTCTTCTCCTTGGTTTTAAAATATGTAATTATGCCTGGAAATGGTACCTATTAACGATTTTATGCAATGAAAGAAAAATTTAGAGTTATCTGCTTGCAAAGCTTGACCCTTTCAAAGTAAATAAACAAAATATTTGTGGTTTGAGTTTAGTTTTTTGTGTGTTTGTTTTTCAAATCATCCGTGTCTTTGTAAAGGCTGAGTCTATCCACGGTCTGTCAGGCCCTGTAGAACAGAGTTCTAATGGATTGAGAGAAAATGACCACATTTACTTTTATAGTGTTTTTCTTTAAAAAGCAGATTTTCTGTGGAGGCAAAGATTTCAAAGATTTGGAGAAAAATTTATTCTGACTTGGGAGGGGAAAGAGCAATAATTTCACCATTTAGAAAGGGTGAGGTGATTGTGGACTTACCCACATGACAAGGAATACAAAACGGATATCTCCAAGTAAGTGAGGTGTCAGTGATTGGCCAAGATTGTGTTAGGTTCTTGGCACTGTGCGAGACAGGCTGGTAGCTAACCATGGATGATCAGATAAGTGAAAGGGAAAGAAATTTGATACTAGGTTTTAACAAAAATCTAAATACAAACTGACAGGGAATGTCTCCATTACAGTGAATAATTTGGGTAACTTGCATGACCCAGGCCCTTCCATTTGCAAATAGTTTTTCATTGCATTCCCATCTTTTTAGTTCCTTACCACTCACAATGTGTTCCCTGGATGAGTAGCATCCCCTGGGAGCTTGTTAGAAATGCTGAGTCAGAATCGGCATTTTAACAAGGCTGCAGAAGACTGGATTGCAAGCTCAAGTTCAAGGAATCCCATATCTCAGTAATTTGCTTCCCCTGAAAAGGGTAGCTTTCTGCTTTTATATAGAGACAGTGCATAAAACCTAAAATAGCAAATCTCATTTTGCATTAATTAAAATGAGTTTTTTATGGCTGTAATTGTTTTCCCCTTTGCAGCCATAAACCCTTTGGAAATCTTTAATGGAAACTTTTTCCCAGCTGGTTTTAACAGGACTTAAAACACGGGCCCATGACCCCAGGTCCAGGAAGAATCAGTGCGCAACGAGGACAGGGCATTCGCACGCTTTTCTTTAGCCTTTCTTGTCCTGCCAAAGATGGTGCAATGTTGTGGGTTCACCGCCCCTTCCACTGACTCAGCCCTCCGGTTTATCCTATGCTTTTTATGGGCTTCATGAAAGGATGATAATGACTTAGGTTACTTTTCCAGCAAAAGCTATGACCCAGAAGCCTTTTCCCCTTTTCTGGAGCTAGAAGGGCAGCATGGCCAGGTCAGCCAATCAGGGGAATGAAGCTCTCCTGCCTGGCAAAGTGAGATTCATCTAAAGCAGATATTTCCACCTTGGCAATCTTAATTCATTCCCTCAGGAAAGCACAAGAAATACGGTCCCTGCAAGTCTCCTGGTACAGGGAGGCAGGCAATACCTTTTAAGCTTGTTAATATCTTATCCTGCTGGGTTCTACAACAGACTCAGAGAATAGCTCCAACTCTTCAAACCAGCATTACAAAGAAATGCAGCTTTCAGGCAGGAAGACCAAAAGTCCTGGGTGACACTGCAGGTGGTTTTATTCTGTGGTGATGGCTCCAACCGCCTTGATTAAATTGCTTCCCACATTGTCTTTCTGCCAGTGTCCCAGCAATCATCAGAGGATCTAAACTGCCAGCATCCGGGCCTGCACTGTGAGACATTCAGGCCACAGATTAGAGAGGCTCCCTCCCTCCCTACCTCCTCCTGCCACATGCAGGTTTCCAGCCAGGATCTGTAGAGGGCAGCTCAGGGGTGCTGTGACTCCAGGAGCGGGGGGAGCCTCCCTCCTCTGCAGCAATAACCTGCTGGGCACCCGAGGCCCGCTCAGCAGGAAGGGCTCCCTGGATAACTGCAGCAGGGCCTCTCAGATGAGCTCCCCTCCACCTCCAGCCAAGGGGAAGGTCTTCCTGAACGCAGGCCCAGCCTTCTTGGTTTTTTCAAACAGAAACTGCAGTGGAAACAGACCAGGTTTTATTTGGCTTTGTGGGCACCGACCCAGGACACTTGAAATTAGCCCCAGACTTTTTTAGGTGCGAATAAATTGTTAACAGGGATACAGAGAACCATCTCTGCCCCCTGTGCAAGGTGTTTCCCCATGAGCCTTTTGAGATTTTGGTTTGTTTGTTTGTCTCATATATGTCGGGTTTATTGAGGTATAATTAAAAAAAAAGAATCTATTCTATTTAGTGTACATTTCTATGTGTTTCGACAAATAAAACCACAATCAAAAGATAGAATATTTTCATTGACCCCTGTATCTCCCCAAAGCCTTTGTAGAAAACCCCACCTCAACCCCTGGCAATCACTGATCTGTTTTCTTTTGCTATAGCGTTGCCTTTAGTCCTGGAAGATTTATTTACACTTTTAAAAAAGAAATAGGGCACTGGAGCAAGAGAGCTAGCAAATTGTTGATATCTGTCTATTAAATCTGGGCAATTAATTCAGGAGCGTTCATTATATTCAATATTCTCTATATGTTAAATCATCTTATAATTAAAAAGAAAATTAAATATAAAAATATTTAAAAATCAATGAACATAGTCCTATGCTGGAATGTACAGCCATTATCAGTGGCACTGAATTTGTCTCCTTGAATATTTTCACAAATAATGAAGTTTTTACCATGCCCACTATAAGATACTTATGAAATATCCTAGTTAGTTTGGTAATAAAGGTCTAGTCAAGCTTTTCCTTGACAAGTGCCACTCACTCTTTCATCAGTGATAACTGGGCTCTGCACTGTTTTCCTGTGAGAATCCAATTGTATTTTTTTCTTTTATTGCTGCTTTTGTTTTGCTGTTGTGGTTGCAAGTGGGAAGTTTTGAGGGTTAAGAAGCATGCACAGAGCAGAGCCCCTTTAAAAATAGCCATTTGAGGTTTATATGGTAAAGAGAAAAAGGTTATGAGGCATCTAGCTGTTCATCTCACCACATCGTCTCCTCTTAGCAGGACTTGGCTAATACAGGGCACTGAGGGAATAAGCATGCTTTTACCTTCATTTTACTCATCTTTTACAAAATAAAGGGGCCTTGGCTTTGGACAGGAAATAGCTAAGCTTTGAAAATAGTTGTGAGGCTTATCCCATTCTTTCATTTTTAATGACTTTCCCTGGCAGTTAATCCCATCTTCCCCTTCTTCTGTGACTACACTTATTAGTATGCTCTTCAGAGAGCTAAGAAAACAAACAAGGCTATCAAAACACAGCTCACGCCAAGTTCCCCTGACTGAGGTGGCAAGCAAGCGTGGTTCCCTGCCCCCTGGTGGCTCGATTATAGAACTCCTACTGTGGTTACCCCCATTGGCTCATCACGCTGCCTGCCTCTGAAATGCTGGGGATGGAAGGTCCAAGATGCAGCTCTGCTACTCACTGCAGCATAGATGGGCATTTTGTTAGTGACTGGGCTTTACTGTATACAAGGCACTTGCTTGTTAAGGGAGTGTGGGCTCCAGAATGTTCCTGTTCACAGATAACCTGAGAAGGCATGGACTTTAAGCCCAGAAGGTCCCACATTGCATTTTCCATGTGGAAAGGGCCAGTCTATAAAATAGGTCAGGAGCTGGCCCATTAGACTCAGCAGACAAGCCATGACTTCAGACAGTGACTCCTCCATCTGAGTCTGTGATATGATCTCCCAGAAAACACTGCTTGTCAGAACCAATGAATAATCATTTTGCAATAAATTGAGGTTATATACTATCAAAAAATATATGTCAGGTGGAATTTTGAGGTAAGTGGGATGCATAACACCATATAAAGTGAGATACAACTCACTGTATTAATATATAAGGAACAAATTTTAATGTTAAGACCAAAGAAGAATTTCATGGCTAGACTATCCTGGGAGACCTTTTAGGCAGAGAGAGCAAGGCAGGGCACTGAATAGTTCTCAAACTGTGACAGTACTGAAGTCAATCCTGTGTGATCATCGTTTAATTTAGATTCTCAAACTGTGCTCTTCCAAAATTTCTAGGTACCACGGATGGACCTCAAATGCAATCACTGCCTTAGGATTAAAAATAATCATATATGCTGGGTCACTTCCGTTTTATAGACAGAAACACCGAGTCAGCAGTGAATTACAATTCTTGGTGCTAGTTCTCACAGTCAGTTAGCAGCAGGGCAGGAAGCAGAATTGAGAGTGTCTGTGTCTTAGATAGGAATTCTAGCCTCTGGAGCAGACATCCTCTCCATTGCAGTAATGAACTGCTTCACCGCTTCCTAAGGTGCCTTCGTCAACTTGTCCTTCTAGGCTGCTGGAGGCTCCGGGTCATTGGGTCATAATGCAGTGTCATCATGTCACAATAATATCAGCTGGGTGATGACAAGAGGGAGGTAAGCCCAGGGTACATGGAGACATAGCAGCACTTTTGTCATGCAGCATATGAATGGCATTATTTTTTGAAACATTTTTCATAAAAGGTGTTTGGGAAATAACATAAAATAAATAAAACTAAAATAACATAAAACTAAAAAAAAAAATGTGTGGATATGGGAAGCAACCAATTGATGTTTCACTCTTTATCTCCAAAATGAGAATTAAAAAAAAAATCTTCCCCCTGGTAAAATGGTTTATTATCTACTTGCTGGCTTCAGCTTTGCTTTTTGTTCTTTTTATTTTCCTTTTAATCCTAACTCAAGGTTTTTGTTTGTTTGTTTGTTAAACCTAGGTATATGCCTAACCAGGAATTGAACCTTTAGCCTTTTGGTGTACAGGATGACTCTCCAACCAACTGAATTGTTGGGCCAGGGCTGGCCTCAGTTTTCCATAAGACATTGATGTTCAATATATAGCCTGAAAACTGTAAAACAAGAATAAGGCTATACTTATGCTGATATTATCATTGTGCAGATAATTTTACACAATAATCATGGCTCTCATCTTCTACTCTATAGAACCAGAGACCAGATATATATATATAGAAGATAAAATCCATGATTATAATATATATATATAT
>JAAGEH010000226.1:21029341-21128539 GCA_011751065.1 Lasiurus cinereus | reverse complement strand
ACATGGCATACAGGGATTGGGCCAAAATTGGCAGTCCAGACCTGGCACTCCTGCCTGCATTCCGACTCATCACCTTGCTGTGCCTGCTGCCACCATTTGGTAGGCTCACTGCTGCAGCAGCCAGCTGTGAGACCTGCATCTGATGCCTGGTCAGCTGAGTGATGCTCCCGCTGTGGGAGCACACTGACCACCAGGGGGGCAGGTCCCATGTTGAGCGTCTGCCCTTTGGTGCTCAGTGCACGTCATAGTAACCTGTTGACTGGTCACTTAGACTTTTTATAGATAGATAGATAGATAGATAGATAGATAGATAGATAGATAGATATGCAAGACCAATACCATTCCTTTATATTTAAAGTAAAGCTAAGAAGAACTAAGAAAACAGTGAGTATGTGTGTGTGAACAACACAATATAATGGTATAATATATATGGATAGATTTTATGATTATAATCCACAGGGAAATAAAATACTAAAATGTAAAACAATAATTTTTGTGATATATTACTTCCCATTGTTGAAACTGAAACAGAATTTCCTGATGAAGTTGATGATGGGATGTAGATAGTTTGGTGGATGTAGATATATAGATAATATATACTTTTCCATCCTTTGGTTTTTTCCCCATTCCTCTGTCCATCTTGCTACTTCTTCACCAACTTGCCCTCTGAACCCTGCCCATGCCCCATTCTGCTGCATGGATCCCTTAGGTCTAGATGACATTTGGTTCATTAGAAACTAGGGATAGCTAATCATGGCCCTGATTTAGTGCTTCTGGAAATATGTCTGTGTGGCATATTTATGGATATATAGAATCATCTGGGATACTTACTAAAAATGCTTATTAATGGTATCTACCCCAGATCTACCGAAACAGATGTGTTTTAAGCCCCCCTGCCTTCTACTTTTACGCATATTCACATTTGAACTTCACTTCCTCGTAGTAGTGATCCTCAGAGGGGAATTTTCTGAAAACAATGCAGGCACAGAAAATCATGCATTGTATTTGATGGTGATGGTGATGGGTGGTGGAGTTCAAATTATCCCACAGCATCCCACTTTGGATATAACCATATAATACCCAGGAAGTGAGTACTGCCGGGGAAGGTACATGAGGAATAGGGGCTTTTCTCTCTCAAGAATGTGTTTAAGTCATTAATATGATGAAAATAATAAACAGTTGCCCTTGGGTTTATGATGCCCTTGAAAGTAAGTCGTTAAAAGAAAAACAAACAATATTTCACACTTAGCTTTTTATATTATAAAAAGACTTCATATATATAATAACATAGAAACTATATAAATGTTTTACACAATGGAAATGATTACTAAATATCAAATCTTTTTTCTGGTTAGATTTGACATAAAAATTTTGAGGGCCAAATAAGTATGCACAAAGCTAATTTTTTTTATGATTACTTGTGGTGGCCATGAAAATGTACCACTCACATTAGAAAGCATAAGTAACTCTAAGATATATGATGATATGACACATGATATGACACAATATGGGATAAGTCCCATCTGCTGACCCTCTGAATCAACCTCACGTTTGTACCTAAGCCAGGCTTCTCTTAAGCTTCTCCTAGTTCATGCTGAGCACAGAGCAGGTAATAGGGCAGACCCTTTCCAGTGAGATGCAGAACTCCCCATAGAGGGACTTGAGCTCCAGAGCTTCCCACTGGGGTGACTGGATCTTTCTTGAAACTGCATTGCAACCCACATTTCTTCCTACTACCTTCTGCCTTCCTTTTCTCTATCCTTGATCTCCATGATGTAGGTGTCTACCTGAAGGCTCTCTCTGCCTCCTCTTGCTCCCTCTTCCCATCTTCTCTTATTTTCTGCCCTAATTAAGTCTCCTGCTCATCTAATTCTGTCTTGATATCTGCTTCTTTACAGACCTGAACTAAAATACTATGCTTCATGTGAAGCACTAATTATCTTCTGTTCATTTGAAGCACTAATCACCACTCTACCAACACACCCATGCACACATGCACACGCACTGGTAGCTTACTTATGTTTTCCTCAACTTACCTTCTTCTTCTTGACCATCAGAGTTGTTTCCTCTGAGTCTCATTCTCATGGTTTCTTGCTTTCTGATGAATGATATTGGATGGTAATGAATTAAGGTATTCTCTTTCTGCATTCTACTTACATATTATATCTTCTTGTTAATATAGTGCTCCAAACAATAAAGATATAAAAGATTCCTACAGATCCCTAAGAACTTCTGTGTGTGGGAATTTTGGTGCTAGTCAGGGGGATGGTGGGGATCAGAGGTTGCTACAGGTCGATATCTACTGTATTCTGTGTAATGGCATAGTCATGACTCACCCCTTTCCTTCTTATCCAGGCCTCCCAGCAGGGATGAAAGCTGGGAGAGTTTTCCCTCCTCTTCAAATCACCATGACAATGCCTTTCTCTCCAGACAAAAGGAGAAAGTAACTTGAAGAGTTGTCTTTGTTTGAGCTCTGTTAGAATAGTAATGTGGAGGAAGTTAGAATCTGCTCAGTAATGTAGTTTCCTATATGTAGTTACACTCAAGCAGTACAAGGTAAGAAAAATGGAGCAAGAGGGAGAAATCTGGCAACTGGAAAGCCATTGCAACCAGGAGCATCTGTAGTGACTACGCAGTTAGACTGTCTGAGTCTCAGCTAATATAGAAAGTAAGTTGACACCCTAAGTTAGTAAACACTGCAAAAAGATCTTGAACACTGAACCCTACAGTACCTAAGGTTTATGGCAGATGAAATAGTACTTTCCAATTTTAATCAGAGTATTCAAAATGTTTTAGAAAGAATAAAATTTAAATGGATACTGAAGTGACTGTTTAAAAACTGATATGTAAATATTTTAAGTAAGGCCTAACATGCTTTCTAATTGCCTCTATATTTATCCTCAATTTATTTACTTTCTCTTATACTTGCTAAATTTGTAATGAAACTTGACAACTTCCTTTGGATGCTTGGTAACTATAGCAATTGGAAGGATAATAAGAAGTAAACATGAAAGTGGCTGTATTTGCTAAGCAAGTCCTTTTAAGAATTGGAGTTGCAAATCAGTTGTGCTAACTAGTGCTGGGCTTTTTCAGTGATGGAATTACATTCTCTCAAACAGTGTTTTACTCACCCATTTTAACCATTTTATCCTCTTCTTCACACATTAATTCTTAGAAAGAATGCTTTTGGGACAGCAGTTAGGGAAAAAACAAATATAAAGTGTCCTATTGCTAAAAAATATATAATTTGACCATTAGTTTTTAAAATCCTATTATAATCTGAATCCAAACTACCTTTCAATATTATATATCTGCTACACTCTGCATGTATTTTACACACCAGTCAAAGCAAACAACTCATTCTTCCTAGAGATGAATGCAGCCTTTGCTCATTCTATTCCACCTTCTTAGAAATCATTAAGATGTGTCCACTCAGCCCCTGGCAACCACCAATCTACTCTGTTTCAGTGAGTTTGACTTTTAGATTCCACATACAAGTGAGATCATGCAGAATTTGTCTTTGTCTGACTTATTTTGCTTAGCATAATGGTGAGTATAATTAATAGCATTATATGAACACTTGGAAATTGCTAAGCGAGTAGACTTTAATGTTCTCACTGCACACAAACACACAAAGGTAAACTATATGAGGTGATGGATTTGTTAACTAATCTGATCATAGTAATCATTTTACAATATACATGGATATCATATCATCACGTTGTACACCTTACACTTACACAATATTATGTCAATGAAATTGGAGGGAAAAAAAGATGCAGGCCATCACTTAAGAACAAATTTCTACTTCACTTTTCCATGATGACTTCCTTGACTATCCAAGCAGGAAATGACCCCTCTATTACCAAAACAAACAGAGCACAAGACAGTTTATAAACACAAATTCGGGAGCTGGTCAAGTGATTTTTTTTAAGTGTCAATGTCCTTGTCTATTAAATAGGGAAAACAACAGTTTCAAAAAGAGTTTGTTTTGAAAATTACATTAGGTAAGTTATGATTATGCTTGTGATTTTGGTTTGGACTTTTCACCTATAGGTTTAAAGTAAACTGTTTGTTTATAAGATTTACCTCTCCACTCAGCTGGCATGGCTCAGTGGTTGAATATCGACCTATCAAGTATGAGGTCATGGTTTCAGTTCCTGATCAGGGCACATGCCCGGGATGCGGGCTTAATTTCAAGTGTGGGGCATGTAGGAAGTAGCTGATCAATGATTGTCTCTCATCATTAATGTTTCGATCTCTCCCTCTCCTTTCTCTGAAATCAATAAAAAATATATTTAAAAGAAGATTTAGTTCTCCTAGTACTTTGTAAGCTCCCAGATGTTCCAGATTGTGTTCAGAAAAAGGTCATAAGTTTTCCAAAGGCATTATGGAACCCAAATTTTAAAAACTGGGCCCCCCAAGTTACACATGTCAGCCTAGGCTCATGCACTCAGCTGATAGAAGCTCAAGGTAAAGGCATGCTCCTGCAGCTATAACAATGCTCCTGAACTCACTGTTCTTCCAGAGACATACGTATTTCATTTTTGGTCTCTTATATTAGTTCTGAAAGGATGTTGTAATTAGCTGTACCAGCAATTCCTGGTTGACCAACAAAAAGAAAAAAAAATCAGGCTTTATGCTGATGGTAAAGATGATGGATGCTCTCTTCTTTTTGGATAGTTTTGCCAGGCATGATTGATTTAATAATAGGTAGGTTTCATTTTGATGCTAGTGGCAATTGGGGAAAAAGTTGGCAAGGAAAATAAGAGAGTGGTACTCTATAGCAGTTATTTAATGAAGATAGCCTAAAAATCAATATTAATCCTTTGCAGACAGCTGAAAATTTCAAACAACTTTAGCAGATGAATGGGCCATAATGTCAGTCAGTAGTATTAGTCTATTCATTGGTTCACTTTTGGACCAAATGAGAACTGTTGTTGATTAAAAATCCATTCCAGGGATGCCACCGCACATGTTAAACAGTTCTTATTTTCCCATGGGGGCCAGTGTTCCTTCCTTTGCCTTTTTAGATCTTTCTTTAATCTCATCAGTTTCCAAGTAGCTCAGTGCTTCTCTGGTGGGCAAATTCTTACAGGCCTTTTGGAGTTCCAGGGTCATCTACCTCCCACCTATGGAGCGAGAGTGCATCTACTACACACACTTGAGATAAGCCAAGGCTATGACAGCTGTAAGGAGAAGCCCAGTAGACCAAATCAAACTTCAGATATGGCCTCGTGGCTAGATTTCTTGTCTTTCTCTGTGCATGTTAGTAGGAGTGGTGTCACAGAAAAGCTGTTAGAAAAATTAACAAAGAAGGAACTGTGAGCCTTCTCTCTTTTGTGCCTAGTAAGTATATCCCAGGGTTTTGTGAATTAGGAAGAAGACCTATTTTTAGTCCTGAGGTTGGCTAGAGTGGTGGGATGCTTGGAGAAATGAACTCTGAGCCAATCAATCTTCCAGGAAACAGAAGTTTTCCATGGTTTTCATCTGTTACTTGCACCTGGTTAATAGAAAGACACATGCCTGAAGTAGCCAAAGCAATTGGAAAGGTGCAGAAGAGATTAAGCGCACCCATGTAAATGGTAAACAGGATCTCTTTGATGAACATGTTGAGATATGTATGCCCATCAAGGAGAGTTGTTTGTCTCTGTGGGAACTTGAAGGTTGAAGGAGCATCCTCTTTCATAGGGAGTGCTTAGTGTCCCCGATCAGTGCAGCACATGTTTGGGTATGACCTCATGTCTTCAACCTATGTTAATGCAATGTATGTTTTTCTTCTGTTTTTGTTATGTCTTTCCATCAACCAAATAATTCTAATTATGGTGACAATGTCAAAAAACCTCAGTTTATAAAATTACCCCTTTCACATTGTTAATTGGAAAAGATCTAGAAAAAATGTCAAAGTTTCCCCAAGGTAATTTTGACAAGAAAGTAAGGAAAGAAATGTCTACAGTGTGGTCCCCTGTAGGACTCTGATGTTAGAGAGAATGAAATGAGATCATTCAAATTTATAACAAGCTGTGATTCTAGGAGTCAGATCCTAATGTCTAGTTCACATCCAGGGGGAAGTGTATTCTTGATCTCTCTGTATATACTTCTAAAGAGAGCAAACTGAAAATTTCAATTAGGAGAGCTTATAGCATTGGAAGTCTAAAAACTGGAGGGAGGCTTCACTTAATTACAAAGAAACTCTAAAATGAGCCCACTGTTACCAGGTTTAGAAAAGAGTGAGAAGTAAAATGAATTTAACTCATTTATTTCTTACTGCAATGTAGGCACAAAAGTAGATGCATTACATTGTTATATTGTTTTACCCTCACGACTTTTGAGAGCTTGTTGTTCTTATACCATGCTAGATGCGGTCATTGGGACTCTGGTCACATTACTGGTGAGTGATGGATTCATTCAGATGTCCCTGGCTACAGAGCTGGTAGTCCACTCTTCCATGTGTACTATATTCTACCCTACATCCAGGCAAAAGAGAATAAGAAGTCCTCTTTGTTGTCTTCTTTTCTTTCACACCTGACATCCCAATCATTAAATTAGATGGAAACATTTATATAGAGACTCCAGTCTCCTCCCTATTTCTATTATGCTGCTGCAAGCTATCAGCATTTCTTTTCTGGATTATGCAGTATCCTCTTCACTGGTCTCCATGTGTTTTCCCTTGTCTTCCTATTGTTTAGTTTGACATAGAAAGTTGAGTGGACCTTTTTAAATGTTAGATCAAATCACTCCTCTGCTTAAAGTTTCTGTACCACAGAGGCAGGTACATTTGCTACAATGAATGAACTTACAATGAGTCATCATTCTCACCCAAGATCCATAATTTACATTAAGGTTCATTCTTGGTATTGTAGTCTATGAGTTTCAACAAATAACCATTAGTATGGTATCATATAGAATAGTTTCACTGCCCAAAAATCCTCTGTGTTGTGTCTACTCATCCCTTCCTCCCCTGTAACACTTAGTGATCAATTATCTTTTCACAGTCTCCAGTTTCACCTTTTTCAGATTATCGGATTTTGAAAATATACAGTATGCAACCTTTTTATTACCTTCACTCACTTAGTAATTTGCATTTAATTTCCCTCCATATTTGACATCTGTATATCTTACAGAGCAAAAGACATTAATTTTTTTATCTTAATGGAGTGTAACTTATCAATTATATCTTTTATGAATCATGTTGTTGGTGTTGAATCTAAATAGTCATCACCTGACTCAAGGTCATCTAGATTTTTCTCCTGTTTATCTTCTAGGAGTTTTATGGCTTTACATTTTACATTCAGGTCTGTGATTCATTTTGAGCTGATTTTTTCGAAGGCTATAATGTCTGTGTCTAGATTCATATTTTTTTTTGCATGTAGATATCCAATTTTTTAAGTACCATTTGTTGAAAAGGCTAATTTTCTCCATCATATTGTCTTCGTTCCTTTGTCAAAGATTAGCATTTGACAAAACTGAACACCCTTGTATGACTTAAAGCATACACCAATAAACTATAAATAGAAAGGAACTCTTTCAACATGATGAAGAACAGTTGGAAAAAACTCACAGATAATATTATACTCAATGGTGAAAGTCTTAAAACTTTCCTCCTTAAGATCAGAAATAAGACAAGGATGAGTGCTTGTGATACTCTGTTCAACATTGTGCTTGAAGTTATTATAGTCAACAAATTAGGCAAGAAAAGGAAACATAAGGCAAGGACTAGAATGAAGGGGGAATGGGTAGGAACTTCATGAGTGTGGGACAAGCTATTGGGGTGATAAAAGTGTTTGACCTAGGTAGAGGTAATCATGATGATGATAATATTAGTAATATGTCATTCATATTCAGACCCCAGCCAATGCCAGAAGGAAGTTCAGGAATGTGAAAGGAATGCTGACTGGAGGTTGCAGTTCTGGAAAAAAAGAGGTTGCTAATAGATGTGGACTGGGATTTTGGATGAAATTTATACCAGAAACCAAATGGAGGTAAAAACTCTCAAATGACTTCAACCAACAGAGCAAGGGAGGATAACAACTTGTGACTCCGTGAGATTAATATCAGTGTTCCTAATGCCACATCCCATGTCTGTGGGGCTAGGGTTACCTGCACACTCCCTATTGTTCATAGGCTCAGTTCAGAACCTGGGCAGGTCCCAGACTGTAGGTGGCAGGCATCGGTGACTCAACTGCATGGGGCTGGGAGAGGCACAGGAACACACTTAATTATAGGCCTGGAACTACAAAGTAAAATGGAGAATTTGGGCAATTACCCTCCTCCCCTGCTTTCTTTCCTTGTCTGCCTCCTTTAGGCAATTATTTCACTTTTACATGAGTCTATACCAGTTTTCTAATCGTACTCTATTTTACAGTATTAATAGATGTGATATAGAAAAGGAGTTCTGTAGAAATGCTGCATTAAATAAAGTTAAGCAGGCTTTATCGTGGCAGGACTTGGGGGAGTTGTTATGTGCACTGACCATTTCAGAATGAAATGTAACATTTGCCCAAACGTCTTTGCCTATGAAAGTTGTGTGTGTGTGTGTGTGTGTGTGTGTGTATAAAATGGCTTGCCATGCCAGACAGATCCTTCAAGGCAGTGGTCAGCAAACTCATTAGTCAACAGAGCAAATATCAACAGTACAACGATTGAAATTTCTTTTGAGAGCCAAATTTTGTAAACTTAAACTTCTTCTAACGCCACTTCTTCAAAATAGGCTCGCCCAGGCCATGGTATTTTGTGGAAGAGCCACACTCAAGGGGCCAAAGAGCTGCATGTGGCTCGCGAGCCACAGTTTCAAGGAATTCCTTTTGGGAAATGCTAATATCGATATTTTCTCCCCTTTACTTTCTTTGGAGCCAACCATCAGAGGGCCTTGCTGAAATAGTGTGGTGCAAAAGAAAGCCCACAGGGTTTGGAATCCATGCATCCAGGATAAGAAACTAGAATAGATTCTAGCCCTGGCAGTGCCACTACATTATGTTGGGCAAGCCGCCTCATCTCTGTGCTTCCCAGTTTGTCAAGGGAAGCCTCCACCTGGCTGCTCTCACAGGTTCTTCCTAAAACAACCTGAAATTCCAAGTGTGAAGTGTGGGTAGATTTCCTTATTTCACCAACATCTGAAAATATTCTATAGGGACTCATCATTTTGCCAAACTTCTCCAAAACCATTTTTAAAAGCATTTTTATCACTACCTTGATTTGAGATGTGCCCTTGATCATATGTTAAATTCCTTTATACACTTCTATCTATTTCTGGATTATTCCATTGATTTGATGAACAGGTCTCATACAATTTAATTATTGAGATATTTTCATTGGTTTTACATACAATTGACTACTTTAAAATGTAGCAACATCCAAGGAACCAATGGGAGTAGAAAATATGTGTCTAAAATGTGTTTGAGAATGTGTAGTTGATGTTCTGGAAGGATGAGTCAGTTGGATGTCTCTCTGCATAATGCTGCAGCTGCCCAGAAAGTTACATCTCAGTTACAGTGGGAAAACTAAGTCAAAAATCTGTATCTTCATTATCCTTGTAGACTATATAGCCAACTTTTTTATTACTAGTCTGGCCATCTGAAGTCATGACCTGGCCTGCCCTGCCTTTTGAAATTTAGTGTTGGTTCTTTCTTTCTGGCTGTTTAACTGCTTGGCTTTCTCTATCATTGCTTTTAAATACCTATGTTCCAGCCAACTTATAAGTCCTGTTTAATGGTCTAGGATAATTGTGTGAATTGGTTACAAAGCTAAATATGCCTGTTTGCCAATCTGTGTGCCCACCTTTGAATAACTAAGTTGTCCCTAACCAAATCCAAAAGCCAAATTGATTAAAGACAAAATATGGCAGTGATTATTTCAATAAACTGGAAGCCTATTTAAAATTGCTTTCCTCAGGGAAAAAAAAACAAAACAGATTTTTTTTGTTGTTGTTTGGAAGCTGTAAATATTCTCATGCAACAGATTTTGCATTGAACCTTTATTGCATGCTTTTAATAAAGGATATCTCCCTAAACTATGTAAACAATAACAACAGCAGGTAACATAGAGCTAATTTATTATATTTTTGAATTTCAAACAAACTTCATCATTTGTACTTAAAAGGAAGCCTTTTGTGCTCACTGGCTTGCAAGATTCTTTAGGTAATTGAAGAAAGTTTCGGAATATATTATGAAAACTGATTATATTTACTCATCTAACATTTTGTGATTCAGAAAATGTAGAAACAAGATATATACTTTACACAAAAATATGTTTGGTTTTTATCCCCAGGAATTTATGTAACTTCTACCTGGGAGGGATTCAGCTAGCCCTTTGTGATGTCTGCATCAAAATATGCAAACTGAAAATTGGTTGTTAAAATACGAGGAAAATGGAGCAGAGCCAAAAAAACAAACAAACGAACAAAAAAACAAATAAAAATAAGTGCAGAAAGGAAATGCTGGATAAGCCTGGCGTGGTGCCTTGTAAGAGTGAATGAAGCATTCACAAAATATATTAAAAAGAAGAAGGATGTTTAAAATGACTCACACTCCACATCCTCTGATACAGACACAAATCTCAGAAGTAATTAAAATAAAGATATCAAAGGGAAGGGCAAATACCCCTGCAAACTCAGAATGGTAAAATACACACAGCATGACCTCGGCTACCATTGAATCAAATAAGCTGTTAATTACAAAAGGATGAACACCCTCTGGAGATAACCGCCAACTCCAGGCAGTCAATAGGATGTGATAACATCCAATACAATCAAGAAACATTTGAGTTGAGCACAGGATTATACATGAGGATTGGAGGTTTAGGAAACATGGCATTTCTGAGTCTAGTAAACAGAAAGCACAAGATGCCAGCTGAGGAAGGCATAGGGTAGGAAAGACAGGTGTGAATTAATCCCTTGGAAAGCGGGAAGATAATGGCCAGTTCTGTTTCTGGCTGTCAGGGAATGAATGCACTAGGATGACCTCTTTTGCATCTCTAACCTTCCATTATGAACTGATCACATGGGTGGCTATAATGTTAAGAAATTCGGAAAACTGTAATTGCTATTGATTTTGGGTTAAGTAGGAAAGTTGTGGATTTGTATTTTAAAAAATCAGGAGACACACTGTGTCCCTGAAATTCTTGGTATTACAGTATTATCACTTATGGTTGAAATGATGGCTGGAGGTATATTTTAAGACAGAGAAATGCATTCTGATGAACATAAGTACCTGATGTTAAAACTATGCATTTGTTACTTTTTGCTGTGGGACAAATTACACCAAAGTTTAGTGGTTTAAAACAACTCACATCTATCTCACAGCTTCTTTGCATCACGTATCCAGGAATAGGTTAGCTGGGTGCCTCTGGTTTAGGGCCTATCACAAAGACCCAATGAAGCTTTTGGCTGTGGCTGCAGTTATCTCAAGGTTCAAACTGGGAAGGATCCACTTCCAAGCTCATTCCCATGACTGTTGATAGCCTTTAGATCCAGTCCTGAGCTTAATTGTGTGGCTGTTGGCAGACCTCGGGTCCTTGCTGGCTGTCCTATAGGGATATCAGTCCTGTGACATGCAGGCTTATACATGGGGCTCTTCAGAATGTGAAAGCTTGCTCTCAAGAGCTGAGAGAGTGACAGAAACAGGGAGACAGAGACAAAGAGAGAGGCAAGATGGAAGCTACTTTTTTTTTTGTCACTTAATCTCAGAAGTGACATCCCATCATCTCTGTTGCACTCTGTTCTTTAAAAGCAAGTCACTAATTCCAGCTATACTTAAGAAGAGGGGATGACACAAGGGCATGAAGACCAAAGGTAGGAGCATTAAGGGTAATTTTAGAGATACGCTCCTACATTTTATTTATTGAAATTTGAGAACCAATAGAACAACATTGAAATACTACTTATAAAAGAGAAGGTTTTTTTTTTCAGCCTCTAAGTAGGTCTTTTTTGCATTATCGTTAACTATTTATGGACAGTAAAGTATGCATGTATGCATGTATGACAAGTATTTAGGCAAGATCAGGAGCTTCGTGCAAGACTCTAAACTTATTTCCTTTATCCCTATATCAATATCGGTAGGTATTCAAGTTAACATCTCAACTTATGCTTTCAAGATCCAAATTGGACCTTTTGTCAACATTGGGCATTGCTAACCACTCCTTCTATAAAAAGTCTCTTGGCTTCTGAGAGTAATGCTTTATTCTAGTTTTCCTTCCACCTCTCTGATTTTGCCACTTAATATTCATCATATACTCTTCCATCTCTGCTTATTTACTAAAGTTTGATATTCTCTGTAGTTTTCTCCTTAGCCTTTTCCTCTATTCACTTTATTTTCTTACAGTCACCTTACACATACCTATGCTTTTACGTATACCTGGATAATGATGATATTGAAAAATACCCATACAGTACAGAAATCTCAACTCCTGATGTATCCCATGTATTCGGTCACTCTTAATTTCTAGTTTAATATTTTTCACTTCACAAGGATTTTATTTTTCAGCATCTTCAGTATCTCAGGTAAGGGCATTTTCCCCTTTTCACGTGGATAAAGATTGTAGACTCCTAATCGGTTACTGCCTCCAGTGGCAACAACTTCAAACTTGTCTTTGTGTTGCCACAATTATCTTTAAATGATTTAATTGCCCTTCCCCTGGCTCCTTATCAATGTGGTGATAAAAATCTAAAAACCTTATCTTGTTTACTTCCTTCTCCAAATCTACCAAACATGCAATGAATGCTCTAGTCATTTGGAACCACTTGCAGGGTTCTGAAACTGCTTTCTCACACAACTGTACCTGTGCACACACTGTTCCTCAGCCTTGTGTATTTTTCAGGCCTCTTCTAATTGGCCGATTTCTATTTATTTTTACTCCCCACATGCATAACTAAAGAATAGCCAGGTCTAGAAGACTTCTTTAAATTGGCATTCTCCCCACTTCTACCTCCATCCTAGCCCTACACACATGCATACTTGCACATATACAATTACAGCACATAACCACAGGCTGACCCTAAATACTCTTCTTCTGTCTCATAACATCACAAGTTACCTGTACCATTGTCATGAGCATTCCGCACTGTGTTTATCTGTTTAGTTATGTGTCTCCCCTATTAGGCTGAGGATGATCATCGCAAGGGAAATTTCTTATACATTTCTGTATTCCCAACATCTAATTTAGAGTCCAACATAAAATAGGTGTATAATAATGTGTTATCGAATGAACAAAAACATGGGTTCATGAATGAATAAATGTCACATTCTCACATTTTGACCATATCTTCAGTTTAATATATTTAATTTTTATGAGAACCCTGATTTTTTTTAAAGAGCATAGAAGAGTGAAATTTCTAAGAAATATGTACCCAGCTATCTCTTTGTCCCACTGGGTAAGAAACAGTAGTTGGAGTCTTTGCAAATTTGAAAGGAAGAGCCACATTTTTTTGAGCTAATTACAAAACTATGTCTACCAAGCACATTCACCAGTTGACCTCTGTGTCCTATGGGCTCACCTATAATTTTCTTGGTGCTTCTAGCCACTTGGCTGCTGTGTTGTGATTAGTTACATTCAGAAGGTTTGCTCTTCTGTGAGAATGGAGAGTTTTCTCTGTCCATGCCCAACTCTTCTGGGCTTAGTGGGACAGTTGGGAAGGGAGGTGAGCCAAGATTGTAAAGGTTTGCCTTTGATGAAACAATCACCTTTGCAGACATTCTGTGGAAGAATGGACAAGAGCTATAATGAAAGCCTAACTTCAGTCAAACAAATTCAAGTCTAGAGTTTTAATTGTGGTTGAGGTTCCAGAATCTCATCAGAGTAGGACTAGTTATTATTGTGTTGAGTGATTCACAGGGTGATAATAACATAGCACAGGAGTTGTTTTTGGCCTGTCTTAAGAATTTAAATTCCTTATAGATACCATCTTATTACCTCTCCAAACATGCCTGCATCTTAAAAGAAAGCATTGAACCTATGCTCACAGGTAGGTGCTTGAGTCTGTTTCACTGCCTAGGGGCAGGGACACACCTAATACATACTAGGAAAGTGACATCTAGTATGGTCTAATTGTGGGCCCTTAATGCCCTTTATTCTCCCTGGAGTGGAGTCTCTTAGTCTGTTTATTATTACTACCCCGTTTCCTCGAAAATAAGACAGTGTCTTATATTAATTTTTTACTCCCAAAGATGCACTATATCTTATTTTCAGGGGATGTCTTATTTTTCCATGAAGAAGAATATGGTACACATTATTGTTGAACAAAAAAAGGAAATTTATTACCTGTATACAGTACGGTAGTAGTTGTCATCACAAACCAGCTCACTGATTGGCCGCAGAGCACACGGAGCTGTTCAGGCAGTGTGAGGTCTCTTTAAATCAGGAGTCAGACGCCTTATGGTAGCTTCGGAGGCTTTATATTCTGGGGAGTCCTTAAGTTCGGGGGAGGCCTTATTATCAGGGAGGTCTTATTTTCAGGGGGGTGCCTTATATTACAGCGAGAGGCAAAACTGGAAGTAGGTCTTATTTTCGGGGGATGTCTTACTTTCAGGGAAACAGGGTAATAATAATGATTTAGGGTCCTGAATTTGTGTGTGTGTGCGCGCCCTAAATTTGCCAGGGTATGCATATGTATATAACTAATGTGAAATTTTAAGCTGAAACGTTATTTTATTTTAATTTTGTGAGTTCATTCATAGAGCTCTGAGTTTTTATCCTCCCTAAACCTCCCCAGGATACAGACCATATTACCCCCTCCTGGTTACCTTTTCTCTTTGGACAGAAGTGAATTGATAAGTCTTCATAGATTAAATGTTTCAATTCTAGCTTTAAGCAAGACTATGAAAAAGGCAAGTTTGTGACCAAAAATCTTTCCTTTCCTGGTAGGCCACTGCTCACTCCCTTCATTTCCCTCCTTGTCCTACTTGTTCAGTCATCCTTGTGATGTTTTTATTCTTTCCCTGTTGTTTGATGCTTCATTCATCCTAACAGACCTCGACATAAAATGGTACACATGCTGCTTTTTTTAGGTACATCAACCACTGAGCCACATGGGCCAGGTATGCCTTTGTGTTAGTGATGCATATTCATGAGGCTCACTTGGAGCACCCACCCTGTCTGCTTCCTGCCTTCTGGTTCCCAGCACATGGCACATGATTAATATTCAGTTAGCCTAGATTCACGGTTTGATTGATTTCTGGTATGGTCACATGTCTAGATTGCAGGCTTTATCCCCAGTAGGGGTGTGCAGGAAGGAACTGATCAATGATTCTCTCTTATCGTTGATGTTTCTATCTCTCTTTTCCTCTCCCTTCCTCTCTGACATCAATAAAATATAATATATTTTAAAATCCTCCAATGATGGTAGGAAAATAATAACCCCAACTTTTTCCAAGTTTAGACTTAATGACTTTCTTAATAAAGGCATGGAATCTAAGAAAAATACTGTACCTTCTTTAAATTCAAGAACCAGCATTTATGGAATATGTATGTATTCAGTGCTCACCTATAATGAAGAATGCAAAGTAATTAGCAAGACAGTTTCTAACATTGGTTTCACCCACTTCAGCAAATGCTGCCAAGATCTTCATGGCTAATTTAGCATCTTGCTTATACGGGATAGGTGGATAATATTTTCATTATAGGTAAGAAATAGGACTTTAAGAAATTCATTACTTGTAATGCCTACTATGGACAGTTGCCATGCATCATTGCATTTCATACCAGTCCAGGATTAGAAGAGAGCAACTTAAATGAACAGAACTTTAATTGGACTGGTATCTAAGAATGCCTGCAAATTTTTTTCTCTTTTTGAATGGAAGAGCACTTCATTTCTAAAAGTCTTCACAATGTAAGTTATTCTCTATTTGAATAAAAATATTGGCGAAATTTAACTTTGTTTTAGCACAGCAATTAAGCTTTTGCTTTAGAGGGGAGTTTAGCTTACTCGTGATAATGGTAATCATCATGAAACATTTCGTTAAAAATTCAGGGCCTAGACAATTCAGCATTGGGCAAAAGTAGATTTACATGTTGTGAGTACACATAACACAGAGTTTAAGATTGTATTATTTTGTATTATTTATTATTAACATACTTTTGTCCACTGCTGTATATGTTACACAAAATATAAGTACTCTTTTCAGAGAACTCTGTATATTCTTACATCAGTCCCCTAAACATAAAAATTTAATTTTCCTCCTATTTCAAAGATGTGAATAGGAGTCTCCAAGTAAAGGGACATGCCCAAGGTGACATAAGTGAGACAAGTCAATCATCTTTCTACTCTGCCTTATATCATGCATTTGAAAATAGGCAAAATTGCTAAATTGGTAAAGATTGTCTTATTTGACTTCCTATTTGGGGCTTTTATTTATCCTTATACCCTTCTTGAAGCACTCTTAACCCTTGTCTTCCATTATATTCTTCCTTTTACCTTCACAGATAATCTTTCTCTGCCCACTCATACTTAACATGTTGATAGTCCTCAGAATTCTGCCCTAAACCTTTCTCTTTCTTCACTGTACTCAATATTTCTGGAGGACATCTTCCTATAGCTTCTTCTATCCCCTGTATAACCCCACACAAATTTGATATTCAGACTTCTCTTCTACTTTATATCTCTGCCTCAGTAATTTATAGCTAGTATAAGGACAACATATCTTTTAATTGAACTCTTGCTCATTTATACATGCTTCTGTGGTAGAAGAAAAAACTTACCCTTCAATGTTCTTTTGGCTGGCCTAATAATTAAATGTACATGAGACAGACTAACAAGAGATGATAAACAAATTTAATTACATGCATACATATGGGAAGCCCACATACATAATAGAATCAGAAACACTACATACATGAGAGGTTCACAGATAGGAATGGAAAATGAGGCATATATATGACATTCTCAGATAAGGATGAGATAAGGTGCCTTGGGGCCTCAGGGGTCATTGTAGGATGAGAGTAAGAGCAGATGTTCAGTAATTAGTAGTTTGCTCTATTCTATAGACAGGTCAAAAAAGATAATCTCTGATAATCTCATATTATACACAAGGGCCCTAACTTAAATTTTTCTAGATAGTTAATGGAGTGGTGGTGGGGCTGACATTTCTTTTAACCCTCTAGGGTCAAAGTTGCCTTTGGTTTAACATAATCTACATAACAGAGTCACATCTTGGGGTAACTTGTTCTAAACCCCTACCTTCCTCTTTGTGCTTCCCATATCTTAATGGCACCACCATCTACCCAGTTGCCCAGGCTGAGAGCTTCAGAGACATCTTTCAGCTTTCATTTTTCCTTACCTTGTATATATAATTGACTTCCACAGCTGAAGATTTTAAGAAACAGATCTTTTCTGCCCATTTTTCTTTAAATTCTCATTTCAGTCCTGATCATCAATCTCTAAATCTTTTATTATAGTCACCTATATATTTCAATGCATTTCCCTGATTATTCTTTTACTCAATGCATTCTATTCTATTCCTCCTACCTGAGAAAATTCCTTTTAATCATATCCAGGAAAATAAGGAGTATCATATTCAATCTGTTTTCCTCTCTTGTAAGAGATCAAGTCTGTACTTTATCATGTTCTATAACAACTTGCAAAGCTTGTCTGGTTTTATATCAACCACCTTCCAAAACCTCATCAAAGTAGGAGGACCCAGCCAGAGTAGCCACAAGCCAAGTGCTTGAGCAGCAGTAACTACTTCAGCCCCCTGGGTCTTGGCAGCTGCTGCACTGACTCAGCCAAGTTCCCCATAAAATGATTACAACATTTTTTAAAGGGCCTTTGTTCTTGATGTGTTTGAGATGCATGTTATCTAGACTTTAATGCAATCCAAAAGGAGGACAATAAGCAGACAGAAGTATAGCTAAGTCAATGGTAGCACAAAAATATCTCCTAGATAAAATAATAAATGAAAATCCTTTGCCTCTTTGTAAAAGTGCAACCGCCCATGATACTATCTTGTGCTTCACTCCCAAAACTTGCCCCTGGGGTTGGAGGTGGGGTGGAATTCTGTAGCAAAGTAAGGTACACATATAGCCTCAACCTTTTCTTCTACCTTTTTTTTTAAGTGGAGTCTTTGCCTTATTTTAATAGATTGGGTTTATAAACTTACGGGAATTTGAATTTACATATTTTCTTTTTCAGTTTTTGATACCTATATAGTTTCAGGAGTTTAAGCTAAAATGTTTAATCAAATAGCACATATTCTTGAATTGTTAGCACTAGATGAAATTGTATAGATAGCCTTATTCAACTCATTATTGAGAAACATGAGGCTGTAAGTAGGGGAACAATGGATCTGTAGTCATATGACTAGTAGATATCAATCATATCCATAATATGATTGTGTTGGCTTCACTTTACTTAAGTCAGTGTCCTTTCTAAACTCTCATATGAATTTCTCACACACACACAAAAAAAAATGGTTTGCATCAGAAGCACCATAATGAAGAGGATAACTCAGAATAGACATTGGAGACAGACCAACCCAATCCAAATGCTAGCTGTCTAATTCTTAGCTCAGTCAAGTTAATTAAATTTGAGGCTCAATCTTCCTGTATTAAAATGGGTATAAAATTAACTATCTCATAGACCTGATAATGAGAGTTAAGTAAAAGTATGTATGTAAAATGTTTACATTGTGCATAGCATAGTTTTTTTCTTATTCAAAAAACAAAGAAAAAACTGCCAATTATATAATATATTACATATTTACTGGCTTTGTCTGAACTTTAAAAGAAAATAAATTAAGCACATAGCTCTTGGATATAAGAAGTGCAGATATAACCACACCAAAGAAGTGCAGATATAAGCACATCATTTTTACTAGTTTAAAATGGAAATTAAGGGACTAGCCTACCTACTCCAAGGATTATCTTGAAACCAGAATAGAATGACTTACCCATGTAACCACAGTTAATCAGATGAATTTAAGATTTTTTTAGTTAATAAAATATATACATTCTGAACTATAATTATACTGTAAATAATATGACTAAGTTACATAAAGTGAGTAAGTGCCCCATAATACAGAGATATATGTTCCTGGAGAAAAGGCCTAGTGGAGGTGGAGGGTGATAAGCCGGGCCAAAACTCCTTGACAAGACACAATGAGCTGTGCGCTGAAGTTGGCAGGAAAGGAGGGACCTGATTTAACAGCGAAAGGGCATTTATGTGTGGGAGAAATTATTGCGTAGATTAAGGTTAAGCAATTTGTTTCCTTGACAGTGGATGAAATATTCTCAGCTTAAATGCCCTAAAAAATCTATTGTGTAACCCAAATGTTTGTCTTCTATCTTCCCTTATCTTTCCAATCAGCACACTCAACAATTACACCCTTTGCTCAAAGGCACTCCCACTCGTAAGATCTCACCCATAAATCAGGGAGCAGCTTTAAATAAGTGCTTTGCCACCTTGTGTTGCAATAGGACATACCAATAGGACATAATCTCTACAGTGGGTTTTTGTGGGAGCTGCAATCAAATCCAATTTAAATATGTATGGTTCCCCACTCTGCCTTTCGGCAAAAAACAAAACAAACAAAAAAAAACTAAATTGCCATGGGAAGAAATTAGTAATAGCAAACATAGAATGGTGCCTCCCACTTATAGATAAGAACTGCTGTTAGAAGATTGTGTGTATGTGTGTGTCTATGTGTTATAAATAAATAAAAATTCAGATGTGAGAAAATCCTTAGCTTGGCTACTGATGGACATTTAAGAAGTTGAGAACAGCTGGCTTTCTTATTGTGTTTCTCACTTGAGAAGCTAGAAGAATGTGAAAGATTATCTAGTTCACTGGTTTCCCAATCACATTCCCAAGAGCCCAAATGTTTCACAGAGGGAGCTAGCAGGTTGATCCCCACCACACACACATTTGATTCCTGTCATATTCCTGTCATAGGTATACTTGCTATCAAGAGCAGTGCATCTTGGAAAGCACTTGTGACTTAAAAAATACAGTCATTTTAAGTCATCTGACTTACAGGCATTTGTGATTTAAAAAGTATTTGTTTCTAGGCAATTATGATGAAAGATTCCATTGGGCCCATTCTAGCTAGCCAACTCCCAGGGAACTAAAGTGAGGGACTACTTATTTTCTGTCAACAGAAATTCCCCTGACACTCAGCGATAGTCCTCAGTCAGGCTCCCTATAGTCTCACCTATACACCTGTCTAGGCCTTGTGGTTCCCAAGAAGGTTTTTAATAAATTCCAGCACCTAAAGCAGGTGTGACCTTGATAACACAAATAATTTCTCAGTGTAGGTAGACAAACTTTATATTCTAAATTGGAGTGGCGATTACCTGTGATGCCTTGCAGGGCCATTCATTGCTGACTGTCCATGTTACCTACATCATTGTCTAGTAACAATCACACTGTGTGCTGCCATGACAAAGAAGTGTTTTTGAACAGGGATACATTAATAAAACACCTAAGCATATATGAGTTCAATAAACATGAACCAAGAATTGCATATTTGAGAGTTTTTGATATTCAGTTTGTTTAAAAGTTCTACCCCAATAAAAAAATCTAAAAACTATTGATTAATCATTTGTTCTTGTGGAAAAGGAAACCAGAGGCCAAGGAGATGAAGTGAATTTTTTAGTCACACAGTGTTTAAATGACAGAGCTGGAATTAAAATCACTGGTATTTGGCTAAGCATTCAGAGTTATTGGCCCCTGCTCTTCCAAACAGAACTACGGAATTGTAGGATGTCAGAGTGTAAGGGGTACTAGAATCCAGTTAATCATCAGTTTTCAAAAGCACAGGTGAATGATTGAAGGATGCTGGAATCCCAGCTTGAGTCTTGAATTCTGGCACTACCTAGTCATGTAGATATACCCTCTTTATGCTTCAGTATTCTCAGAAAACTTGTTTGTACTTAATTATTGTTCTGGGTCAGTGAATTTTAACTGTCCAATTTGTAACTGTTTTGGGTGTCAGTAGCCTATTAACCCTTGGAGAATCTCCTCTCCCTCAATCTCCATCATTTGGTGTGGGTGAGACTAACCCCTCTGCTAAAGGTGGGCAAGTGTCCTAGGCTTGGCCACTCAGCATCACAGTGTATGGTCCCAGCATCTACCTGACCTCACCTCCACCAGAAAGAACCAGGTCTGGGTTTTGGTTTCTCTCCACGATGATGTTTAAATCAGAGAATGTGGGCCAAGGCTGTAAGGGATGCATGTGAAGAAAACATGGCAGCGAATGAAGCCACATAAAGGAAAGGAGAGCTACAGTCTTTGTGCCCTCATCAGAGGCTCTGGATCCAGTATAATTAGCCAAGCGATTTCATCTTTTTATGTAAACTAGTTCAGATTAGATTTTGGCCATTCACAGCCTTAAAAAAATCCTGAAACAAAAATCTCTGGAACAGTTCAGCATTAAATTTGCACAGTTTTATGAAGAAGGTGTGAGCAATAACAAATGCACTCGGAAATATAGAGTAAAATATGAAATGAAATGCTTTTAAAATAGTGTTTTAAAAGCTCTTTGAACATTTCTCATTGTTTTTAGTCTTTGAAGTTACCTACCAAGGTTTAGTGCTTTGGAAATGAGTACGTACCTTTTAAGAGAGTAGCCTACTTACACTAATGATACATTTTTTTACCTCTAATCATTAGAGGAAGAAAAGGAGTGAAGGGGACAGGACAGACCCAAGGCCATTGCACCATACTTTTAGCAGCGTTCTAAATGTGTGGATTAGATTTATTTAATAATTGTCTTAACAGGTTGGACCATTTTATCATTAACTTGAGGTATCATACATTTACAGTACCATTCCCTCATTAAATATTCTTTAAGAAGATTTCAGTTGAGTAGAAATATTTTAAATGAGGCGCTGTAAATCTTTTTTCTATAATGAATTTATTCCTTTCTATGGAATTAATTAAAATCATTTGTGGACAAGAGATATGCAGTGAATGAATCAAGTGGTGTTCAGCAAAGGTTAAAGAGTAACTGCCGTTAAATGAAATGAAGCACATTGTGAAGGCAATGTGTTAATGGGAAATTTTTATACTTACACGCACCAACAAGAAGTTCATTATTCAAATAAATTATGCTTATCGGAGATTGCTGTTTCCTACCCTCTTTCCTTCCCTCCCTCCTTCTTTTTTTCTTTCCTTTCTTTCTTCCACTCTTCCTTTTAAAGGAAGAAAATTGGCTTCATTCCTGTTCTGAAACAAACCTATGTGTTTGTTGAGAATCTGGATATTGAGGTACAAAATTGCCATAATTTTTTTTCCTTAAATCCAGAGTCTTCATTCTTAGATAGGCCATGGTAAAAATAAGACAAGAATGGTGAGAGAGCTAAACTTTAAAACTAGGGGAAACATCTTTTCAAATATAATTCACAAACCGCGAATGGAAATGTCATTGCCTCACTCAGAGGGTTAATCACTTTCTAATTTGAACTGGCAAATTTTATAATGACACTGTGAAATTAGCAGCATTTTATTGTGTTAATTATCTGTAGGATACTACATCATTACTTCTCATAAATGTAAATGAGATTGTGTCTCCTAGGACAATACACAGACAAGGTGAATTTTTATTGGCTATTTATGGGTTTCTAGTACAGTCTTTCTACATTTTTCTTCTCTTATAAAATACTTTTAGTATTGGCTTGCCATGCAAATTTATCTGTATTTTATTTAATATAATATTTTAAAGGTCACTAAAGCTCTCCTTAGCTCATTTGAACTCATTTTCACTCAAAGCAATGTTGACTATTAAAAACCATGTCAAGCTGAAACTGGTTTGGCTCAGTGGATAGAGCAGCAGTCTGCGGACTGAAGGGTCCTGGGTTCGATTCCAGTCAAGGGCATGTACCTTGGTTGCAGGCACATCCCCAGTAGGAGGTATGCGGGAGGCAGCTGGTCGATATTTCTCTCTCATCGATGTTTCTGACTCTCTATCCTTCTCTCCCTTCCTCTCTGTAAAGCATCAATTAAAAATATATTTTAAAAAAACCAAACATGTCAATGTCAACTCAATCAACCAAGACTGAAGACCACAGTCTTACTATAATAATAAAAATTCAGCCATTCCTTTTAAAGATACTTAAAAAGATGTTGCTCATTCACTCACTAGTTTCAAATATGTACTTTGGAATGAACAAGTAAAATGTTAAAGGTATTTTTAATAAATAATTAATGTGGCAGTTAACAAATACAGAGTGAATTGCCAATCAACGTTGACAGATACTGTTGGAGTCCTACTCTGAATGAGTCACCACATGAAACTGTAGAGAGTATAAAGGAAAATAATAGGCAGTTCTGAGACTAAAAAAGTAACAAGCTAAGAGACAGAAGGAAAACAAATACAGAAAATATTAATAACATATAACCTAAGTGAAGAGCTTTTAAGATTAAAAAGGCAAGGGATGTTGGTCACATGCTGATGATAAATATCATAGAAGAAAGAGATGTCATTTAAGATGAACTTTTGACAGAAAAAATAGATTTTAATAGCCTAAGATAGGGACAGGGCATTGTGCTAATTATTTTAATAATAATAGTAACTACCTATTGAACAACTACTATGTGACAACACTTTTTATACATTAACATTCATTACCCTAATAGCCTTGCAATGTAAATATAATTCCTGTTGTATAGAAGATGAAGTTGGAAATAAGGATATTAAATAATATTACCAAGATCACACAGACAACAAACAGAGCCAAAATTTTAATCCATTTTTGTTTAGTGTATAATTCTGCACTGCTTTCAATATAGGATGGTGCATCTAAAAGCAAAATTTTTCAATAGGCATTTTCACACTGCGTAACCAATAACTGTGGTTTCTAGTTCTGAGGATAAATAAAAAACAAACCTCTTTTTCCTCAGATTTCTCATATTTACAAAGAGGGAGAAGCCCTAGCTACTTATAGGTTTAAGATAAGGATTGTATAAAGTAATTAATGTGAGCGCTTAGCATTGTATCTGGCATTCATTAAAAGACATAGTTATTATCATTGCTGCTGATTGTAATTATAGTTGGTGTTGTTGTAGTTGAAAGTAAAGTCAATTTTCTGTCTCTCACATAATTTGTTTCCTTTCTCATTTCAGTTAGTTGCCCACCTTTCAAATGTTTCAACTTTTCTGGTCCTTTTGTATATAGGGTGAGGCTCAAACATAAATGATGGATCAGAACTAGGCTTATATCACTGGATTAACTTTTACACACTTAAATGAAAGAAGATAATTGAAACTAACAATTTAAATGTACCTTTAATATGATAAAACAAGCAAAAAATATATAGCCAGACCCTACAGTGTTCATTGCTATTCTTGGTGACTGGCTATACAGAGAAATAGAGCACAGCTCCACTATTTAGGAGATAAGACAATCATTCAAACAATGTTAGAAAATAGAAACTGGACTATAATTAATGGCTTAATTATGAAACATAAATTGTGAATATTATAGGAAGACAGAAGAGGGTGGATTCCAAGGGCGAGGCATAACCCCTTAATGGAGGTGGTACCTGAATTAATTATACCTTGTACAGTGAAGATAAGATTGGATGAATGGCATGGAGTCCTGTGTGGATTATGTTTGTCCAAGCTATATTACCACAGAAAACTATCTCTGTTGTGGAATTATCAGAATACATTACCTCTTACTTCAGAATTGAGTTATACGAAGAATTTGAGGAAAGAGTTTTGACTGCAGCTAAATATGACTAGGAACATTATAAAAATAGAACTGTTGCGGTAATAAGCCTCTACAATTCCATACCTAGCAAAGTTGCTTTTTATATGTGAAAGAAACATATTATAAAAATAGTACTAATGTTAAATTGGGTCTAGTAGATTAGGTTATACAAATTCCTTTTCATTAAAACTAAACAGTAGATAAGAGTGGGTAGGAGGAAATAAAAGCATAAAAATTTTCTAATCATGCCCTGGCTGGGTGGCCCTGTTTTTTGGAGTGTTGTCCCATATATCAAAAGGTTGCGGGTTTGATTCCTGGTCAGGGCACATACTTAGATTGTGGGTTTGATCCCTGGTCGGAGTGTGTACGGGAGGCAACTGATCTATATTTCCCTATCACATGGATCTTTCTCTATCTTCCACTCTCTCTAGAATCAATGAAAAACATGTCCTTGATAAGGATTAAAAAATGCTTTACTCATCTTTAGAGAGATAATTTGCTTCTTCCTTTATTTCTTTTGTTCATTCATTAATTGGAACAAGGAATTTGGAAAAATGAGGTATCTACTAAAGCATCATCTGGAAAAAAAAAAGACAACCAGTTATAATATTTAAAATAAAATTACTATTTTCAAGGTGAGTAGATGAAAACCAAAAGAAAAGATAAAATAGTAGAAGTAAAAATTAGCATGTTGACAAAATAAATATAAAATGTGTTAAAAAGTCAGTATGTAAGGGCAATGACTCAGAAATTAAAACATGATAGTAAATATATAACTAAAGTAAACTGATGAATAAATGTTAAAAGGGTTAAAGATCCCCATTTAAGTAAAAAGATTGCTAGATTGGGTCAGAATATCTAACTATACAAAATCTATAGGAGCCATGAATAAAACAAAGTGATTTAGAAATATTAGGAGAATAGCCAGGCAAATGCAAACAAAAGGGAAGTAGGATTGGTAGCATTCCTATAAAGTAAAACAGAATACAGGACAAAAGGCATTGGTAAATACAGTGGTACCTCGAGATACGAGTGCCCTAACATCCAAGATTTTTGAGATACGAGCCCCATAGAGCGAGCGATTTTTGCTTTGAAATATGAGCAACAGTTGAGATACGAGTAATGGCGCGGATTGGCTGGCTGCACATGACCACCAGTTTACCGCAACTCGAGCGTCTCATAGATTCCCATGCCTCAAGGTTACGGAACGAATTAAACTCATATCTCGGGGTACCACTGTATAGACATATGTTGATCAATAGTAAATTCCATAATGAACATATGTATGTGGCTAATTACATATGATCAAAACATATACAACAATTATTTTTAAATATTTTTAAAAGTTGATAGTCTGACAAAACAAACATATTACTATTTGCTTCTATAATTCCACAGAAGTAATATTATTACATCATTCCAAAGAAATATTTTTAAATAAAAGTATCAGGTTACAAAACAATACATTTAAAGTATAGCAGAGATTGTTTGATGGCTCAGCATACTCATTTCCTTTCTTCCAGGGCACACAGTAAATATTTTCCAGCCTCCCTTGACTTGGATAGGGTCATGTCCATTGAGTTCTAGCCAATGGGATGTAAGTGGGAATAATCCATGCTATCCCTAGGCC
Source organism: Lasiurus cinereus (assembly GCA_011751065.1). Lineage (NCBI taxonomy): Eukaryota > Metazoa > Chordata > Mammalia > Chiroptera > Vespertilionidae > Lasiurus > Lasiurus cinereus. The sequence goes on along the minus strand of JAAGEH010000226.1, from coordinate 21,102,274 downwards.
TGTCCCTTAGACTCTCCCATAGGCTTTTTGTTCTTCTGTGGGAACATAGACACCTAAGCTCTGCTAGGAAGATTGTGAAGCCACAATATGAAAGTAGTCTGGGTGGTCACATACACCCGATTTAGACATTGTACAAGAGAGACCTAAATTTCTATTATGTTTAAATCATTATATCTTTGGGGGCTGGGTTTTATACCAGCATGCATTGCATTAACTAATATAGTGATTGTAATTTGTGTGTATATGAGTGAGAATATTAGTGTACGGTGTCTGCGTTTTTATACATACGTATTTTGCATGATTATTTGCTCCCTTGAACATATGGATGTATTTTTAATTACCTGAAAATAAAAATTAATCGTGTTTATCATTGGGTGACAGAATTAGAGATGATTTCTGTTTTCAGTATTTACTCTTATTTTTCCGATTTTCTGTGAAGAACTTGCATTACCTTTATTACCAGAAAAATTTCAGCTTATTAGATTTTTAAACAAGAGAAAAAGCAATCTCCTCTCTCAAATATCTTATACGTATGGAGACAAGCTCCTTGTACATTAATGAATTGTGAGTAAACATACATGTCTTAAGAGTTTTTAAGAGCTTACTAATCACAGAAAAGACTAGTCATTCTTTCATTTATTCATCAAACATTTATTGAATACCAATTCTTTCTCTGGTCCAAGGCCAGGCACTAGAGACACGATGACACAGTAGATATGCTTTTATCTTCAGAGAGGAAGTAAAGTTTCTATCCTCTGCATTCATGGTCTATCATGAGATATGGTTATATAAGCTAATTACAGTACAGTATGATGATTACAACAGTGTAGGCTAGTGATAGCCTCGGCCCTAGACAAGAGAATAATGAACTCTATTTTAGTAGTCAGAGGGATTCTCATGACAGGAGACTGCTGAGCTGGATTTTAAAGAATAAGTGTGTTTGCCAAGTAGATAAGCAGAGAGAGCATTCTAGAAGAGCTATTAACACATGTAAGAAAGCATGGCATCTTTGCAGATACCATGTTAATTGCATAGAATGGCAGAAGTGCAGCTCCATGGAGGGAAGACAAAGGGGAATAAGTGGCAGAAGATGAAGCTAGGTGAGGACAGATCATAAAGGCTTCAGAGCCAGACTATTATTTCTGAAGGATTTTAGGTAGAAGAGAACTGTGATCAGATTGGCATGGTGGAAAGATGTCTTTGTCAGAGTGAAACATGGTTGGGAGGCTGGAGGCTGGGTTAATCCAGGTGGTTCATAGCTTCAGCCCCATCTCAGGAAAGAGCTGGACAAGTGGATGGGAGTTGTCCCTCTGAGCATTTCCGAGAACATCCACCACTGCATGAGCACCATATGGCACTGCCTGACTTGATATTCTGTCACCAATACTGTGCCTTGAGCAACCAAACAGACTCAATCAGCACAGGACATATACTGACATTTGTTTACTTCTCTATTGCTATCTACATAGAAAATACCTATCTGCTCAGATAATCCTTCCTGCAAATTTAGGAAGACCTGCAAATGACTAAATCTAATCTTGAGGTCCTTTTCCTGCAACCTAATTTTGAGACAGCTTCAAAGATATGTCTAGCACCTGGGGCCCAAAATTTACAAAATAGTAACACATTTTCAAGGACAGTTAAATATTAGCTAATTTGCTGCTGTGCACTTTGAACACCCAGTGTTGATGTTCAGCCTTACCACCCAATGCTGTAAAGGCCTGTTTTTTGCTTCTTTCCCATTCACCATTCAACAGATTTCTGGGCAAATCTCTTTTCCCTCTGCATCCTTCTTAAATCTCTTATACACAAATTCAAAGGGAAACAAACAAATTAGCAGTGAGCAAAAAGTTGTATTTTGCTTTTACAGTAGAGTAACTATTTGCAGGTATCATATATCTTGGCTCTCATTGTGCATCATAAAGTCAAGTACAAGGGGGGCAAGGCTAAACTCATCTAGATAAGAATCTGTATTAGCTTCCTAGATATACTGTAATGATCACCAATTTGGAAACAACATAAGTTTATTTCTTCACAGTTCTGGAAACCAAAGTCCAAAATCAAGGTATTAGCAGAACAGCACTCCCTCTGGAAGCTCTAGGGGACAATCCCTTTTGTGCTTCCTAGCTTTTCGGGGCCACTTGGTGCTCCTTGGTGTGTGGCTGCATGACTCCTGTCTCTGCCTCTGTCTTCACCTTCTGCTCTCTGTGAGTCTCTTACAAGGGTACTTGTATTGGATTTAGGGACTACCCAGGAATTCAAGATGATCTTATCTCAAGATCCTTAACTTAATTACACTTGCAAAGTCCTCTTTTTCCAAGTAAGGTTACATTCACAGATTCAGAAAGTAATATGGAGACATATTTCTTGAGGGCACCACTATTCAACCCATTGCAGACATCAAGGAGTTAGAATCTCATAGCCAGAAAAAGTATATAAATCTGTGAATGCTCAGAGCACTTACAAACTCCTTGAGGGCAGGAGTTATATTTTTAATATTTTTTAATTTGATAAATTTTTATTGTTCAGATTATTACAATTGTTCCTCTTCCCCCCTCCCCCATAGCTCCCCTCTATCCAGTTTCCACCCCACCCTCTGCCCTTACCTCCCCATTATTGTTCTCATCCATAAGTGTAAGATTTTTGTCCAGGGTCTTCCCACACCCCCCTCATCTCTTTCCCCTTGAGAATTGTTAGTCCACTTCCTTTCTATACCCCTGATTCTATTATATTCACCAATTTATTCTGTTTATCAGATTTTTATTCACTTGATTTTTAGATTCACTTGTTGATAGATATGTATTTGTTGTTCATAATTTTTATCTTTACCTTTTTCTTCTTCTTCCTCTTCTTTAAGAGTACCTTTCAGCATTTCATATAATACTGGTTTGATGGTGATGAACTCCTTTAATTTTTTATTATCTGTGAAGCTCTTTGTCTGACCTTCAATTCTGAATGATAGCTTTGCTAGGTAGAGTAATCTTGGTTGTAAGTTCTTGCTATTCATCGCTTTGAATATTTCTTGCCTCTGCCATCTGGCCTGCATAGTTTCTGTTGAGAAATCAGCTGACAATTGTATGGGTGCTCCCCTGTAGGTAATTAACTGTTTTTCTCTTATTGCTTTTAATATTCTCTCTTTGTCTTTTGCTCTTGGCATTTTAATTATGATGTGTCTTGGTGTAGTCCTCTTTGGATTCCTTTCGTTTGGGGTTCTATGTGCTTTCCTGGACTTGTAAGTTTATTTCTTTCACCAGGTGGGGGAAGTTTTCTGTCATTATTTCTTCAAGTAGATTTTCAGTATCTTGTTCTCTCTCTTCTTCTGGCACCCCCACAATTCTGATGTTGGTACGCTTGAAGCTGTCCCAGTCTCCTTACACTATCTTCACATTTTGGATTCTTTTTCTTTTTGCTTTTCCAGTTGAGTGTTTTCTGCTTCTTTGTATTTCAAATCTTTGACTTGATTCTTGCCTTCCTCTAGTCTGCTGTTAGGTCTCTGTTACTATTTTTTATTTCAGTCAGTGTATGTTTAATTTATAGGTAGTCATTTTTTATATTCTTGAGGGTCTTGCTAAATTTATCGACCTTTTCTCAGAAATTCTTGAAAAACTGTACGGTATAACCGTGGTTTTGAATTCTATATCCAGTCATTTGTTTTCTTCTATTTCTTTCTTTTGTGATCTGTTTCTTTTTCTCTGCATTTCTGCTGCTTCCCTGAGTTGGTACAGTAGCTTTGTGTGCTAGGTGTCCTATATGGCCCAGTAGCTCCACCTCCTCAGTTACCTGAGGTAGACACTCTTGGTGCCCCCCTTTGTGGACTGTGTGTACAGCCTTGTTGTAGTTAAGTCTTGATTGTTGTTGGTATCACTGGGTGGAATTGACCTCCAGGCCAACTGGCTGTGAGGATCAGCTGTGTCTATGCCAGAAGAACTTCTGTGCTGGAGACAGCCTCATGAGACAAGACTTGCAAAATTGCAAAAGCCTCTGTACTTGGCTTGGATGGGGCAGAGTCTCAGAGCTGAGCAGACAGCCTTGGCTTCCCGTCAGCCCTGCCCTACGCAGCCCCTGCATCTCACTGTCCCTCAGTAATCACTGCAGTTCTCTCTATGCCCACTTGCATGTGTGCATTCAAACCTCTGCCTTTCACAGATCCCATGAGTTTCTGTGCACTCCGGGGACCCGTATGAGACTGAGTCCCCAGGGTCTTGCCTGAAACTGGTGTTCAGTGCAGTCAGAACTGGAGTTCAGCACAGTTGAGAGGTTTTGTCTTCCTCCCACTAGAGAAAGCCAGCAGCACACTCAGCAGTCAGTCCTCTCTGCATGCACTCATGCGGGAATCTGGAGACCTCTGCCTTTCGCGGCTCCCCTGAGTTTCTGTGCACTCCTCCCTTTTCCCAACAGTCCAGACTCCCCCCATAAGTCTCGTCTAGAACTGAGGTTTAGTGCACTAGGAACTGGGGTTCAGTGAAGTTGGGAGTTTCCATCTCCTTACTGCTAGAGGAAGCCAGCCAAACACTCAGCCACCTGTCTCTCCATGTGCGTGTTTCAGTACCTCAGTTTTTTGAAGCTCCTCTGAGTCTCCATGAGCCCCTTTCTTTCCTTCTAGTTGTACAATTTCCACTCAGCCAACTTTCCTGTGGTTCTGGATGATGTCTTTTAGCTGTAGTTTTGAAATTGTTGTGCAAGGCAGCAGTTTAGGTATTCACCTATGCTGCCATCTTCAGGACTTATATTTTATACCTTGACTAGCACCCAGTGCATTGAAGATCAAATAGTGGAGAGTCAGCCTTTGTGTTGGGATTCAACCATAGTATAGATTAGAGTCATTGAAATAGATGATGTGGATAAACATTCCAACTCCTACTCCTGAGAATTTCATTTCAATGCATTCATCTTCTCTTGAAAAGTAGTTCTCCACATCTTAGCAGGCAGTTTTATGTGAATTAAAAAAAAAAAAGCCTTCCACAATCCTCAGATTAATTATGTGATTTAGAAAAACACTCTGTTTCATATTGTTCCTTGCTCAGATTTGTCTTGTAAAATGTGATTACATCTTCCCAGGGTCACTAGCTTGCTGATGTGAAGGTTTCAAACTTTGTAGGCACCTAAAAGAAACCTTTTCTTGAAAACCTATTCTAGCAGAAATGCACAAGTTGAAGCAAGGACCCTTCTTACACACACATACCACTCACTCTCTGTTAATGACACTCCTGGTTGATTTATTGATTGCCTGTAACACCACTGGCTTTTCTCAAAGCACTTGTGATCTTTCCCCTTGTAAGTGCCGCCCCCAATGGAAAGTTGCCCCAAACTGGGATGTTTTGATTGCTGTTTGAGTTCCCAAACTTGACTGGTCAGAACTGAACCTTCTCAGCTTCCTTGGAATAAGCTCCTTAAGCCTTTTCCCTCCAAAGAGTCTGTAAACAGTTGAAGGTCATGATTGTTCACTCTGTAAGATCGATATGCCATTAAATTGTGACAAAAAGGACTGCCAGACCATTAAGGCCTCCCTCATACCCTCAGTAATCCTGATAAAGTGATGAGCTGTTTTAACCTCTCTGGCTCCCATTGCTAACTACGTAGAAAACTCCTAACTGCTGAGATAACCCTTTCTGCAAAGTCAGAATGACCCACAAATGACTGACACTGATTTTTGAGCTCCTTCTCCTGTACATTTTTTCCTGCTATTGTAAAAGCCATTTATTTTCATTAATATTTTGTTGTTGTTGTTCAAAAGTCTAAAGTCTAATGTTACTCTCAAAATTATTTTGACTCAAAACTATTGTGTTCCAGGGTGAACTGGCTTCCTAAAAGCCTCATCATGTAGATGAATAGGCCCACTGCCTGATGATGGTTAAGAGACAAAAGTCCAAGTTTTACGGGGCTAGTTCACCTCAAATACATGGAATGTGCCTAAATTGGATCAAAATTGGATCAATCTTAGACATGTACTGACTTCATAGCAGGGAAATAGGTTAAAATTTTCATCTATTTTTTTTTTTAGTAGTAGTAAAAGCTAAGTTGAAAGAGGGTTCTAATAAAATGGGAGAAAAGGCCACTTTTGTGAACTAAAAATAATTTTTAAAAATATGTTTTTAGTGATTTCAGAGAGATGAAGGAAGAGGGTGAGGGAAATAGAAACATTGGTGAGAGAGAAACATCGGTCATTTACCTCTGACAGGGAATTGAACCATAACCTCCTGGTTCATGGGATATGCATTCAACCAATTGAGCTATACTGGCTGGGCTGAAAATAATTTTAATGGAACCAAGCATTCTGGAAACTATTTTAAAATTAAATTGAGACCAACCAAGTCTTGCTCGACAGTACATGGTAAGCTCATTTATTATCTGGGGAAAGTTAATTTCATCTAGCTAATGCTAAAATCAACTGCTTCTATGAACTGATATCCAATATGTTTGAAAAGCTTATGACTGTTTAGTTGGGTAAAGTTGATCTCACCCTCTTTACTAATGCTGAAATTATCTGATATTCAAAGCATATTCTTTTACCTTTTGTTTCCAGTTTAGTTCTTCACCAGCCATGCTGACTTTTGTAAGTTAATGTAATCAGAGTTCAGTGTTTAGGTTTTATTATATCTGATGTGTACATGCACATACTTGCATGTGCACATGCTTGCATATACTCATAAGGCACTAGCATTGTCTCTTCTGAACTGTTCTAAAAAATAAATACATTGCCCTGGCCGGTGTGCTCAGTGGTTAGAGTGTCAGTCCCCAGACCAGAGGATAAAAGGTTCAATTTCTGATCAAGGACACATACCTGAGTTGAAGGTTTGATCCCCAGCCCCAATCAGGAGGCAACCAATCTATGTGTCTCTCTCACATTGATCTCTCTCCTCTTTTTCTCACCTTCTCTCCCTCTCCTTCTTCCTTCACTCCCTTGCACTCTCTTCAAATCAATAGAAAAAAAATATCCTCTAGTGAGAATTAACAAAAAAAATTAATAATACTAAAATAAATAAATGCATCATCTGGGCAGCACAATCAAGATTGGAAAGTTAGACCCTGAGTGCATCACTTTATTGTTATGCTTTAAGTCTTAAACTCTTTAGATTACCAAGTCTAAAAGGACCTAAAGGCTGTTCCCCCAAGTATAAATGCACCTCCATTTCAATTCCCAAGGCTTTGTTGCAGGTTCATCAGCTTAATTGCACATGGGACTTTCTGGGCACAATATCTGTTCATTTAGTTCATTTTTTGTTTCGCTGATTTGCAAACCTGAATTGCAAGGAAACCTTCACCTCAATTCAAGTCTGGCCCTAAAATAGCTTATTATGTAAACAAAACTTACCTTCAGATGTAAGACTAAACATATGAAACCAGCAGGAGTTGCAGGTAGTAAACAGAAAGAAAATGGGCTCCAGATAGGCTGAGCCAATTAGTTCTCACCTGTATGTCTGTCTTCAGCATATCTGTGGAATAATCTAGATGGGCACAATAACAAGAACCAAGCTTCAGGTCCATGAAGTCATCCACTGATCCACCAGCAAAACACAATTAAGTAGCATATTAACTTAAAACCTCCTAAGTGCTGCTCAGACATCATTGCATAGATTCTGAAGTGAGGCAAACAGACCCTACGATAGGGTACCACAACTGGAGGATGTTTTCTTTTCTATTTTGTCTTGTTTGAACCCCAAATGAATTCTGAACTTAGATTTCATCGCTTTGAATTGGCTGTACAGATTCTGCTAGAGGAGGTAAGTTAAATGGATAAGGATGACTTAATGAAATGGAAGATCTTATCTCTCCTTTTACACTCAATCACGTCTACACCCATATTACTCATATTATCATATTAAATATGTACAGTGTGCCTCCTAGCTGGTGATACAGTAATGAGCAATATCAAGCAGCTTGGGTAAGTGTTTCTGTCTTTTAACAGCTTCTATTATATTACAGCAGGAAAATTAGGGCAGTAAGAATTGCAATAGTATTGCCTTTTCCAATACCTTTAATCCTTTGTACTGGATGTTTGAATTCTGATTCAGAGGAGTTACCACTGATAACAGGATAAGGGTGGATCACTATACAAAACAGAACAGACAGATGTCCCTGAAGCCATTCCACAGAGTGCCTTGCTCGCTGGCTAATGATAAACTTTTGATCTTTCTTCCACTTACCTTGAGTCTGATCTCTCCTTCAGCAAGTGAGTCACCTACCTTTTGGTGTAAACCACAGCTGATGCAGATCCGTATTGCTCTTGGTACCGAAAGCTGGTTGCCAAGCACATGTTAGAAAGTAAATGCTTCTGTCATCCTCACTCACACATGGCTTCGTGGAGTACTGGCCCATTCCTTTAGAGGCAATTCCAATATCACAAATCCGTTAGCAGAAAAATATTTACTCGTTGAATCAAATATTTTATCTGGAGATAAAATTTACTACTCATTAGAAGGAAAAATGAAATAAGGGAAAGAAGGAAAATGTGTATGGAACAGAGAAAACATCTTGGCACAGATAGAACAAGCCTAGCCACTAATAAATCATCCCAAGGATAGTGCTACGGATTATTTATCTTACCATACTCTCTGCTCCATTGTTTGGGATGGAAAACTTGAAAATTTAAAACTATGTATTTACATTCTCCTTGGGAGGTATGGAGGATTCTAATAAATGTGTTTGGCTGACTTCAGGAAATCTGCCTCTTTAGGTTGCATCACACCCAGCTGTTTGCATTAAAGTCCATCCAATTTGATTTTCATTTGTCAAACTGATCCCTTTGATGTCAAAATTACTCTCTCCTTTGCATTTAGCCTTTAAGAGTTTCCAGCTGCTGTTGGCTCTGTAGTTTTGTTGAGGTCTTAAGCCAGTCTTGGGTCATATTGTTCTGCTTTGCAGTTGTCTAAACTATAAGTAGGTGACCTCATTCATCTTGATGACCTAACTTGAGATTCTTATCCAAGATGTCTTGGGAGCTGCTGTTCTTGAAGGTTCTCTTGCATTGTGCTCACTCTCTGGTAACCAGCTTCAGCTCAGTCTACTCCCCTATGAGAGCCCACAACTCATAGCAGCATCTTCTGTTCACTTGGACAAAGAATATGCTCCATTCCCTTTGGCATCATTCATTACCAACTGATTTACAATGTCCCTTTTTCTCCTTCAGAACAGGTAATCTCTTAGTATTGAATGTCACAAATTGGTTTGGGGATCCTAAGTAGACCAAAGAGCATTGAATCACTATTTAAAGAGCACTTCAGTGTCACAGTATTCAGTCCTATTTTCTGGGATTCTTTATGAGAAAGATGTCTATTGTTATCTTTCTTTTATAGAAGAGGAAACCAGGAGGTTAGATGGAGTGTCCAGAAAAAAATTTTTTTCCTAATAACTGTCTAACCCAGACTTTGCCCTGCAAACTTTTGGCCACACTAAATTTGATTTGTAAAATTGGGTGTGATTTTGTCCAATTCTCTTTTACTCTTTTACCTCTCTCTCTCCTCATCTATCTCTTATATACTGTGTTTGCTTTCTAAAGAAAATATGAATTACCTACACTCTAATTTCTGCCCCATTATTGAATTTTTCTAGTTCTATAACCAACTTGAAATGTATTGAGTTGTTTATTTTCTCTATGATTAGATACTTTATTTATAAATAGGCACTGATATGTCCATTTTGGAGTTGTCATAAGGATTAACTAAAATAATAAGAAGAAATATCACTCTGACTATACTTAGTAGAAGTATAAGAAAGGACAGCTCTTTTCATCTTTTAGTATAAGGTGGCACTGGAACAAAAAGTTATTAAAAAATAAAATTACAATTTCATCTGGCATAACCCTTTATGAACTGAGAAACCATCTGTTTGAAGAGAATTGAGTCTGATTATGTCTGAATGTTCTTTGATAACTAACTATTCCTCCTCCATGCCCCCCCCCCATCTAATGTAAGAAATTGCCACATATTTAGTGTTTTAAAACAACACAGATTTATCTTCATACAGTTTTGGAGGTCAGGAGTTCAAATGGGTTGACTGTATTCTTTTCTAGGCTCTAGGGGAAAACCTGTGTCCTTGTCTTTTCTGGTTCTAGAGGCTACCTGTTCTCCTTGCTCTATGACCTCATCACTCCCACCTCTAACTCTGCTGCCTTGCTTTTTTATGTTGTTGTGGTTTTCTTATAGGGACTCTTGTGATTACACCGGGCCTACCCAGATTATATATTTATAAAGCCAGTGACCAGAATGCCATAATGACTGATGGACTGGTTACTATGATGCCCACCGAGGCCCAATTAGGTAGGTGGGGTGGGCTGGCCAACCTCCTGTGGCCCCTTTCTCCAGCCGGCCCATCCCTGATCACCCCGGACTCCAATCAAGGCCAGAGCTGGCTGGCCAACTGCCTGCAGCCCCTTGCCCTGTCTGGTCCCACCCTGATGGACTCCCACCACCCCATTGGCCTGCAGCCCCTACCTCCTGCTGGCCCCACCCCTGATCAACCCCTGGCAGCCAACCACCCTTAGCCCCTTCTCTAGGCTGCCAGCCCCTTATGGGCCAACCATTTGGGGGCAGGGCTGGTCAGCTCACCACCCACAGTCCCTCCTCACAGCTGGCCCTACCTCCGATTAGCCCCACACCATCCCCATTGACCTGCAACCCTCCCCCAAGCCAGCTTTGCCTCCAATTGCCCCCACACACACCAATCAGGGGTGGGACTGGCTGGCAATCTCCCCTGGTCCCTTCCCTGGCCATTGATCCCTGATTGGCCCCCCCAAGCCCATCCATCACCCACAGCCCCTCCCTATGGATGGCCCCACCTCCAATCAGTCCTTCCCACCCCAATCCATGTTGGGGTCTGCTGGCCAATCTCTCGTACCCCCTCCCCACAGCCAGTCCAGTCTTGATAAGGCCTGATGGGTGCAGGCTAGCTGGCCAACCACCCACCATTTCCTCCTCCTCACAGGCCCGGCCTCTATTCACCCTGATTGGATTCATGCACTGGGCCTCTAGTATAAATATAATATCCTCAAGTCAAGATCCTGAAACTTAGTTTACAGTAAAGTTCCCTTTGCCATGTAAAATCACATATACACAGGTTCTGGAATTGGAATATGGTCATCTTTGGGAAGTCTTTATTCTGCCTATCATAGCTAATAAAACCTTACAAAATGCTTTGATTTTGAAAGTCTATTCTTTACCACTGCTTTGCATTGAAATCCATTTTTATCCATTATTTCTATATCTTTTACTTACCTTATTATTAATATTTTTAGTTACTGAAATGCAAGTAGGCAGATAATATTTCTGATATTGAAGATAAAATACAAGAAATAATGACTTTTTTGATACTACATTCTTTCTTGTAATTTCTACATCTTCTGTTTCCTGTTCTGATTATAGATAATGTTTAACTCCTGTAATTTTATTTTTTCTGTTGGTTGCTGTGAGTTGCTCTCAAAATGCAAGCTTTTAGGAAGCTAACAGTGAGTATTGTATCATTTTAGAAAAAAATGTTTCCCAATCCCAAACGTACTTAAAAAACAAAGTTATCTTTAATAATTATATTACTTTTCTTCTTTCCCTGGATTTTTATGGATGGGTATAATTAGGAAAACAGCAAATTTGACATGAGTTTTTTTTTCAGTATTTATCTATTATTTCTGTATTTTGATATTACTCAAATAAGACTTTTCAGTCTTTCATCACATAAATTGGAAGAGTAAGAGATGCACAGTCCTTCCAACATTTATCATTTTAATTGTTACATGTGTAGAATTTATTATATAACAATCTCATCACTATTGTAAGGATTTTATATACTGTGGCTTAATTCCATAAACAGATCATGCATTCAGATGGAAACAGAAAAGCAATTTTTGCTTCTGAACTGTGTTTGTGTGCATAATTTAAAAAATACATTCACTCAAATGTTAGCAAAATTAAATTTATTAAAGCAGCAACAAGATTTTTCAGATCTGAAAAAAAGTGCATCTCTAAAGTCAAGTTTTCTTTGACCCTTGTATTAAAACATTATTAAAGATAGGCAGCAATTCTGCATAGCATTTTATCCTCAAAGGTGGTGGGTTTTAATGGGTACATGCGGCACAATGATGCACTTTTAGAGGACAAGCAGGTTAATGAGTCTTTATAAAGGCACTAATATTCTATTTCTGGTCAGGGTGCTTTAGCTCTAAGGTCCTTGAATTCTGAAAACATTGTTCAAATAGCATTATCTGGTATTCATGAGATTTCCTTCTTCTGCAGTCCTGATATGCAAGCTAACTGTACTAATGGTCTTCATCAGCCTAAAACTGGCTTTCAAAAGTTTTTCTCTGGAACCAATATGATTGTGAAGGCAGTGTCTAATGTGTCTCTGTGTATATCTGCTCCATCATTTCCAACTTATTCTCAGACTCTACTGTAATTGGAATTCCAGCATATTGGAAAGATTACAGAATACTACCATTATCCTGAAACTTGAAAACCATCAGTCTGTGCTAAGCTCAAGATTGGCTTTATAAATTGATCTTTATGTATTAGTAAAACTATTGTTGATAAACTATTCCAGAGGAATACTGGGCTAAACATTTGCCTCCCTACCTTTTTATCTTCCTTCAACTTTTCTCCTTTTTTTTCTTTCTGTCTCCTTACTGCCTTTCTCTTTTCCTCCCTCTTTCTTTTCTTTCTTCATTTCTCTTGTTTTCCCCTTTCTTTTCATCCTGTCATCCTTCTTTCCTTATTTCTTTGTATTAGAACAGAATATAGAAAATTTTAAAAATCTAGCTTTTTCCTATACACACATGATGGAAGATCCTAATTCCTTGTTCTCTCTATTTATGTGATGGTGTGTACAAATGTCTGGAAATATCTGTGAATCAAGGGGCTAATTTTTTTGTCAGGAACACCAGCTCTTAAGCATTGAAGTGATTGTTTTCTTCAAAGTAGCCATCATAGAAGAATATATATTTAATCAGTAAATGCCTCCCTTATTCTAAATGTTTTGAAACTCCTCTTCTGAATCTGTCTTCCCTGACAGTTTCAGGGAGTCTCTCTACATTTTATTTTATTCTATTTATTTTATTCTCTATTTGACACAGAATGCATTCCTTGAATTAATGATTTACTCTATTTACCAGACTTAGATCCAATACATTTTGCTTATGTTAAAATAACAACTCCAGCACAAAGGACAGTCAAGATAATGTACCAACTTAAAGATCAAAACTCTTTATAAACTTTTACCCAATAACCCATATTAGTTGGCATATTGAATAAAAATCTGTTTGCTGTCCAACTCAATGTGATAGCTAAACTTAAGAAATCAGTTGTATAGACCAATATACAATATAAAAATTTAAATGCAAGACCATTGTTGCAATATTATAAGACATACTCTTACACACATTTACATAAATGGAATTACTTTATAATGTTTAGACTGATTACCTCTCAGTAATCAAATTATGGGTGGCTTTAATTTTCTTCTTCTTTCCAGAGTATATAGAAATACTTTTGTAATAAATGGTGAAAAAATAATTTGGGCTCTTAAAGATAATTCTAAATACAAATTTTAAAATGCTGAGTAATGACATCATCTCTAGTATAAATACATAACCTTTAAGGATTCACAAGTATCTCAATGTGTTTGGGTTATGTTTGTTTGGAAATTTCACATTAAGGTAGAAATGTACATGTGTATGTACATACACTACCAACTTCTTACAACTGAAACAAATCAGAGCCACTAAAGTTCTTTAAAATCACTCCTGCTGAGCCATGGTCTGCATGTCATAGAGCATTGTATCCAGTACGTACCTATTATGATCAGAAGGCCTACTTTCTGGGGTCAGTGTGGCCAGTACACACTGTACCACACTCTGATAGGCATGCACTTAGATTATCTGGGCCTACTGTAAAATAGGCTTCAGAACCCATCCATCTCTAAAAGTCAGGGAATCCTTTTACTCGCTGGTTTGATAATAAATAATTACTAGATAGATTGTTGTTCCATTAGTAATGCTACCCACAGCAAACTGAATTCATCAGAGGCAACAAAGAAAGGATTTGATGGATTGTCTCTTAAATCACACTAGAATTTCCCCAGATTAGTTTGGCAGTGACTGTAGGATCCCAGGAACAATGAGGTTTAATCATGCCATCTCTACAAGCCTAAGTGACTACATTTTCACCTTTTCCAAAGACAAAGGTAGCCTTTGATTTTACTCTATAATAAAACTTTCTTCAGAGTTTCCTATTTGTGTGTTTCTAGGCATAATCCTACTCCATATAACTTGGGAATCTGGAAAATATGCACTTCAAAAAATAGTGAAGTGACAGTGAACCTTAAAACCTTAAGTCATCACCACTGTCTTTTCACTTAGAGAATTTTTTTCTGACTACCAGTTTTTCAGATTTTATACTAGAGGTGCACGACATTCATGCACTGGGGGAGGGAGGTGTCCCTCAGCCTGGCCTGTGTCCTTTTGCAGTTGGGGACCCCAGAAGCCGGGCTCGGAACTCCTTAGTGCTGCCTCAGAGACAGGAGAGGCTTGCTAGTGTGGGAGCACACTGACCACCAAGGTGCAGCTCTTGTATCAAGCATCAACTCCCTGGTGGTCAGTACACATCATAGTGGCCAGTTATTCTACCATTTGGTTGATTTCCATATTAGCCTATTATTATACAGGATTATTCAGAGTAATGTTAGATACTATTGTAAATAAATTACAAATATTAAATGAATACGTACACTACATTTTTTTCTTATTCTTTTCACAGTCTGACAGATAGCTTCCTTCCTCATTATGACTCAGGGATCTAGGATTCTTCTATCTGTGACTCTGCTGAACCCTAACAGCTTGACTTTTTCTAGCTGTCAGGGAGAAAGAGCCCTTGGACAAGTCCCACCTACTTCTTAATAGCAGGAGCAGGAAGTGACACTCTCCACATTGACTGGTAACAGTTAATCTCATGGTCACCTGGATATGTAGTTCCTGCGTAGGCAGCTGCTTCCCAACTTTATACTATGGAAGGGTGGTCATAAGTTGTTTTTATCCTCACTTAAGGATATGCTTATTGATTTTAGAGAGAGAGAAAGGGAGTGGGGGGAGAAAGAGAGAATAAAAACCACATCTATCAATTGCCTCCCACTGAGATAGTTAATTGCTGAAGCCAAGAAGATGATGTTCCAAACAACTGGGCCACCCGGCTAGGCAGGGTGACCATAAATTTTGATGTAGAGTCCCACATTTCTGCACCATTCCCTTGACCATCTTGCTGTAAAAATGTTTTTAAATATGTGAATATGTAAAATCTATCAAAATATAACATTTATTCATACATGCATTGATTTTTCTCATTCAACAAATGTTTCATTCATAGTCTATCATGTGTATGGCCCTCTATATTCAAGCATTGGGATTACAATACTGGAAAAGACAGTCCTGGTATTTTTTACCCTCAAGAGCTTACATCTAGTTACAACTTTATGTAATAAGTAAGTAGCTAGGCAATACTAAAAGATAGGGCACTGTCATACTAAAGAGCTAGTAGTTGGTAAGAGGCATGCTTTGATTGAATAATTGGAGAAAGCCCCTCTTACAGCAGGCATTTGATCCTTGACATAAAGTCTATAAAGAAGATAACTATGCAATGAGCACAGAGGTGAGAACAACGTATACGAAGCCCTTTAGAGAGAAGATAGTTCAAAGGGCTTTAACTACATAATTTTTCTAAAGCCTGGTCATATACCTTTAAAATAACTAGATTCATCACCCTGAATATTAGCTATAAACTACAAATGGAAAAGAGAACATTTGCTATTAAAAAAAAAATCTAGTGGCTAATACTTTGACCAAATGATTAAATTCACATAATCTGTAATTGAATAAATTCATAGTTTATGCCCCTGCTATGATGAACTGAGGATACACCATTAACTCCATAGTGTTCAAAAATAAAAAAAATGATCATTTTAACCTGAACTTAATCATGAAAAATCAATTAGAGAAATTCTGAGATATCCTATAACACCATGGACCTGAATTCTTTAAATTGAGAGGAAAGGGATAGGACAACTAAATGCAATGCATGATCCTGGATTAAATCATGGATAAAATATGCACAGAGACACAGACATTAGTAAAAACAATAGCTATAATATTGTCTCTTATTGAGACAATTGTGAAAATTTGACTATGACTAGGTATTACATAATAGTATTGTGTTGATGCTACCTCAGTGATAAAGGTATTATGGTTATGTAGGATGCCCTTGCGTTACCAAATATATAATGAAAGGTTCAGGGATAAACTGTGAACCTAGGTGATAAGTACATGAGTGTTTATTGTATTATTCTTATAAATTTTCTGTTTTCCCTAAAACAGAAAGTTTGAGGAAATAATTAGGTTCTTGATTCTTGTTTTTTAGAAGTTACTCAGAGTGCTACACAGAGAAGAAATGAGGTATGTGGTTAGTGGACATGCAAAAGAGCAGTCAGGGATCTATCAAGGTGCTCCAGAATAGAAATGTGAGGGTGTTCCCTCAGTCATTGCAGTGGATATTAAGAGTAAATTTGGAGGTGGACTAATAGATAGATTCAAATGTATTTTGGAGTAGAATTAAAAGCTTTTTCATAGATTGAATGTGGAAATGAAAGTAAAAAAAATAATGATGGCAGTTATGTATTATATAAAACTCATGTTAGGGGTGACTCTCATACTTCACTGAGATAGTTAACTATGGAAGCCAAGAGAAGAACTTGATCCCTTCACACAAGGTTCTCCATGTTCAGATGATACAAATAAGCCAGCTTTGTCAGAGGAAGCGTGGCAGTTCTTAGTACTGAGATATACAGTTTCTCCTCTGGGTACTCATAACAAAGGCGACTGAACGTAAACATCACTCCTTACATTTGTGCACTTCCAGTGACCACAATACCAACCATTTCAATGAGTAAGCTTGGCTTTGGCAAGCAGACATATCATCAACGGGCATCTTCAAAATTCCTGTTGAAAACCCACCAGGCTTTAAATGATAAGCTAAATGCAACTTGGAGCAAATAAGCAGTTTTTGTTCAGTTCAGGCCAATGTGTTGCTTGGTGTTTTATGCAAGAGCTGTTATTGCAGTCACATCAGGGAGGAGATTCAATGTGAATGGTAAATTTTAACAAATGCCCATACTTCCTATTTCCTATTTCTATTTTAGTTGGTGGCAGTTAGGATTTACTACGCAACACTTAAAATACAAATGGTGTGATGCTAAGGGATATATAGAAATATATAGAAGTGACAGATTTGCAACCTCAAAGCGTGACTTCAAAATATTGGTGCCGGAAAGATTTCCAGTTCCGGAAGGCAGCTGAGACACACCACAAAGAGCCCCTGCAGGTGAGTGGATGGCTTGAAGGGGGAGTTGCGGGGCTGGATGCTGAAGTGAAGCTGTGCAGAGCTAGAGGCAGTGTGGAACAGGCAGATGGAGGAGGCCTTTGGATGCCAATTGCACGATGGATGGCACAGACAGTGCACAGAGAGTGAGGAAATATTGCTAAGTGGGAAAACTGAGAGCATAAGGATGGGAGGAGAAGATCAAGAAAGAAAGCCAAGAACTTCAGGAAAATGTAGAAGCAGGGTTATATGAGGAGAATGTGCAAGCATCTTCCTGGATCTTCTGCCAGGAACTGGATTCTGAGGACCCTGCTTTCAGGGTCTCCCATGCTCTCTCCAGCCAGTTGGTGTCACCCAATGGGAGCCAGTTGGAGAGAATCAGAGGACAAATATGGGGAAAGGTTTGTTTCCTCCCTAGCCCTCACCTGCCTGGTCTCAGTGTATCTTGGACCCTCCTGTAGTGCTACAGCCTCACTGGCTTGCTATTCTTGTCCTCCAGCTCTGTGACTGGTCCTGGCTTCCCACTTTTGCCAGCCTAAGGGTACACATCATCTCATACTTTTCCCTTAACTGTTACTCACACCTTGCAAGTACATAGTCACTTCATTAACTGCTCCTCAAGAAAATGTCCACTAGTTCCACCTGGGATCTTAACTCACACAGGGAGTTCAAGAATTCCAATATCCAACTTCAAGAGCATTAAGGACGTAATGGGAATCACACTGAATTACATAGTGAATAGTCCAGTTAGGAAGTGGGAAACGGAAATTATGACTTTATATTCCTAACACAGAAAGAGGACAGATTCCTTAATCTTCATGCATTGACATTATTCTTCAATCCTTATGACACTCATCTTTTAAGCTGTGTCTCTGGTTGTCCTGCCTTGAATGTTCCCTTTCCCATTTGTGGTTTATATCTAATATTTTTTCCATTTTTTCACATTCAAAATATATAGGTGACTTGAACCTAATCTCTTCACATAAGCAGGTCTTTGCTTTTAGTAATGAGCAGGAACCTAGAGTTCTAGACAATTCAGAACAATGAGGAAGTTAAGTTGGGAGGACTTTTTTCCAGGCAGTTGGATCTGTCTGGGTGAGTATTACAACCTAGGAGGTGCACTTACTTGAGAATTAAATTTCAAAGCTTCCTAAGTTATGCACCCATAATGACTCCTCTTCAGCTTATGTGTCTTGGTTTCTGCATTAATACCAGAGATAAAATATTGTGGAAAGCAACTTTAACATATCTAGGAAGAAGCAGTGTGTGTTATATGTAGCACAAGTACAGTAAGAATACAAACTGAGATTCATACACAAAAGAAAAGAGATGTAACACCTTATTCGAAATCATTACATTAGCCTCAGACTGTATTCTAGTCTCTAGGATTAAAATAATTAAAATAGGTTTTGAAAAGTTGCTAATTTGTTAAAATAGCCATGTAAATTAAACATACAGACACAGACAAAGATAGTTTCCTCCCTCTCTGCCCTCCCTCACCTCCACCCACACAAGCTTTCTGCCTCATCTATGGAGTGGCTATGATTGTTGCCTTTAGAGGGACGCTAATGCACAGACAACATCATTAGAGTGCAGAGAATGGGAAGCACCTCAGCTACAATACCTAAAATTAGAAGTTGCTCTTGAAAATCTGTCCCAGAAATAAGAGTAATCAGAGGACTATACTTGATTGAATACAAGTGACACTGTTTTAAGCACCAACTGCAGAATGAGATACATTGGTATCTCTTAGACACAATGGCAATGGCCCAGAATGGTTTGTTATGAAAACTACTCAAAAGTTCCTTTTAAAGAAAAGAGTGCTTTTCTTCTCTACCCCTCTACTAGGAGAGATCTTTTTCCATCTGATATCAATTATGGTTCGAGTTTCATGAAGCAAGGCTCTAGAAAGTTATCTTTTACTCTGCCTGCACTGACATTATAAGTTTGTATCAAACTACCATGAGGAAGGTTGTCATAGAATATTGGAATTCTATTGTACAAAGGAAAGTCTGGAAGAAATCACCAGGAGAACAGAAATATAGAATAATAGACTAATTCATGGCACTTATTCATGTGGAAATATTATTGGTATAATAATAACAAGAACACAGAGAAATAAATACATGGCATGGAAAGGGACCTTAAAAGTTAGGAAAGAAAGGTATATCACATGAGTGGTGATATTACAGAAAGATGAGGTTTAATTATACCATCCCTAAGAGTAAGTGACTAAAGTTTAACCTTAACCAAAGTCAAGGACAGGTTCTTGTTTTACTCTGTATCTTCATCCTCTCCCATTGAGTATTTCTATGCCTAATACTACTATGAAAAACAAGCTCTGGAAAGTTACAAGAACAACAACAATTCATGTACAGAAAATTAAAATAAATAATTTCTAAGACAAATATACCAGGAACTGGAGGTGAAGGCAACTTCCACTGGAAAGAAATTCTCTTACGACATGAAAATATTATAGCATCTTGTTTTAGTTAGTCTTAGAAATTCTGGCTACACTTGGATAGAGCAAAAGCTGGGAATCATATGTGAAGATAGGAAATGCAGTACTTTCAGGCAGAAACATGGGCCAACCTATGGTGAACAAATGGAATCTAATAAAACTAGTCCACTCTACCTGGAGGGAATGAGGATAATCAGAATTACTTTTATAGGGAAAGATGCCAGAAAAACTCATCTGAGGAAAGAATTACAAAATACAAAGAAATGCTTATCTTGAGGAGAATCCAAGATGGTGGCATAAGTAAACACCTACACTGCTGCCTTGCACAACAATTCCAAAACTACAACTAAATGACAGAACAGACATCATCCAGAACCACAGGAAAGCTGGCTGAATGGAAATTCTACAACTAGAAGGAAAGAGAGGGGCTCATGGAGACCCAGAGAAGCTGCAAAAAGCTGAGATATGGAGACGCACGTGTGGAGAGAGCAGGTGCCAGAGTACCTGGCTGGCTTTTTCTGGCGGGAGGGAGATGGAGACTCCCAACTACATTGAACTCCTTATCCTACAACACTGACCCCCAGATCCAGCCGAATCTCATACAAGGGGAGTTTGGACTCTGAAAAGGGAGAAGTGCATGGAAATTTAGGGGAGTCGCGAAAGGTCAGAAGTCTGGTGGTGCGCACAGCACTGCATGCAGAAGACTGACTGCCGATTGTGCCATTGACTTTCACAAGAGGGCAGGAGACAGAGCCTCCCAACAGTGCCACTTTTAAGTCCTCTAAACCCCAGTTTCAGGCGAAACCCTGGGGACCCAGACTCATATGGTCCCAGAAGGCAGGGGAGCCAGAAAGGCAGAGGTCTAGAGGCACTGGGAGAGCACACATGTGCGAACATGAATCACTCCAGCAATTACCCAGTCACATGAGACTCAGGGGCCATGGAGGGCGAGGCTGACTGGAAGTCAAGGCAGTCTGTTAAGCCCTGAGACTCCACCCATCCCAAGCTCAACAGAGAGGCTTTTGCAGTTTTGCTAGTCTTGTATCATAAGGCTGAATCCAACACAGAAGTTCTCCCGGCATAGTAAAAATGTGGAGACAAAGGGAGAGATCACAAACAAAAGAAATGGAGGAAAACAAATGACTAGATATAAGTTCAAAACCATGGTTATAAGGTTTTTCAAGAATATTCTAGAAAAGATGGATAAATTTAGCGAGATCCAAGAGGAGATGGAAAAGGACCAACTAGAGATGAAAAGGACCAACTAGAAATTAAACATACACTGACTGAAATAAAAAATATTATACAGAGACCTAACAGCAGACTAGAGTAAGGCAAGAATCAAGTCAAAAATTTGAAATATAAAGAATCAGAAAACACTCAACTGGAAAAGCAACAAGAAAAAAGAATCCAAAAATGTGAAGATAATGTAAGAAGACTCTGGGACAGCTTCAAGCGTACCAACATCAGAATTGTGGGGGTGCCAGAAGAGAGAGAGCAAGATACTGAAAACCTATTTAAAGAAATAATGACTGAAAACTTCCCACATCTGGTGAAAGAAATAGACTTACAAGTCCAGCAAGCACACAGAACCCCATATAAAAGGAATCCAAAGAGGACCACACCAAGACACATCATAATTAAAATACCAAGAGCAAAAGACAAAGAGAGAATATTAAAAGCAACAAGAGAAAAACAGTTCATTATCTACAAAGGAGCACCCAAACGATTCTCAGCTGATTTCTCAACAGAAACGATGCAGGCCAGACGTGAGTGGCAAGAAATATTCAACATGATGAATAGCAAGAACCTACAACCAAGCATACTTTACCTAGCAAAGCTATCATTCAGAATTGAAGGTCAGATAAAGAGCTTCACAGATAAGAAAAAGCTAAAGGAGTTCATCAACTCCAAACCAATATTATATGAAATGCTGAAAGGAACTCTTTAAGAAGAGGAAGAAGAAAAAGGTAAAAGATAAAAAAAATTATGAACAACAAATACATATCTATCAACAAGTGAATGTAAAAATTAAGTGAATTAAAAATTTGATCAACAAAATAAACTGGTGAATATAATAGAATCAGAAGCACAGAGAGAGAGTGGACTGATAATTCTCAGGGGGAAAGCGGTGAGGGGTGTGCAGGGAGAAAATGAACAAAAATCATACACCTATGGATGAGGTCAACGGGAGGGAGGCAAGGATAGAGGGAGGGGTGGGAGCTGGGTGGAGGGGAGATATGGAGGGGAAAAAGAGAAACAAATGTAATAATCTGAATAATAAAGATTTAATTAAAAAAAAAGAAATGCTTATCTTACCTAAAGTAAGGGAGGTCTAATTCACAAAAATAATCATGTTCTATCACCACTGAAAGGGCAATTTGATTAAGTATTGAAATAAGTTGACTCTAAAAAACCATGGCCATATTTTACCTGGACTTTATCAGAAAGCTTTTGATACCATGCTACACACAGGAATAATCTGCCAAATAATTATTAAATTTTGGAGGCAAGCACAGGCCTTGGCTGGATAACTACAGCTCCATAAGCTACATCAGATGAGAGATCCAGCAAAGTGCCACAGAGAAATTCATTTGAGGAACAATTTGGTTCTCTCAATGTACAGATGAAGCAGGGGTAGGAAGGAAAAAAGAAAAAAATAAAATAAAACAGGCAGTCAAGTCATCCCACTTGCAGACGATGAAATATGGGATAACTGTGTAAGGAAAGGAAAGCTAGATTATTTCTTAGCAGAAAGAACTCCTTCTAGGGCAGCATTTTCCAGTGATATTGCACGATGCTCGGGGCTTTTCAAATCCCATCAGACAGATTTGCTTTTTCTTTAATAATACATAGGGTTTATACAATGCTTTTCTTCTTCAGAGCACAAAGTTCTTTCCATGGATTCTTATTTCACTTTTTCTCATTGAAACCTATAAGTTCAAAAATGCCAGGTAAAGTTGTCTATTTTATAGGCAAGAAGGAGAAGTTCCCATAGGCCAAGTAGTCCACCCATGGTCACAGGGACGAGCTGTAGCTAGTTAACCACTTGTCCTCATCAGTGGATACACTGAATGGAGGGCTGGACAGCACTGATTCCAGCAGAGCAGTGGTATACAACACTTCTTCTGGTTCCATAGGCTTCTTACTCTAGGCAGGAATTGGCAAACTATGGTCTATGGGCCAAATCTGGACTGTGGCTCATCAGGCAAAAATAATTTTTACATTTTCAAGTACTTAGGTGGAAAAGAAAAGCAATGTTTTGTGACATGTGAAAACTATATGAAATTCAAATTTTAGTGTTGCCAAAGTTAAACTTTATTGGAACAAGGCCATGCCCATTCATTTATTTACTGCCTTGAAATGCTTTTTTTCTATAAAGCATATCAGAATAGTTGTGACAGAGGCCATATGGCCCACAGAGCCTAAAATATTTATTTGGCCCTTGACAGAGAATGTCTGCAGACTCAATGGGATCCTTCCCTCCTTCCCTCCTTCCTTCCTTCCTTCCTTCCTTCCTTCCTTCCTTCCTTCATTCCTTCCTTCCTTCCTTCCTTCCTTCCTTTTTCTTTTAGCAATCCAAACTTCCTTTCAAAAAATATTTTATAGGGAACTGGAGCTCCAACTTCAACACCCTCTTGCCACATATTGCTCCACAAAGTAGAGCCAGAAACTTGCCTCACAGTTCAGTTCAGTTGCAAAATGACAAAGCCAGTGAAACCGGACTTGAGTCCCCTTCTGTCTTAAACCAAACCAACTAGGTAAGTGAGAACATGTAAGAGCTGGTGCCATCTCCCTGATTGGTGAAGGACAGTGACTTTCCCAGACAACCTCTTCCCTATTTTATTGGGTGCCATAAGCATGTTTTATTTATCTTTCCATTCCCAGCTCCTGGTACTTACTTGGATTTAATAAATCCTGACGTGATAAATGTTAATGGATTTAAAAAAATGAATGACTTAGAACCCTAGTTCAGTCAACATTTAGGCCAGAGAGAAGCTTCATACTCTGCCTCTTGTCCCACTTCCTAAATTATTTTCTTTAAAAAAAAAACACATGTTTTTATTGATTTCATAAAGAAGAAGGGAGAGAGGGAGGGAGAGAAACATCAACGATGTGAGAGAATCATTGATCGACTGCCTCCTGCATACCTCCAACTGGGGATTGAGCCTAAAATCCAAACATGTGCCTTGACTGGGAATTGAACTGTGATCTCCTGGTTCATGGGTCAATACTGAAGCACTGAGCCACACTGGCCAGTCCTATTTCCTAGTTTTGAAATAGCATCTCTGTCCTTCTGCAGAACTCCCTGAACTCATGGCGATTAATAGAAAAGAACAATCACAATAGCATCCTTTTTGTAAAACAAAATGAAACAAAACAATAACAACAACCAGGTATATCATTTCTTCCACTAGCAGAAATAATTCCCAAAGCTTAAAGAGCAGTTGGTGATATTTAGAAGAATTAGTAAATGAATTCTCATTAATCAACAATGGTTAGCTCCACAATGAGAAAAGAGAAAACATTTATTTTAAAAGTCCATAATAATTCTATTTTGAGGAGAATAGGGGCCAGTTTCAAATCTACCCGGTTACCATGTCCTTTTATAAATAAAGTTGGTGATATTTTTTTTCCAGGTATATTTTCTCATCCTGTAATAATTTAGTAAAGCCAGGCCTATTTTTGTCCTCTGAACATTACCATGCTCTATATAGAAAGACAAAGTTTTTGCATCAGTCTTCGTAATTCAGAAGGAAGTGTTAGAATTCATAGGCATAAACCAAATATAATCTTTGCTTCTGTATCCTCCTCTCTGCTAATGATCTTTTTTTTACATGTGATGTCAACCATACCCAAAAGGCAAAAATGCAAGTGGAGCTGAGAATCAGTCCTTCGCTGAGCTTAGCTGCATTTCTCATGGATTAGCAGATCTGTGAGATATAAAATGAACAAGAATTGATCCTCTCCTTTTTAATGATGGCTTTGCTGCTGTAGCAAAGAAGATAAATGGTGACTTCAGACTATGATTAACCCCAAATGAACTGTTTCAGTCACTGCCCAGACAAGCAGAGAAAGTCTGCTCAGGTGGAAGTATGAGACAATTTACTGAGTGTGAAGGGGCTCTTTACAGAGCAGCATTAAGGGAAATTCCGGGGACAAGGAGCACCCAGAGACTAGCCACAGTGGAACCTATTACCATCCTGAGACCTGAAGAGGCAAGGTCCTAGAGAATTCCATTAAGAGCTGGAGGCATAGAGAAGAGCCACCTCATAGAACCTGCAGATAAGGGATAGGGAGGCTTCTTGACCAAAGCAGCACAGAGCAGGGAGCAAATAGAGGAAGAATGCCCTATCCTTTTACTTCTGCCCTGTGATCTCCTGCCATAGTTTCCCATTGGCTTATTCCAACTCGCAGCTAGTAGTTAAGGAAGTCTGGCTAATGCAGAGGTAGAGGTCATAAAGGACTTCTGTCTCTCCCCAGCCCAGGCAAATATCAATGCTGAGAAAGTGAAGAATGGGGAGAGGGGATGTGCTAATGGAAAATGACCAGCAGATGAGCCCCAGTATGAAACAAATGTCTATATCCTCCTTGTCTGCCATAACCAACCAACCATATACCTTTCTCTAACTCTCTTCTGCATTTTCTATATTCTCCAAGTAAAGGAGAACAAATTAATAAGCAATTGTATTTTCTAAGTCATTAGACATGTGCAGGAGAATGATTAGCCAGCTATAAGAAATCTATTGGCCTGAAATTTGAAAAAAAAAGTTTTTATTTTTAATTTCCTATCTGTTTCCTGGGTACTATAAGGGAGTAATAATATTTTAATCTTGTATAATTTTGCTAGCATTTATATATCTTAAACAACTGAATTTTCTCTAATATATAACATTCTGTTCTGGATTTCCTCCTTAATAGATTCCTTTGCTATAGCCAAGCCCAAAGGTGACAGATTTACTTCATTAATAAGGCTCAGTTCTGTGCAAGGTAGTCAAGAGCAGGGCTGAACTTGCGAACAGAACCTATGGGTCTGAGTCCTTGATCTTTCACTTTTAGTACTTGATTGATCTTGATCATATGCAAGCCTCTTAACCTCTCGAAGGCTTCAGTTTCATCATTTGTAAAATGATGGAGTTGAACTGCACTGATGGTAAGGTTCCTTTTAACTCTGAGACTCTGTGCCTCTGTGCTTCTTATACTCAAGCAACTGAAAGTGTTGCATTGCAGAAAGAATATATTACAGACTTAATAGTGCCTGGTATGGGACATGGAGGGAGAGATCCAATAGTGAGAATCAATACTCACTAATATAGAACAGGAGATGGAAAGTGCTGAGAGCAGTCAATCAAGGGCTAATGCACAGCAGACTCCTTGGCCAAGGCTAAAGACTGAAAGAAAAATGAAGCATGTGGAGGGAGGGCCAAGGGCTAGTATCATGATAAGGCTCCCTTTAGGAATAGCTGCTCATAGAAGCAAGAAATAACTTATAAATCATGGCAACTTTTAGTTTTTCTTGTTTGCAGTGGTTGCAGGTTTGTCTGTTATTGTTAGCTGTTAACTAGAAGTTGGCATATTGCTCCCCAGGCTCTGAGTATAGTTCCTATATTCAGTATCTAAGTGAAACAGGCATGGTCCATCATGTGGCTCAGCTATGGCTAAAAATTCTGAACTGCATAGTATAAACTTGGAATGTGGTTTGTTTGGATCTGGTTTTACCTGTCTCTCTCTGCAACAGCTATTGGTACTGTTAATAGGAATTATGTACCAGGATATGCCTAGTGAAATTACTACTATGGAAACCAGTTATATGTGGTGATAAAAAATGATTACTGTTGAGACTATTTTCTATTGCATACAAGGCAAGATGATATTGGACAATATATTAGAAAGAAACTATCACTCTGATTATCAAAAAAAATTTTCCTGTCTCTTTCCATGACAAGAGGCCATACACATTTTAAATTTAATGATGAGGAGCCTCTCTAACCCTTTAAAACAGAATAAAAATAAGAAAAAAATATCAATTATTCATACTACTTGCTGTCAGTCTGCCCCGTTCATACAGTTAAATTCTTTCCTCTCTCTATTGGTAACTCAAGTACATCTCCTAGAAAAAGGCTTGGTCACTAAGTTCTCTAATCTGACTTGTTGGGAGCATTGGGCAGCCAGCTGGGGAACCATGAACAACAGATCTTTGGTGGTCTCTTCTAGGCAGTGTCCCCTTAGTAAACCTGCACCAGGAGCAAGATTGCTTTATATTCTGTTTCTTCACCTACATTGCAAATGATAACACCATTCAATAAAGAGCCCAGGGGTAATCCTTGGAAGAGGGGAAAGTAAGTAGCTAGTATTTTTCATGGCTGAAGGGAAAACCAGAGAGAGAGCATTTCCCAGATCACAGAGGCCACCGCTGGAGAACACATTTAACATAGAGTACTTGGCCTTCTGCAGGCCATTCCCCAAGCGTGCGGCCTTGAGATGTTATCGGTGCAGATACATCAATCCCCAACTCTCTTCTAAGGCTGTCCCATGCTTCAGGAAGGACCTTCCAAATTCCTTTGAAGATAAATAAGTAAACATTGCTTAATTCCAACCCTTTGTCCTCAGTGGTTATTTTTTTCTTCCTTTTGTGTTGGTTCATTGAGAAACCAGGTCAGAAATCGTACACAGGCCTCATGATACTCTGTTATAAGATGTAGGTGATACAGTTTTATGTAGTTCTGCAACCTTTGCCTAGGGCTGAAAGTAGCTTCTTGATAATGGAATCTTCCAGATGACTCAGATTCATTATAACACTGGCTGGGCCTTAAGCATGAGCTGGTTCTGATTTGAACTTAGAATTGTGGCTCTTCAGTTCATGACCTCGGGAACAGACATTACTTACAAATACCCACTCTAAGGTTTTATTTTGTTTTGTTCTGTTTCAGAGGCTAAACATCAGCTTTTACCCACCAGATTTTCAAACTTTGCGGGAGATCCCAAATAATAACACAATCTCTATAGCTGAATGAGTCCAGGGAAGTTTTTCCTTTTTTTTTAATGGAATAAAATATATTTTCTTTCTTTTGGGATCATACAAGAAGTCTTCTGATTGTGACTGTCTTTAATGATCATTTGTGTAGCTATATTCAAAGTATTTGCAAGCTGATAATGAAAGTCAGCCTTATTCATTTATATTTATATTTTATACATATTTCTATGGTGCTTTTTTTCTGAATTTATAGAAGGCCTTTAAATAGTTTAGATAATCCTAACTCTATCCATATGAGATATGTGGATAAAGATTAAGATGAAGGAGAAAGGGACTCTCCACTTTTAACCATATAACCATAGTCAAAACCAAGAAGGCATTACAGAGACAGACACAGAGAAACACAGATAGGGATTTCCCACCAGTTTAAGCCCTTCCTGAAATTTTCCCAGGTAAGTCTAAATCTCTTTTTTTACTCTCCTGTCACTCACTATAATTTTAGTTTGTCAGAATTTTCTTCTTCCCTGGTGCTATCCAAAGCCCCCTTCCTGGTCCCTTCTGTAATAAAGCCCCAAAGAACTGGATTTTGTAACAAAACCTATCTTATTCTATTTTGTACAATGCTTATGTGTGTCTTCTTGGGTGCAGATCTGTATAATTTACCTGTTTTAGCCACAGAGCACTTGTCATCTGGTCATAGTAGATGCTAAATATCTATTTGTAAATGAGTTCAAAAGCAATTTTAATTTCCAAATTGATGTGTTCCTGTAGGAAAATCTGCCAATGAAACATTTTGCTAATCTTGCTTTTCATTATCTAATCAGATGTCAATTTTCAGTCTTCTTTCCTGTGTTTCTTGAATCCATTGTCCTTCTTTGCCATTGTTCACCTGGGATAGCTTTTTGATTCTAATCTCTTTTTACCGCCCCCCCCACCCCGCCCTCCTCTTTTGTTTCTACTCACTGCTTTGACTCTTGTTCATATACAGTCTTCTGTGTAAAACAGAAAACCAACAAGCAAATCCAGTTGACCATTATACAACACAGAGTGGAACTGCATGAGTCCCTTTACACATGATTTTTTTTTAATAAAAATAGAAATAAAGTCTGCCCTCCATATTCTCTGGTTTCACATCCATGAATTCAAGAAGCTTTGATACAAAAACAATATTTTCAGTCCACAATTGGGAATCTGGGAAGGCAAAGGGCACTGTTCTAAGCCATCCTATATAATAAAAAAGTAATATGCAAATTGACTATCACTCCAACACACTAGATGGCCACCCCCATGTGGACACAAGATGGCCGATACAAGATGGCCAGTAAGGAAAGACACTTGTGGGCAATCTGGCCAGCAGGGGAGAGCAATTGGGGGAAACCAGGCCTGCAGGGGAGGGCAGTTAGGGGTAATCGGGCTGGCAGGGGAGCAGTTAGGCATCATGCAGGCTGGCAGGAGAGTAGTTAGCAGGTGATCAGGCTGGCAGGCAGAAGCGGTTGGAGCAATCAAGCAGGCAGGCAAGCGAGCAGTTGGGAGCGAGGAGTCCTGAATTGTGAGAGGGATGGGATTGGACCTAAATGGGCAGTCAGACATCCCTTGAGTGGTCCCAGATTGGAGAGGGTGCAGGCTGGGCTGAAGGACACACGCCCCTCCCCCATGCACAAATTTCACACACCGGGCCTCTAGTTTTATAGGAAGGACTCAAGTATCCATGGATTGTGGTATCTGTGGGGTCCTAGAACCAGTCCCCTTTGGATACTGAAAGACAATTTGAGTCAAAAGTTTTAAATTGATTTTTCTCTTCCAGGGAGGGTGGGAGACCCTAACCTCCACATTATTCAAAGTTCACTGTACACCTAAAATCAATATCCAGTGTTCTTCATCACCAACTACACTAAAAACTCTCTCAATATATGGCAGCCTTATTTTCCATGTACTGGTTGATATAAAGTCTGTATACTAGCCTAACTGGACTTTGGGTTGGTTCTAGAAAATTCTTAACCCCTCTATAAATGTCTTGTTGCTCATTCAGTCTACCTAGAATAGCCACACCTCCAGACTGCCACCTGGAACTATTGTGATCTCACTTTGTCTCTTTAGCTCTAGCCCAAAGATACAATCTTTCATAAATCTTTATTTTCTCTCTATCACTAACTGACATGAGCTCTCCTTGTTGGAGATTTATCTGTCTCTCCATCATTTGGATTCTTTTCTAATCAAGAGTGATGTTTGACTCATCTTGGTATAATACAGCACCTGGAAGAATGCCTTACACATAATAGGTTTCAATAAATATTTCTTTGAGTTAAGTCTCTTAAAATTCATTCATACTTACCCTTAAAGGGCAAAAGACTCTATTTGGTTCCTCTCTAATTCTCAGTATCATATTTCAATTCCACTTTATTTCTCACTCTCAGAATTTAAATGTCACTTTACAATTCCCCAAATAAAATGAATTTCTCCCATTGCTTTTCATCTTCACCTCCTTTCTTTGTCATTTAAATTTTTTCTTTCGCAACTCTTCTGCTCTTTTCTTCAGTTTACCCCCAATTCTGAGCAAACTAATGCATCACTCAGAACATTGGATGTCAGTTCAGATGATCTCAAACATTTCTTTTAGTTCCATTAACCAATGGTTTAACATTTCATACTTGAGAATCCAAATTATTACAGACTTAACACTTGTGTTCCCATCATATGAGTCTTTCATATTTTAACTTAATTGTTATAATAAAGCCATGTAGAGATCTTTGGGGCCCCGGAAGGGAGAATGCAGTGATTCACTAGGTCAGTGGTCGACAAACCACGGCTCGCGAGCCACATGCAGCTCTTTGGCCCCTTGAGTGTGGCTCGTCCACAAAATACCACGTGCAGACGCACACAGACTGTGCAATTAAAACTTTGTACCCATGCTCAGAAGTCGGTTTTTGGCTCTCAAAAGAAATTCCAATCGTTATGCTGTTGATATTTGGCTCTGTTGACTAATGAGTTTGCCAACCACTGAGCTAAGTGGTGTAGCACCCAATCTGGGAAGGAATTCTGCGAAGGGAGATCTAGATGTGTTTCTAGCCGCACAGCAGAATTGCAGCTTGGGAAACTCCATTGTCTGGATGCTCAAGGAAAGGCAGGCTGCCCTGTCCCTTGTTTCCAGCATGCCTTTGGGGAATGTTTCATATTTTCATCCAGTTGTTCAATAACAATGTTACCAGTTCCCAAAGTACCTAAAGATGCAATGCCTCAGAAATACAAATTAAATGAGAGATTTTTGAAAGAACTATGTGTTGTCAAACTTAACTGTAGCCTAGTCTTCAGTTCTACAACAGGACAGAGTAATAGGGAAAGCATGGAGGGGGCAGAAAAGTTAGTGCTGATAGCCAAGGAGATGCTTTAGAAACACTTCTCAGATATAATTAGAAATGAATAAGGAAATGAGAAGCAACACTAACTGGAACCACATTCTTCCATAGAATATTCAAGGTGGGGCAAAACTAGGTTTACAATGATTTGTATGGAAATTAATATAATAATATAATACAGAAATAAACTCTGTGTTATGCATACTCACAACTGTAAACCTATTTTTATGTGGCAGCAATGAGGGGAGAAAATGTATATAAAATCAACAAAATAAGAATAAATCACACATGTCGAATATTTACAAAATGATGAAAATAAATTGTTGAAAAAATAATAGAAATCATCTCCAATACTATCAATCATTATTATGTGTCATATAATTATAAATATTACTTGTTATATAATAAATGTATGTTTATATTATGTCACTATTATTAGTCGAATTAATCTGTTCTTAGGAACCCATTATGAGTAATAAGCAATTGCATTGTTAAATACATCCTTTAGCAATAATTTGGTAACAAGGAATATTTCCTGTCTTCATGTCTCTGACCTGGTATTGATTCGTGGGATATGCAGTTAGTGGATGTGAGAATGACATAGCCAGCTGAGTGGAAGCTGGGTTTTCTTTAACATGCAGTCCTGTCCCCAGAGCTTTGTTGTTCTGCAAAAGGAACTTTATTTTCTTTTTTCCATGAAACATATCATAATATATGTGTTTCATAAATCCTCTTACCATCCTAATAAAACACATAGAGGACATGTTTTTATTTCTCCTAGCTGGATGGATAGGCTGACAGACGTAGCAGAAGTGGTGGGGAGCCACTCGTGATGTCAGACAGACCTGCCTGTGCGTCTTTCATTGTCACTGACATGCCATGAGACCTTGAGCAACTTACATTTCTTCGTTTTTGACACAAAAAATATACATAACATCTATCTAAAAGGATTGTTGTGAGGAACAAATGAGAATGTATATCTGTACAGATAGCACATACACACCCCAACATCTATTGTGCATGCACGCTTTATGTAACAGCTGGTACATTGAAGCATCCATTGAAATGTGGGTGTATCTTCACCATTTGAAGCACCTAATGGCTCTTAGTTCTTCGATAATGCAACCATGCTGTTCACTGCATCCCTTTAGATGTCCGGAGCCAAGTGCTGAGCTCCAGCACTCGCTAGCCTGTCACGGGAAACTGGACCTGATTTATATCTGATGCCCTCTAGGTGCTTGTGCTGTGGTCAAGCTGTGATAAAGAAAGTTACAGGGCAGCCTTCTTTTTGCCCTTATACTTAAACACAAAGTGATTTTCAATTAGTCCATTCCCTTACCTTTTGTTTTGAAGGGGAAAAAAATCAAAACACTTAACCATGTTTGGCGTGCAATGAGTTATCAATAAATATCCTTATTATCTCCTTGATGGCCTGGGCTCTAAATACTTCATCCCCAGGAAAGAGCAGACCCAATAACTACTATTACCACAGCTGCACTATTACATATTTTTAAACTTTTTTTTGAACTAACTTAAAATTTACAGAAGAGTTGCACAAATAGAACAAAGAATATCCCATTATTTTCTTCACCAATGATATATATGTAAATCTATATTATGTATATAATATGTAAATATATATATGACATTTTACCCCAAATGCTTTGGCATATTTTTCTTAAGAACAAAGACATTCTCAGTGCAATGATCAAATCCAGGATCTATTTAATACTAGTTTCTATATGTTGTCTATATGAGAATTTCACTAATTCTCTCTAATTATATTATTATAATATTTTATTTTCCATGAGCCAAGGTAGGCTCATTTGTTACATTTAGTTTCCTGTCACCTTCCTGGATTTACCTCCTGTTCTAAGAGACATGTGAGAATGTGGTGAAAAAAGTCAGTGAAGACAAAGCTTTTATTTTTAATGAGGAACAGCATATTTTTTTATAAAATAGAATAGATTCTTCACAAGAACTATTAATTTTCTTTGATTCTACCAAAAATCCATTAACCCCCCCCCCCCCAAAAAAAAAAGAATCTAAGGGGCTTTAATCCCACCTCTCTAGTTTCACCAAGACCACTTAAGAAGGTCTTTTACCATGAAACTGCCACAAGACTGGGCCTACTTTGGCCTGCCCTGTTTTCCAGCATGCTTAGAGTATAAACCAAGTCCCTGCACAGTTCCTGTGTGGGATCCGTGTCTAGCCCTGAAGTGGTTAAAAGGTCTGGGCAGAACTACATATTGTACAATTCCATTTATATGAAGTAAAGCAGATTAGCAGTTGCCTGAGGCTACGGGGTGGAAACTGGTATTGATTGCAAACAGGCATGGGGGATCTTTTTGTGATGCTAAAGATGTTCGAAAATTGGATTGTGCAACTCTCTAAATTCACTAATAGCATTAAATCATATGCTTAAAATAGGTAAGCTTTATGCTATGTAAAGTATACACTAAGAAAGCTAGAGAAAGGAAGGGTGGAATAAATGAAGGAAAGAATGCAGGGAGGGAGGGAGGCAAGAAAGGTCCCAGAAAAAAACTCTGGACCAAGAAATCCTATCTTAGAGCAATTTAGGCAAATTTCAAGGATGGGGCCTCCCAGATAAAGGCAACAGAGGACATCAATTCCCTGTGGCTGCTCTTACCTGAACCTTGTTTGGGGTGATGAGCAATGCTTGTCAGTTATTGAAACCTTGTCAGTACCTAGAAAACATTTCTATCCTTCTTCCTCCTAGAAGCCTGATCCTACACTATTTGTTGCCCTATATAAAATCCTACCTAAATTCATGAGTGTGGGCTCACGAAGCCGTGCTAAAAATTAAAGAGAAGTAGTTCCTACAAATGTTTTGAAACTTTTGAAGAAAAAACAAAGCCAATAGAAGTTGCTAAACCTGTGTTTCTGATAAGTATCTGTTTGTATGAAAATGGTCAGAGCAAACAGGTCTACATCCGTATCAGCATAGATGCTAAAATGATGGTGGTATCCTGGAATAAAGAGCATCATGCAAGCTTCATTGCAGAAAAACTCTAAATGTTGAGAGTGTTTATGCTTCAATGACCTCAAAATTATTTTGGTGATTTAAATTAGGTAAGCTCTGCAAACATCCTTTCTGTGGCCTGAATATCTACCTCCTGAAAAAGCATGCAGAAAACTTCACTGAAGCAACAAGGCTGTAACAGTGGGGGAAATGATTGATTTTACTTGAATACTGCCAACAACAAAAAATGTTTAAAAACAGTTTCATGGCTCAACTTCCTCCTTGTTTTTTTTTTTTCTTCTTCTTCCTTTCTCTTATAGTTGGAATGTATTTTATCGTCTGTCAGGTTTGCCCTATGATATGTCCTCTTAAATTGGATCTGTAAGCCCTTCATAAAGTTTAATAAATCTTCAGCATTTCACCCTAAGGAAATTATATTAAAAACCTTCAAATGTGAAGTTGGGCCCGCAGACACACAGCGCTGGGAATTTTATCACCATAATCAGCGTGTAATGAAAGCCTCTGTCGCTGTTCCTTCCCAATCATAATCTGCTTGTCTTTATGAAAAAAGGGGGGTTTGTCTGGGTTCATCTGCAAGCTTTAATTGGAAGATGTCTTCATTTCATTCCAGCCTACTGGGATAATAACTCAGCCCCATGTTTAAACACAGGCCCTTGCCTCTGATATTTTTTCATTTAGTAAAGCACGTCTCTTTAAATGATTTAGCAAATCATCTTGAATGCCAAGCCCAGGTGATTGGCAGCTCATTGCTGGTGCACCATTTGCATGACATTTGTTCTTCAGCTAAGAAAGCTGCCACAGGTAAACAAGCACGCCCTGTACTGACTCCCTTTGAGTCCCTTCCTGTTTATTTTCTCATAATCAAATGACATTTATGGAGAGGCAAATGCAGCTGCACATATATGAGGAAAATGCAATCAGGCTAAACATGATGACTTCATTCAGGTGATATTTTGATTAGGGGAAGGATATTTTTATGACATGGGGGCTTTTTTATTGAGAAATCAGGCAAATTCCCTTTTGTGTAGCTAACACTTTATATTTAATCTATATTTTAATGTAAAGGTTGGACTCAAATAATTGGTTGACTGGACATTCTCTGATGAGAGTTTCATTAAAACAGAGGAAAGCATCAAGCGGGAGCCACAAGACAGCCTTCTTTGTCCCATTTAGAAGAAAATAGCTTCTTTTCCCTATAAAGGAAAAAAGAAAGAAAGGAAACAAGGCAATCTAATATAAAGTTGTTTTATGGCATCAGTGAGGGTAGCTTTTTCTAAAAGAGATTTAGGGGAGAAGTTATTTTACAGTTAAACATTTTATACATGTTTTCTGGCTCATCATCCTTCCCAGAGACATGGATAATAACAAGTCTGTTGTGGGTAGGTTTTTTTTGTTTTGTTTTGTGTTGTTTTTTGTTTTTTTACATTTCCTTTCAAAAATTTTTAATGGTAACATAAAATCTCTCTAGTTGATGTGGTTGAGGAGAGAGCAAAGAGCACGTTGCATGTCAGCAGGCTTGCTGGAAATGCAGGTGGACGTAGGACTTACAGAAAGGTAGGTTTATTTCTGGAAAATGTTTCCTCAGCTTCTCATAGAGCTGGATGCTAAGGATGGGAACCAGCTGTCATTTTAGCTCTATTATAAGGATTTTTTTTTTTAACAATCAGCTGCTAAATCCTTCTTATGGGGTATCAAAGACAACCAGAGGCCACCCAATTTGTTATGAGCTAAAACAATCACTCTAGGAAATGTATTATCTTTTTCCATCATTTCTACATCAGAAAAGAATGTGAAACATGATTATCTTAAGGATGAAAAGTAATTCTAAGCCACCCAAATTTCATTTTTTTATTATTACTAGAGGCCTGGTGCATGAAATTTGTGCCTGGGGAGCAGGGTGATGACCTTCAGCCCAGCCTGCACCCTCTCCAATCTGGGACCCCTCGAGGGATGTCTGACTAGTCGTTTAGGCCCAATCCTACCTGGTAGGTCACCCCTACTAGGATTGGGCCTAAATGGGCAGTCAGATATCCCTCTCACAATCCAGGATGCTGGTTCCCAACTGCTTGCCTGCCTTCCTGCCTTCCTGATTGCCCCTAACTGCTTCTGCCTTCCAGCTTGATCACCCTCTAACCACTCCCCTGCCAGCCTGATTGATACCTAACTGCTCCCCTGCCAGCCTGATTGCCCCTAACTGTCCTCCCCTGCTGGCCTGTTCACCCCTAACTGCCCTCCCCAACAGGCTTGATCACCCCCAACTGCCCTCCGTTGCAGGCCTGATCCCTCCCAACTGCCCTCCCCTGCTAGCCCGATCCCTCCCAACTGCCCTCCCCTGCTGGCCATCTTGTGGTGGCCATCTTGTGGTGTGGAGTGACAGTCAATTTGCATATTACTCTTTTATTAGATAGGATTATTTATCATTGTGATTTCTGGTTTCTATTCTGGATGGTTCTCTCTCTCTCTCTCTCTCTCTCTTTCTCTCTCTCTCTTCTCCCCCCCATGATTCCTGAATGGCAAGAATGATTCATTCAACCCTAAACTCCTAGATAGCTCCCCAGTTCCATCATGACTAAAAGGAAAATGCTGCTCCAATACAATACTTAGCAATGGATATGCCAGCCATTCTGGGGCTAGCTGAGAGAGCAAGCTATAAGAGCACAAGAAATAAAAAAAACAAACAAACACAAAAAAAAACTAGCAACAACTTGGAGAAGGAGATATAACTGGAATGAAAAGAAAGGTATCCTATGGTCATAGTTTGCATTGGTCTTTATACTTGGGCACACAAAAAAAATACTCCTTTCAGCATCATTTTCTAACCTGAAGGTCAATGATCTTAATGGCAACAACATTTATATAGTTCTTTATCACATTTGGAATGTTTTTCCATCTATAATAATAAAAGTATAATATGCTAATTAGACCAGACTGCCAAATGACCTTCCAGACATCATTCTGAAAATCCTTCTAGATGAAACCGTCTCAGCAGGGGCTAAGGCAGAGGCAGTTAGGGGTGATCAGGCAGGCAGTGGAGTGGTTAGGAGTAATCAGGCAGGCAGGTGATCAGGGGTGATGAGACAGGCAGGCCCATAAGCAGTTAGGGGCAATCAAGCAGGCAGGCAGAGTGGTTAGAGCTGATGAGGCAGGCAGATAAGCCTTTAGGGGTCAAGAGGAAGTCAGGCAGAGGCGGTTAGGGGTGATCAGGCAGGCAGGCAAGCAGTCAGGGGCAATCAGAAAGGCAGGCAGATGAGCAATTAGGAGCCAGTGGCCCTGGGTTGCCAGAGGGTGCAGGCTGGGCTGAGGCACACCCCCCCCAAATTGTGTGCACCAGACCTCTAGTTTGATATAATATTGTCTGTCTAGTATAAGCTCTATATTAAGAGGATACTGAGTGTTTACTAACTGAAGAAGTTTTAGCAGGAACCTGGTCCTTTTGATGTAGATGAAAGAAATTATTTTCTCATTGTATGCTCCATACAATGAGAGCACTGTCCCATGGAACTATTCGTGTTCTTCTGGTACTGGGTTGGGTCCATGAGGGTACAGAGGGTATTCCCAGTCCCCTCCTTACTGGCGATAACTCATAATTTAAAATGTCTTTTATTCTCTTGTTTGTTTTACTCTAAAAATCAAGGAATTTAAATACCTTGCAAAAAAATCTGATTCAGATCAGATGATGAAAATAATGTAATGATTGTAAGATGTCGACTAAATTCCATGAAAGCAGAGTGATCTTAAGGGCTTTCTGAGGAATCTGTAGAAAGTGCTAGTGAAGGATAATTCTAACTGAATTTGCCCAATTTAAGGAGACATGTACTACACACGCACACACACACACACACAGTGAGAGGGGAGAAGGAGATGCTTAATATAAGGAATTGGTTCATATGATTATGGGGACTTGGAAAGCCCAAAATCTTCAGG
The DNA here is from genome assembly GCA_011751065.1 of Lasiurus cinereus. Classification (NCBI taxonomy): domain Eukaryota; kingdom Metazoa; phylum Chordata; class Mammalia; order Chiroptera; family Vespertilionidae; genus Lasiurus; species Lasiurus cinereus. The sequence continues at coordinate 21,064,215 of JAAGEH010000226.1, read as the reverse complement.
GGCAGGCTGGAAGCCCAGGAAAGCCTGTGCCATAAATGAAGTCCAATACAGTCTGCTGGAGAATTCTCTTTTGCTTGAGGGAAGCTAGTTTTCTTATTCTATTTGAGTCCTTCAACTGATTGGATGAGGCCCATCCACATTATGGAGGCCAGTCTGCTTTACTCAAAGTCTCCCCTTTTAAATGTTAAAGTCTCCCCTTTTAAATTTCATCCTGAAATACCCTCACAGGAACACCTAAATAATGTTTGGCCAAATACGTGGATATACTGTGGCCTGGTCAAGCTGACACATAAAATTAACCATCAAACCTCTTAAACGTATCTTTGCTAGGAGGAAGGGAGGGAGAGAGAGAGAAAGAGCTGCATAGAGAGATAGCGATAGCAATATAATCCACATCATTTGGGATTTGAGCTGAGCTGCCGCTGTATGAATGACTAAGCTACAAGAAGGACCATGCCAGGACCAAGGTGCCTAGTGCTCTGATCCAAAAAATGCATGTCAGCTCCCTCAAAGAGGTTTTTCTATGTTCCCCAGGGGGTAGGTGATTTTCAAAGGAATGTGGCATTCTCTCTATCACTCTTCAAACAGAGAAGTTAGCATTTAGGAAATGCCTGTAATTTATCCCCATGTAACTGGAAACATTTTCAGATTCCTGAGGCCTTTACCAGGGCAATAAATTTTGCTTTAACAGCACTAGCCAGTATGGTTCAGTGGATAGAACAACAGCCTGCATACCAAAGGGTCCCTCCCGGCTTCGATTCCAGTCAAGGGCATGTAACTTGGTTGCAGGCTTCTCCCTGGCCCTGGTCAGGGCTCATGCAGGAAGCAACCAGTCAATGTGTTTCTCGCACAATGATGTTTCTCTCTGTCTTTCTCTTTCTCTTTCACTCTCCCTAAAAATCAATGGAAAAATATCTCCCAGTAAGGATTAACACCCTCCTTCCCAAAAATAATATTTTAACATTCACACCTTGAAGAGAAATTGGTACAAACACTGAAACTCCAATAGAACTAACTACATTCGGTCCTTCCACATCTGAAGGTGGTAAGCACTGACAACTATAGATGAGGTTTTCTCAACTGATTGTTTAGGCCATAGTCCAAGAATTTTAGACAGGATAATCCTCTTTTCCCATCACATTATAGATTAGTCAAAATTCAATTGACCATAAATCTTGAGGATTTCTTTTGCATGAAGTATGCTCAGATCATTAAAAATTTGGAGTTGAATCTAAACAAGGAACCCTTTGATTTTTTATTATTTCCTCACACTGTAAAAAAACTTTCTCATCAGGATCTTCATGCACAAAGTAAAACTTCTGACCTAGTTGGGTTCATTTTTTATTTTCATGCTTTTTACATAAAAAATCATTCGGTCTTATATTGAACTGAATTAAGTTTATTTTGTATATCTTTCCCACTGCTTTTTGTATTTACATTGTACAGCAAAAAAACAAAATGGAGAAAATATTTGGCATGATAGAAACACCAATTTTAATTCTAAGCTCCTTTTAAATGTGTGAGTTATAGGTGTAGCAACCAGAGAAGAAGAAGTTTCTGAAAGTCTCTGACACTTGTAAACTTAAAGACTACATTTTGGTGCTGCTCTGAAAGTAAAAACTTGGACATTGGCTAATGCATACACTCATCAGCACAGAATCAGTGTCTGCACATGGATAACAAACTGCTTGTTGCAGTGAAAACGCAAATGCAGGCCCACAGGCATAAATACAGGTATAAATACGGAGAAGAGCTAAATCCACATCTTGTTAGCTGTTCCTACTGACTTCTAAATACACAAATATTGGATTTTACCCTGCTATTATAGATGAATATTTTAATACAAATAAGAAATTTGCCTTTTTCTCTTTCTCTGTTCTTGTTGAGGCCAGAGAGAATTTTCTCCCAGAAATATCTCTTAGGCTCAGACAGTTGAACAAATTTTGTGTTAGGAAGGGCAATAAAGCAGTATAGAGGATAGAGTAAAAAAATCCCAATACATTATCCTCCTGTCTTTCTCCCAGGAGGATCTTGAGATTTTTCTAATAAAGGAAAAGTAAAATTTCTTCCTGCCCCCATAGTAAAAGAATTAAGAATCCGTTTTGGAACCTTCTAATAATTGTTTTCTGGAAAGTAGATTTAAGGAGCTTTTCCTCTAGTGACTTAATCCCATGAGATAATTGTAAAAGGGAGATTGTCATGTCAGATTTGAAAGGAGTATTGCATGTTTCCTGAAGAAGCATTCTGTCTTAGTTTTATGCTTCTACATATGTCTCATCAGGTTCCTTTGCAACATGAGTAAATCTTGGTTTGTACATTAAAAAAAAAAATTATCGTTTTTCCATTTTTTTTCCACATCAGACAGATTCCTTTTGAAATAAAGTAGATGAAGCTGTATGTAACATGCATGTGTTTCCTGTGTCCAGAGCTTATGCAGTTTGATTAATAACCACTATCAGGTATTCCCTTGCCCCTCTAAAAATCAAGTCGGGTTACTAAGGAATTGAAACTGTTAAATTAAAATGTTTAAAATATATCTTTATTGATTACAGAGAGGAAGGGAGAAGTAGAGAAAGATAGAAACATCAATGAGGAGAGAGAATCATTGATCGGCTGCCTCTTGTATGCCCCCCTACTGAGGCTGGAGCCTACAACCCAGGCATGTGTCCTTGACAGAATTGAAACTTCAGTCTGCAGGCCAACTCTCTATCCAATGAGCCAAACTAGCTAAGACTAATTTTTTTTTTTAAGTTTCTTTAAGATCCATATATCAAGAAAAATTTGAGCTCTGGTTAAAATGAGTGCATCAAATAAGGCAATAATGAGGCGATCTCAACAATCAATGAGACAGTCAGGCTAAGGGAGCAGATGACTATACATGGAATAACACCAGAAACCTTTTCTCTTCCCTTTCCCCTTGAAAAAGACATACATCTCCTGCAATTGGAGGAAGAGAACAGGAAGCCAAACTGGCAACTTCGGGATGAAAACTTGTCTGCCTGGCGTGTTCACTGCTGTTGTTCTTCATGTGTTTTTTTTTCTTTATTTTTTTCTGTCCACAGGCAAACCTAAGCCAAGAATTTCATCTTGCCTTTTCTTTGAGTAGATCTGGCATTCATTTCCTGGCTTGTAGGTGCCTTCCTAAATGTGAGAATCAGGTATAAGTTGGAATTTCATGATTTATCACATCAGCACTGACTATATCCACCAAAAAGAATCCAGAAGAATAGGATGGGGGAAAGTTTTAAAATTATATTGGTCATTTTCAAAATGTGCTCCAACACATCCTAGGAATTCCATGGAAAGTTCTTAAAAGCCACTATAAAAAGCAAAGGGGCAGTTAGTGGACAAAGGACCAAGCCCTGCCTCACTATGGACCACATTCATTTCCAACAGAAAAGCTCCAGTGTTATTGGCTTTTACTTATCCCGAGTCCACAGAAGATTTCATTTGAAGAAAGAGTCTATGGAAACAAAGCCCTAAAAGAAAATAAGCCCTGTAAACAATTTGTATTTTCTTCAAACTCAAAAGAAGTCTGACTGTCTCTTGATGGCTCAGAGCCTATGAAATACCCCTGATATATCTGTCAGGTTGCACTGTTTATTCCTTTGCATGGGTATCTTTCATTCCTTTGTTGTGTCCCTATTGGTTCAGGGTATTGGGAGTCAGGAGAAGACTTTGTTCCCAAACCTCGGCTGGTTTTCAGAATTACCTGGGAATTTGGTAAAATACAAAGACCAGATCCACCTCTTCAACTACCCTATTCCTCTGTCTTCTTTATTGTCCCTCCAGATAATGCCGATACACACTGAAGTTTGGGAACAACTTGTCTAGAAGACCTTCACTTATTACTGTTTATTAAATGCAACTTGTCTAGAAGACCTTCACTTATTACTGTTTATTAAATGCAATTACTGTTTATTAAATCCCCACCCCTTAGGTTTGGTCTGGAGAAAGAATATCATCATTTTTAACCCTTAGGAATGGGAAGAAACCTAGAAAACCATATCTGTGAGGAACCATGAGAAACATTTATAATATAGACAATCTGATACAGCATGGCTTAAGCAAATATTAAATCAAAGTTCTCTAAGAAAGCAACATATTCCTGCTACATCATTGCCTTGTGCTGACTCATTGATTCATTCAGTACACATTTAATGATGAATGACAGAGAAATAAATCAATAATTATAGTATAATAAGATAAGTGATTAAAGGAAATACAGAGTGTGTGTGGGTAATAAACCCTTTAAGGTTACCTCTGCATTTCAAGAAACAGTTACAGTGGAGGAACATTTATACTGAGTCCTAATACTCAAATTTACTTTGTAACTTTGCCAGCATCAGAAAATTCAAAGTATATAGTTATTCTTTGTTTTATCTTAAACTATAATAATGAGGTTTTGGAAACAAAACTTAGCATTTACCTTTTTAATTGGGCTTGTCTGTACATTTTATAATGACTCAAACATGTTTGATATCTTGAATTAGAAGCACATAGATAATCATATTTCAAAATCACTGTTGCACCTCTGATTTCTGTTTCAGAATTGCTCTAGTTCCAATTATGGGTCACATTCTTTTCTGAATGAAATCAGGAATTTTTAATGTCCCTCTGTTGTTATTCAAAACAGGTTTGATTCAAAGTAGTCTTAGATCTGAGAGGTCCTTTGACAACCTGGCACCATTATTACTTAATAAAATGTCCATGTCAATCCCCCTTCACCTCATCCCACTCTACCATCTACCCCAGGCAGCACATCTCCCTTACATTCTTAGGGACTGCAGATCTGAACTGAGTCACTTCAGCCTAAAAATGCATTTAAATTGAATTGAAAAAGAATTAGGTAGAAAAGTTTAGGGCCAAGACTAGAATTATCCTTAGGATTTTCTCTCCTCTGGTATTAAGAGTTTCTCTTACTACAATGCAGGAAATGAATTTGAAATTTATAATGTAATGAAGCATGCCACAAAATACAATAAATTAGTTACTACATAAAAATTAAAATGTATGTTTCAGTAGAATGAATAAACCATTGGGCTTAAAATCAAAATATCAATCAATATTTAGATCCCTGTTTTGTTATTTATTATACATTACCTTAAGCAAGTAACTAAGTTGCTTTAGCATTGTTTCCTTATCTGTAAAAACATGCATAACTATTCTTCCATTATAGATATTGGAAAAATCAAATTAAATAAATTACGGGAAAGCACCTAGGACTATAGCTAGCAGCTACCTAAATTAAAGCCTCATAAATTATTATCAAAATTAAATTTATTTTTTCAAAATGTCTTTTGTTGCTAAGATAATATAGAGTAAATTAGATTTTTTTTCAAAGACTCATATGGTAACTGGGCAGTATTACTTTCAGTTATCTATTATGGATAATGAAACATAAATGGTTTTTTCATTCAACAAATGTTTATTGAGGGTCTGTTATGTGGTAGGAATAAGTCTAAGTGCTCAAAATTCATCAGTGAAAACAAAAGACAAAAACTCTTCCATCATGAAACTTGTATTCTAGTTTTCCTTTTTGGTCTTCCTCAAAGCTCATCTCCTGTGCATACAACACACACATACACATACATCCCATATACTTTGTGGCTATATTGTTTTCTGTTGCTCTCACAAAAAAACAAACAAACAAACAAACAAACACACACAAATCCATGTGCAAGGCTGCCACATAAGATAATACACATGGATTATAATGTAAATGGTGGCCTTAGAGTTGTCCAATTTAGTGGTATCCTATCTAATAAAGAGTAATATGCAAATTGACCACACCTCTACTATACCCACAGGCCATACCTAGCAGCCAATCAGGAGTGAGTATGCAAATTAACCCAACCAAGATGGCTACAGCCACAGAGGCTTGGAATTCCCCAGCAATGGAGGAAGCCAAGCTTTCTGCCTGCCCTGGCCTGCCTTGGCCTCCACTTAAGGCTACAAATTTTTAATTATAGAAGATAAATAAATCCCAGATACCAGGGCCTCCTGGGGGATGTGGCCAGCCTGCAAACCATCACAGGCCTCTCACCCAGGCCACTCCATGCCCCAAGGGAAACTCCACCATGATCCAGGACACCCTTCAGGGCAAACCAGCCAGCCCCCACCCATGCACCAGACCTCTATTCTATCTAATCCTATCTAATATAATAAAAGAATAATATGCAAATTGACTTTTATGCAAAAAAGGGTTTTTTGCATGTGGTCAAAGATGGCTGCCACAAGATGGCCAGCAGGGGAGGGCAGTTGGGAGGGACCAGGTCTGCAAGGGAGGATAGTTGTAGGCAATCAAGCCAGCAGGGGAGGGCAGCTGGAAGGGACCAGGCCTGCAAGGAAGAGCAGTTGAGGGTGATCAAGCCTGCAGGGGAGGGAAGTTGAGGGTGACCAGGCCAGCAGAGCAGGGAAGTTGGGGATGACCAGGCCTACAGAGAAAGGTAGTTAGGGGTAAACAGGCTAGCAGGGGAGCAGTTAAGTATCAATCAGGCTAGCAAGGGAGTAGTTAAGGGGTGATCAGGCTGTCATGCAGAAGCGGTTAGGGGCAATCAGGAAGGCAGGCAAGTGAGCAGTTGGGAGCCAGCAGTCCTGGATTGTGAGAGGGATGTCTGACTGCCCGTTTAAATTTGATCCAAGATTGGGCCTAAATGGATAGTCGGACATCCCTTGAGGGGGTCTCAGATTGGAGAGGGTGCAGGCTGGGCTGAGGAACACACACCTTGTGCACGAATTTCATGCACCGAGCCTCTAGTATGTAAATATACATAAAAGGAATTCTCTTCATTATAGCTAACTTCTAGCCTTAATTTTAGCTTCTATCAGGATTGTCTGGGTAAGACAGCTCTTCAAGAAATAACCAATTAAAAATGAAGTTTTAAAATTATTTTGTTAATGCCCTAAACTACATAAAAAGTTGCCTTTGTACTCAAAGAAATTGTCTTAGAACTTAGAACAAAACCTAGTCCTAGACTGAGAATATTTTTATGATACTAGATCATTGAGGAGTGCTTTCATTAGAAAGAAGTTGAGTGGGGCAGGGGCAGAGGTTGCCTTGGATATTGATGCTTGGATAAAAAGTATTACATAGAGTCACTCTTTTCTCTTTGGGAAGTAGATGACTGTAAAACAAAGACATTACAATCTGTTTTGTTTAACTTCATAAAAGTTCAATTGGACTCTTACACTTAGGAAAGCTGCTTCCAAGACACATGGGCCTCAAGCTTATCCGAAACTCTAGGCCCTCAGGATGCCAGATACAGCTGCATCAAGTGGATGACCTGAGTTAGGGGACCTCAAGGATGAGCAGAGATAGAGCAGCGGAAGCCCTCCTCCGACCAGGCAGCCCCTGGTATGAGGGAAGCAGATCAGCTGGAATCCTGAAGGAGTCTGCCGGGGTTGGTGAAAAGAGGAAACATCAAAACCAAGGGACGGTGTTTGACCCAAGTCTCAAAATAGAATGAGCGCCATCCTATGTTGAAAGCCTTTCCCATTTTTACTGGAATCGGTTTTAAGAAATTAAAACGTTGTGACTGGGACTCTTTAAGGCATTTTATTCATAGGCACGGGTCCCAAGAAGTAGCTTTGATAACATCCACCCATTTTTTTAAAATATATATTTTATTAATTTTTTACAGAAAGGAAGGAAGAGGGACAGAGAGTTAGAAACATCGATGAGAGAGAGACATCCACCAGCTGCCTCCTGCACACCTCACACTGCAGATGTGCTCGCAACCAAGGAACATGCCCTTGACCGGAATCGAACCTGGGACCTTTCAGCCCGCAGGCGGACGCTCTATCCACTGAGCCAAACCAGTTTTGGCCATCCACCCATTTTACAGCTAGGGAAACTGAGTGAAGTGACATTCTGCGACTTAGGTAGCCTGCCCTTGGGGTTTACACTTGTAACAATGTTGATGTTTTGCTGCTGTCAATATAAAAGGTTCTTCTTTAACAAACAAAAAAAAAAGTTCAAGTGACCATCTACTTTATTCCTGCAAACTCCTCCTTTTATAGGACATGGAGAGAGAGGCCATATGAAAACTTGGGTTCATGGGAATCATTTGAGGACTAGAGTATTGTTCCTAGATTAACAGATCCAACAGTTGGCTATTTGGTGGATTTAAATGTGGTAGAAGTAGATGAAATACTAAAGTATGACATATCGGGTTAGCATAGCAAAGGTTTAATAATAATATCAGTACCTGAAATTGAGCAAAAGAGCAGGAAAACTATGGATGATTCACACTTCTGGAGTTTCTCAGGGCCAGCAGTAAATGAATGTTTTCCTTGTACTAAATAGAGCCATGCATGAGTGATGGCTGTTAGAGTTGGAAAATTTGGTCATGTTCTCCTCTTTCCAAAGCTGATGCAGATCTGGTGGATAGCAAATGAATTAGAACATTATCTGTAACCTTGACCTTGACTAGTGGTGCAACTGTGTGAAGTAATTTTTTGAGCAACTTTTATTTTACTCCCACTCTATTCCTAACTCTACTTCATTGGGCTAGTTTATCTTGATCCTGGATGAAAACTCAGTCCCCAACTGGTCAACTTTTCTTACACAGTTTTTAAAATATTTGTAACTCTGGTGAAATTTTCCAAAAGAATCTTGAGAACTAACTTTAGATAAAGGTAAAGAAGAGGAATGAATGAAGCATAGTAGCTAGCCAATAGGACTCAAAGTTTCCATGAGTCATTGGCCAGATATCTAAATACCCTCTGGGGCATTCCAATGTCATCTTGATTTACCTCCTTTCATTCAGAGCCAAGGGTTCAGGTTAAACCATTTTATTGGTTAAACCAGAATGCTTCCTAGGCTGAGCCAAGATACATAAGGGTTTGACATAGATACAACCATAATAGGACTTATTTTTTATCATTGGGAACTTTTTCATGCCATCCACTTATTGTAATTATGAGAGCCAGGTTACATGACAGGTTAATTCTTCATCTCAGAGTTGATGATTGAAATTTCTATAACAAGAAGTACTCATTTGTTCCATAGTTAGAAATAAGACTTACTTGATACATCAACATGTTGTCTCAAACATACCTTATATGCTAAGTATCAGACCATTTCCTAAAGATAGATTTGGGAGTAAAGGTAAGACACTTAAAGGTGAGTAAGGAATACAGGAAATGACATTATAGAAATATTGGCCTGGGGGAGCTGAGCAAAACTTTCTCTACCCCACAGTTTACAACTACATTTACTAGTATTTCTAAGGGGAATTGTGAGGGCCAAGCTTTCCAAAACCATTTTTGGTCACTGAATTACAAAATGCACACCTTGGCAATCAAAAATATCATGTTGTGAAGTTTAGATTCTTTGGCATCATAGAGATGGTAGACGTCTTTATTCAGTCTAACACTCTTTGAAATATTTCCTGAGCATGTAACTTTTAAACTGCTAGACTCCGCTATCACCATCTTCTCACACTTTAGAGAGTTAGTCTTGTCAAAACTGGACTTCAGGGATTCCAAGTCAGTGAAATGATTTCTGGAATACAAGGAAGATGGGAATGACTGATGGAGATTTTGTTTCAGTTGGCCACCTTGAAATCCAAAGCATTCACTTTCCTCTGACCAGTTCTTTTTTTTTTTTAATTTAAAAAATGTTTTTATTGATTTTTAGAGAGAGAGGATGGGAGAGGGAGGGAAACACTAATGGGTGAAAGAGCAACATCATCGATCAGCTGCCTCCTGCATGCCTCCCTCTGGAGATTGAGCCGACAACCAGAAATCCAACCAATGACCTCTTGGTTCCTGGGTCAATGCTCAACCGCTAGCCACACCAGCTGGGCTGCATTCATTTCTTTAGGGAATGTGGTAAACCTCAGATTACAAAACCAAGGCCAAAATAACTTTGCAGAATTAGAATGTGTTCAAGAAACCAGTCACACTTTAACTGGATCAGACTTCAACACAGAGCATTTGTGTTCCTCCAAATGCTCTTTAGGTTAGGAAGCCTATACTCATCCAACATGGGGAAAGAGAGTAAATACTCTTGCTTCTGATCTCAGTTCTGAGGGGGAGTTTCTCTCCACACTGACCAACACTATTTCTTTTTTGCTGCTCTTTTTCCTTCTCCTTTCCTTGCTTTCCCCTTTCCATAAAGTTTCTTCAGATATCTCTGCTTCTCCTTGAAGTCCTGATGCTCATCTCTGTAGAGGCCATAAAAATGCAGTATTCCCATGAGTGCAAAATAAGTATTGTGATTTGGATACCAGTCATATGTCTCCTTCCTCTTGGCCAAAGTCTGCTCACTAAACAGTTTCATCACTTTCATGGATTTGGAATTAGTAGGCCTGGCAACTTCACCAAATATCCAAGACTAGTCATGCACAAGACATATTCTGAAAGTGAAGATATTTCTGGGACAGCAAGGAGGAAGAGCCCTGAGTGGTGACCTTCCTCTCCCACAAGCCCTTCTACCAGAAGCCTGACCAGTTCTTTCTTTCTTTCTTTTTTATTTACAGAGAAGAAGGGAGAGGGATAGAGAGTTAGAAACATCGATGAGAGAGAACATTGATCAGCTGCCTCCTGCACGTCCCCTACTGGAGATGTGCCTGCAACCAAGACACATGCCTTTGACTGAAATCGAACTTAGGACCTTTCAGTCTGCAGGCCGATGCTCTATCCACTGATCCAAACCAGTTTCGGCATGACCAGCTCTTTTGATTGCAACTTGGTATTATGTCCCTTGAAAAACTCTGAATTATTTTCCTTATAATGAAAAGAACTGCTATTCTTAATTACCATATATTATAATTAATGACTATTAATACACAATGAAATAACTATAATTCTTAATTACAATATTTCTAGTAGACCTGACACATTCACCATATTTTTCAGTATTTTAATCTAAAAGGAAGAATATCATATTTAAAAAATGTATGTTTATTTCAGAGAGGAAGGGAAAGGGAAAGAGAAATAGAAACATCAATGATGAGAAAAAATTATCAATTGGTTGCCTTCTGCACACCTTTCTTCCCCTACTGGGGCTAAAGCTCTCAACTCTGGCATGTGCCCTGACTGACTGAGAATTGAACCCTGACCTCCTGGTTCATAGGTCAATGCTCAACCACTGAACTACACTGCTGGGCAAAAGGGAGCATGGCATCTTAAGAAATGCTTTTCTGGGCTTGGTTTTTCATAAATGTGCTATTATCATTAAAGGTTTGGGTTTTTCTTTACAAAGAATATTTTTGAAAAATTGACTCGGACATTTATTTGATAGCGTATGATTAAAGAGAGAGCAGAAGTCTTAGTACAAATCAATTAAATGCTTCAAAATTGCTGGTTTTATAAAGATGTTTATTTCTGGCAAATGGTGCATCTAATCTATCAGGTAAATAGCCAGCAAATGGTGCTCATGTCTGGGGATGGGCAAGGATAACACATCTCTGTTCTGAATTTGATTTTCTCTTAGAGAGCCAGGACATGATGTGGATGCCCTCCACCAAAGCCATGATAAAAATTCTAACAGTTTGCTACAGGTACAGCACTTGAGCAGCCACGATTGGTTAAAGGAAAGTAGGGAGAGTTCATGATAGATACACACATATCAGTCTAAAAGCAGTATATTGTTTGCCTCATTCCTTCTCTGAGTGACTTTTCTCCTCCATAATTTCAAGACAATTTTGCTCTACATTTATCCTTTGTAGCCAGCACTCAAAAATGACCTATCCCAGACATTTCCATGAAAATGTGTGTTCCTATGTTGGAGATGATCCAGCTCAGAAGTTACTGAAAAACCCTCAACTATCTCATCCTTATCATATTCATACTCTAGAAATAATGTAAGAAAGGCACTTACATACTAGTATTTTAAAACTCTGCTTTGAGATTTAAAAATACCTAGAATTCTGGCTTCTGTTGAAAATCTTTCAGGTTTGGTTATATTGAGCCAGTATTCCCACCTTGGAACAATCAAGTGGAGAGGAGCAGGGCCTATTATCTGATACTGAGCTCTTCGGTTTTCAGTTTTCTGTAGTCTGTGGTTTTTCCATCTAGGGCAATTTTTCCCTCAGGGCACACCTGCCAATGACTGGAGACATTTTTTGATTGTCACAGCTTGGGGTGGACGTGGTCCTGGCACTAGTGAGTTCAAGCCAGGAATGCCATTGAACATTCTACAATGTGCAAGAGAGCCTCCAACAATACGGAATCATCAGCCCAAAGGTCAAGGGTGCCAAATGTGAGAAGCCCTACCAGAGTCCATCCTTTGCTCACTTCCAATTTAGGTTAACTGCCTGGTCCTGTGGAACTTGGACTTTGTAATTCCCAGATACCATATAAGTATAACATATTTCTATCCATAACATATACAACCAGAAAGGATCTCCATGATCTTCCAGTCAACACCCTCATTTTATATATGACCTTTGGAGAAATGAACTTCAGCCAGATATGAGGAAGAGTGAAGTACGATCAAAATAATGTACATAATTTGTAATTGAGAATCCTGTTGCTAATTAGATTACTAATTTTAAGCTAAAAGAGACAGGGCAGAGAAGAGTCTTTCCTATTCTGATCATCATCATGCACATCACTTACACATGAAAGAACAGTTGAGCAGGTGCAGCTGACAAGATGTGAAATTTCTGATCTGGGCTCTCCCTAGGAATTGATGACTGATCCTCGCTCAGACTGTTCAGTATAGTACCCCTATGTTTTTGTCAGGAGATAATTTTTTGTGGATCTATCATGTTTCTACATGGCCTGTTTGTCTTTTTGTTCTGGACTATCTTTCTGAGGATGCCTGTAGAGCCAATGGCCTTAAAGATAGTCTGCCCTTTGGATCAGAGAGTAGGGTTTCATACTGCCAGGTGTAATTAATTAATGTCTCCTGAAAGAGCAAAGGGCAGTTGTGCTTATTGCATAATTTAAAGGTTTCCTAAGCTCATGGTTCTTCAGCTGTAACATAAAAGCACTTATATGCACTGCTACCAGAGATCCTCCATATCACCTTGGTGGGACTTGGGAGACAAGGGGAACATGTTTGCTGGGCAATGAGTAATGAAGTCCTCAGTCTCTGACCCAGGACTTTCATATCTTCTGCCATTAGGAAAAGAACTGTCTGGCAGCTGAGCAACTAGTTTTAAGGCCCACAGAGTACTTTTTCCTCTAGTACTAAGTGCTCTAGCTTCCTGAAATTCGTGTAGCTATAGTCTTAGTTATGCTTATATTTTGCTGATACCAATGAGCTAAAATCTTTTCTTTCTCCCTTCTTCCCACCCTTCTTTCCTTCCTCCCTCCCTCCCTCCCTTCCTTCCTTTCTTCCTTCCTTTCTTCCTTCCTTCCTTCCTTCCTTCCTTCCTTCCTTCATTCCTTTCCTCTTCTTCCACCTTCTCCTTCCTCTTCTCTTACATAAATTTGTATTCATGTACTTATTCTTTGCTCTAAATCCATATATTTTTATTCCTTATTATTAGTGGAGAAAAGATGCTTCATTGAGTCAGAAATGCAGACATACTTTGTATACATACACACAGTTCTAACAAACTAGGTTCTGTCATGACTAAGGAAAATAACCTAATTTATACTCAATGTCCTCCTTCTTATCAATGACCATCCTTTATTCTAGCAGTTTCCTTGATACAATTTATAACTTATGCTATTTTGGAGGGCACAATTTTTTTGTCAGAGGTTTCTACTAAGAAGCAAGATATTTTTAAGCTTCTGAAATTTTTATACGCATTTGAATAAACAGCAGTCTTAAAGTGCATATATAGTGTTTTTGCTCAGAAATTGTGTTTTATGGAATATATACTTTTCTGAGGATATTTCTACTTCCTGCAGTAAGAATTCAGAGTTTAGTTTAATTTGGTTTGAAGGAGAATAACTGGTGAGTAGAGAAAACTAGGAATGGTTTATGATACAGTCTTCATTATATTGCTATATCATATTGTATTTGGTGATCTGCTATCAAAAGTCATATGTAAGCAACAGGAATCAGAGGATCCTGTGAACATCTCTACATAGAGTTCTTGGTCGTTTTCATGGCACTGTTTGATATAACCACCTTTACTGATAATATTAATTTCCTCAACTCACTCTTTTCCGTCATATGGTAATCAATTAGGCATTAAAATAAACAGCAACAAACCATGATACATTCTAATCAATCTAATCAAATGAACATGATCTCTGTATGTTTGATTGGAATATGGGCTTTGAACTATGAGAAAGTTGCATTCAAAAATCTGACTCCCTCTTTATACTTTGATTTGAATGAGTTTTTTAATATATTTGAGACTCAATTCCTATATCTATTAATACACTGCAGGATTGTTAGTGTACATTTCAAACAAAACAATGTAGGAAAGGCATCTGGCACACTTCCTGGTGCAACAAAGATATTTAATAAATTCTGGCAACTTTCTTATCATTGTTTAGTAAGGCAACAGGTACAAAAGGATGGCAAATGATTCTGAAAATTATTAATTTATTTTTGCTTTCAAGAGATCCTAGGAGTTTTAATTTTTGCCTCTTAGAACCACGTATCTATTAGCAAGAAGTCATTCATAAGAGACAAACTGAAAGTTATTTCACCTTTCCTCCTAAGGTCATCCCATTAGAGGTGCTGCAGCTGAACACCTGGCTGAACCCTGGCAACCAACTGTAGTCATCACAAACATAAGGATCCCGTAAAACTGGTTGTGCTGTTTTGAAAGCCACTGACCTTCATTAGTAGTGAATTAGCTCTAGTTTCTTCCTGGTCTTTCTCTCACTAAAGTCTTTCCTCAACCCCCTGGCCAAGGTCACATTCAGGGTATCACTGCTGCCCCAAGTGAGTTGCATAGGAGATGCTGTCCATGGTCTGTTCTTCCTTAAGGCAAAGATTCCTAGATCTTGGTGAGCAGCCTTTCTTTGAAGCATTTGTATGGACTGAATTATTCTTTTTTCTTATAAGTTTTAGTTTTTTTTTTAATTATTTGCTTTCTTTAATGTTCAAAATGTCCGAGAACACCACATTTTCATATGTTAACTGAATCAGAGTTTTTATAACAAATAAAATGTATGTCATCTACCATTTAATATTTAACACTTTGCTTTATCTTTTAAAATGCTTAAGAAATAAATACTGCATATCATCAATTTACTGAAGCAAGTTACCTAACAACGTCTTAAAGGAGTTCATGATACAGTAATCTCTCTGGGCTTAATTTCCTTCCCATTTAAAGTAAGAAAATTGAACTCATCTTTCTCCAAGATCCTTCCCAGTTCTAAGACTACTAAATATAGTTATATTTTATAACTATGTTAATATAATTAAGCATTCTGACCAGTACCTGGGCCATAGGATGTACTAAATTAATATTTGTTTAATGTTTAATAATATGGGTAGCCTGGCCAGTGTGGCCAAGTGGTTGAGTGTTGACCTATGAACCAGGTCACTGTTCCATTTCTAATCAGGGCATATGCCTAGGTTGTAGGCTTGATTCCCAGTGTGAGGTGTGTAGGAGGCAGGCAATCAATGATTCTCTCTCATTATTGATTTTTTTTTCTCTCTCTCCCTACCTCTCTAAAATCAATAAAAATATATTTTTAAAAAATCAATAAATAATATGGCACTTTAGTATAGAAAGTACTTCTTAAAAACTAACTTGGGCCCAGCTTGTACAGTTAATTTGGTTGAGTTTTATCCCGTGCACCAGGAAGTTGAAAGTTTGATTCCAGGTCAGGGCACATGCCAGGGTTGTGGGCTTAACCCCCAGTAGAGGGTGTGCAGGAGACAGCTAATAGATGTTCCTCTCTCATCATGTATGTTTCTATCTTTCTTTCCTTCCTCTCTCTAAAAATCAATAAAAATATATATTTTATATTTTAAAAATCTAACGGCATAATGATCAAAACAAAGGATAAGTTATTATTAAATGCTTTTATTACTGCTTGTTGAGATTAAGGTATTCTTTTAAAATATTTTAAATAATAATTTATTAACTAAATGAAAAATTTGATCCTTACAGAAAATATTAATCTATTTTAAAAATCAATAGAGTAAAGGGGAAATGATTTTGTGAGAAATATAAAATTGAAATTCAGATTTCCTATCAATCATGACAGATATAAGACAAGGGCTTATTTCAACTTTCTCCCAAAACAATAGTACAACAAGAGAAAATAGGTTTGTGAAAAGAAAACAAAAACCCATGAGAACAAATAGAACAAGAGATGAGGACAACATATGAAAGTTGTCAACACAATTTTGCAATTTCAAATGCAGAAGGATGGCTAAAGCATCATGAAAATCAATTGTTGTGAAGAGACAGCCTTAGGGGAGGAAAGGAAAACCAGGAAGCAAACTCAGTTGCACTATAGAAGCATGATAAACTTAGGCACTGGAAGCACTCGGTGCCTCTGAAGAATGGGAGTACAGGCAGGACTGTAAATAGGAAAATTACTTGAAATGTATGTGAGAAGTAGTTGATACCTAAATCCAGGGATGGCCTCACAGGCATGCAACCTGTGCATTTGCACAAGTCCCACACTTAGGAGGCACCCATGCAGTTTAATGTTCTCCTATTGCCATCATTAAATTCTTAATAATTTTTATATATATTTTATTGATTTTTTTTTACAGAGAGGCAGGGAGAGAGATAGAAAGTCAGAAACATTAATGAGAGAGAGACATCGATCAGCCACCTCCTGCATGCCCCCACTGTGGAGATGTGCCCGCAAGCAAGGTACATGCCCCCAACTGGAATCGAACCCGGGACCTTTCAGTCTGCAAGCGGACGCTCTATCTGCTGAGCCAAACCGGTCTCTGCAAATTCTTAATAATTTTTAAATAAATGGCTTGACATTTTAATTTTGCACTGAATCTTGCAAGTTATGTAGCCAGTTTAGCCTAAATCCACCCCCCTTACTTTACAGTGAGGTGTGTATCCTTCCTGTATCCCAGCAAAAGATTGAATGATTGGAGGTACACTTTCTGAGAAGGTTCTACCAGAGGGACTATTTGGGGACATCAAGTACAGCTAAAAACAGAAGACTAGTGAATATTACATAGAGGACAATGACATGACCAGGCCCTTTCCTCCACCTGGCACAGAGAATACTGGCAGTCAAGCTTATAACCCCAGGCAGGTGATTGACAGATTCTTCTCAGAGAAAACTGAAAGAATCTCCCAATTAAACCTATAGTTCCTATTAGATCACCTGGCAAGTCCTGATCATGGGCATAGAGCTGCTAAACAACCCTTTAGTGCCTCAAATATAAATGAGAGCTAAGGATCACCAGAGATTTGAGGAAATCCTCTATCAGAAATACAAGGGTCAAAATAAGCAAAGAATAAGAGGGAACTCTGAAGAATCACAACACTAATAGAAGAAAAAAATATATTATAAAATGTTATCTTTAGAGATACTAGGAGCTATTACAGTAATAAAAAAGAATGCTATATTTTAAGGAACACTCAGAAAAATTTTAAAATATGATTGAAATTAATAATAGATAAGATAAATTAAAAATACATTAAGACTTATGGAAGATAAGGTAATTCCTGGGTTATTTCTACAACCAGAAAGCAAAATGAAATTAAATAAATAACAAAAGAGATGAGAAAGGAGAGAAACAATAAAAGTAAATTAAAGGATCTGTACAGAATGTTCAAAATCTAAATAATAGAATTTTCAGAATGAGCAAAATAAACAAAAAAGAAGGAAAGAAATGATTAAATAAAAAATAACCATACTCAAATATTTCAGAATCAAATTCTATAAATTCTCAGATTGAGAGTAGTCATTCATTCAACATATTATGCTAAGTTTTCAGATTACCATGGCTAAAAAGAAAATGCTAAATATGTCCAAAGAGGAGAAAAATGAAACATGTCATAAAAGATTAAGAATCAGTATGACACTGGATTTCTCCAATGCAAAATTAAAAGATAAAAAACAATGATTAAATGCCTTTGAAATTTTGAGTTTTCAGCATAGAAAACTCATGGAGTCAAACTATCAACCAAATATAAAGGTATAAAAAACATTCTCAGATATGCAAATTCTTAAGAAATGTATTTCCTCCGTTTTTTATTAGAAATCCACTAGAGAATGTGCCTCACCAAAATAAAGCAAAAATAAATGAAGAAAGAAGACAAAACGTGATTTGAGTGGCAAAAGATACAAAGCAATGAAGTAAAATCCTGGAACTGTGTCAAAAACCTAGGACAAGACCGCAGAAAAAAAGACCAAATTGGAGCAAAAATATGGAAATATCACAAGAAGGGGAAAATAAAACTAGCAGATTACCTGATGTTTTTGAGATATATTAGGTAAATAAAAATACACTTCTAAAAAGAGTTTGTGTATGCTCAGCTGCATGGCTCAGTATTTGAGCATCAACCTATGGACCAGGAGGTCACAGTTGGATTCCTGGTCAGGTCAGGACACATGCCCAGATTGCTGGCTTAGTCCCCAATAGGGGCATGCAGGAGGCAGCCTATCAATGAATATTTCTCATCATTGATGTTTCTCTTTCTCCTTCTCCCTTCCTCTCTGAAATCAATAAAAATTTATTTTGAAAAAAGAATTTGTGGCTAAAATGTACTGAAATAACAGAAAACATGAAAGAGCAAGGCAATTACTAACTTCAGGAAAAACATAAAGTAATACTATATAATCATTGATTCAACTATAAATAATATTCATAGAACCATAACCATGTAAACATGGACTGTTGACTTAAGTAAATTGTGATGTAACTGCATTAGGTATTTGATAGAAATGGATGTGTTCTTTTCAAGGTGGTGGGGACAGAATGGTTAGTCAATGGTCAATAGGTAATATCTAAATAAATTTTTAAAAATAAAAATGTTATTTAGAAATATGGGGGCAAATACTAGAAGATTATGCTAATGCATTAAACTGCTAGAGATAAGAATCAGGTACAGGAGGAAGTGGGGCTGGAAATACTGTTTTTTGTTATGAGTCTGGTAAAGCCTTAAGACATTTAAAACCATGCTGTGTATTCTGTGATTCAAAACAATAAATTAAAAACTTAAATCTGTGAATCACATGTACTTGCAAAATACTATTATAATTCTTAATTAATCCCCAGCTGGTAGTAATAACTAAAATAATGTTAACCTCAAGAGAAGTAAATAGATTGTTTTGGTAGATAGCATAAGTACAAACACTATTACTAAATGAATTCCTCATTAATTATTTTATTTCATACACTAACCTGTAGCACAATTATATATAAGGCATTTGACATTGTAAAACATTAGCATATGCTCAGATTAGAGGGCAGCCTTAACTTTGTAGGATAAGGGAAGAGTGACAGGTTGATGTCAGTTGGTGAGGGAAGGTTTTCTCAAGGCTGTGGAACTACTAGTATAATCTAAATCAAGAGTTCCCTGAGACATGGATGAGCAAAGGGGATCCAGTGTGTTAATGTGACATAAGGGACAGTTTTAATAATAATTGGAGATGGCCAACCTCAAGAGAAGAGAAACTTCAAAACATGACCACTAAGAGAAACTAAAAGAAAGGGAACCAGCATAATTACATATGGCAAGTCCCCAAATCAGATCACCAGGCATTTTAGACTGACTTGGAAGGAGAAATAAGCCCACCAAGGGGTCCTGGAAGGTGGGATATTTGATCATTCAACAACATAGGCCCTGGAGGGCTGTTCACTCTCTGATGCTTGTGGTTCTAGTGGAGGCTGCCCCTGGCCGTCTGACCTTAGTGGGTAACAAGGGCAGGGGCTGTTCTCCTCTCCACCTCAGCTTCAAGTTGAGCAGCTCTGGATTTGCATGCTGGGTTTCCAAGTAATATTTCTGCTTGAACACATTGTTTCAAGGCTGAAAACCAAGTTTTAAAAGCACTGCTCTTCTCCAGATTCTCTATTTCATAGATATGGAAATAAGGGCCTTTTAAATAATCACTTACCCAAGGTCAGTTGCTGGCAAACTCAGTCAACAGGGCCAAATATCAATAGTACAAAGATTGAAATTTCTTTTGAGAGCTGAAAACCGACTTCTGCACATGGACCACGAAGTTTCAATCGCATTGTACATGCACACCCCTACGTGGTATTTTGTGGAAGAGCCACACTCAAGGGGCCAAAGTGCCTCATGTGGCTTGCAAGCCACAGTTTGCTGACCACTGCCCAAGTTGAAAAAAGTTCTGATGGCAAAATTAGAACCAGGAGCTAGGCTTTCTGAGAACTAATTCATTTGCTTTCTCCCATACCAATGACCCTGGCAATGTTGCTTTTCTGTTAAAGTAAACATATTTTATGAAATGATATGTTAATTATGACTTTGTTTAACAAGTCTTAAGAAAGTACACAATACAGAACCTTACTCAAAGCAATATGAACATCTACATGTAAACAACCTTAATGGAACTCTATTCAAACACGATGCAACACTCATTTTGGTTTTGGTTCTTTATTTACTAGGAGATCTTGTTCCATTTTTCTGATATATTGCCAGGTCTGCCTGCCTGTTTTATCTACTCTAAACTGCTTTGTTGAATAGAGTCATTAATTACTTGATTGCAAATAATACTATAGCTTGATAATTCACACAAGTAAAGCACTGTTTCCTTAATACCTGCTGGTTTGCTGGTATATGAAACCTTTTCAAACTCCTTCTACTCCTACTCTCTCCTATTCCCCTCCCTCCATCTCCCCTTTAGAGAGAATTGACTAACTTTGTTCCCAACATTTTTCTGATTGATGGGGACAGAGCAACATAAAAATATATATACAAGGTCATTTCCTGCTTACTTGCTCTGCAAAAATATCTGTAATTCTCCTAAACCAGAAATGTTTTATTCTTAACTACCATAATTGTGTCACCCCCTATCTTTAAGATCACTATTTTGACTATCCAAATAAATAAGTTAATTTGTAGAGGAGGTTAAAGTAATCCAATAACTAATTGTTATTCTGTCAAAGATCTCTGGTAGAATGAATTTCTATTACTTTTTCCCTCCTATCTTACTATTAGAGGCCCAGTGCATGAAATTCATACATTGGGATGTGTGTCTCTCAGCCCAGCCAGCCCCCTCTAATCTGGGACGTCTCAAGGGATGTCTGACTACCTGTTTAGACCCCATCCCAGTGGAATCCAGAACTGCTGGCTCCCAACCTCTTGCCTGCCTGCCAGCCTGATTTCCCTAAACACTTCTGCCTGCCAGCCTGATCACCCCCTAATCACTCCCCTGCCAGCCTAATCAATGCCTGTTTCCCTGCCAGCCCAATTGCCCCTAACTGCCCTCCTGGTTGCCTCCAACTTCCCTCCTCTGCAGACCTTTTCACCCCCAACTGCCCTCCCCTGCAGGCCTGGTCACCCCTAACTGCCCTCCTTTGCAAGCCTGGTCTCCCCCAACTGCCCTCCCCTGCCAGCCTGATCACCTCCAACTGCTCTCCCCAGCAGGCCTGCTCTCCCCAAAAAGCCCTCCCCTGCAGGTCTTATCCCCACAACTGCCCTTCCCTGCAGGCTTTGTCCCTCCCAACTACCCTCCCCTGCAGCCCTGGTCTCACCCCCTCCCCAACTGCCTGCCCTGCAGGCCTAATCGCCCCCAACTGCTCTCCCCTATAGGCCTGGTCTCTCCCAACTGCCCTGCCCTGCTGGCCTGATTGCCCACAACTGCCCTCCCCTGCCAGCCATCTTGTGGTGGCCATCTTGTGTCCACATGGAGGTAGCCATCTTTGACCACATGGGAGCAGCCATCTTGTATGTCGGAGTGATGGTCAATTTGCATATTACCTTTTGATTATATAGGATTTTAAAAAGACAATTGAAACATAGCAGGCTATTAAAATACACACATCTTTTACATAGATCCTCTTTATAAGAGATTGTCAAGTGCCTAAATGGATGTACTAGGTAATTCTATTGGTTGAAGCATGTGCAACAGGGTAAAGTGAGAAAATGAAATTTGAAAAAATGATGAATATTCTGTATCAAAGTTCTCCAAACTAATATAAATAAATTATGTGATAGCAAGTGAAGAAGCAACCCCAGAAGCAAGCTTACAGCCATTGGATACTGTAAGCTTGTACTAATTAGCTTTGTTCTTGTATTCTACCTTACAAAACATATTAAATCACAAATCTACCAGGGGTGAACTAGTAACTTCTAAGAGTTTATAGCTGAACTGATGCCTAGATTAAAGACAGAGAAGTAGTGTTTAAGGAATGACCACCAAGTCCTAGTTTGCCAAAACTAGCTATAAAATGCATTTCAAACAGTTCAGTTTCAAGTAGCTTTCTGAATATCTGATTAAAGTGTTTAAGAAAGAAAATCAAACAAAAAATAACTTACAAGATGATACCTTTCAATATAAAAATATCATGCTGATGATTCAAAGGCAAATTTTAAGATATTAAAATGCTTTTGTTCCTGGAGAAAAAGAACTTGAACACATTTTCTTTTTGCTGGGATATATGGTTCTGTAACAAATATGTTTTCTTCTGTTTAGATCCAAAACAATGTAGAATCTTAAGGACCAATAATTATTGTAATAATTTTAATTAAAATAATGCCAATAAATCAACAACTTCACTGGAAATTTGCTCTTTCTGTGAGGAAATAACACATTAGTTGAAGATTCACACAACCACCAGTGTGTTCTATGCTTTCTTGCTGATTAGCTCCTGGGCCCAGAGTGTGTTGAAAAGAGTGATAACTAATTGTGCTATCTCTTCACTCACTAGGACACTGGTAGGGTTTTAATAAAGTAATACCTGCCAACATTGATACTTTTTCAAAGAAAGTTACAATATTAATAAATGATAGTTAAACTGTATACAGTAATACATAGGCAGTATTCCCTGAATTTGTAGTCATCTTTTTTGAAAGAGCATAAATTGTTCAGAGCTTGTAAGGTGTTATCACAGGCACCGTCAATAAACTGACAAACTTAATAGCACAGCCTATGTTAGAAAAAAAGAACTTTTGTTATAAGCTGTCAGCTTTTCTCACTAAGATTCAAGTTTTTTCTGTTTGTTGTAGAATAACGGAATATCACTATTACAGTAGTATTCCCGGTCTTGTTACCCTTAAATTTCCTACTGTGCAACTGTCTTGAAGCTTTATGGTCCTTTTTAAACTACTTTATTTTCCCATCAGTTAGAACTCAATCAGAGAAGCAGAACCACTAGAGACTTGTGGCTAGGACATGATTGTGGGAGCTAAGTCTTCGCAAGACGGTTGTACTAGCTTCTGATACTGGGGGTTGAACTTTACAGGGCTGCCCTTAACAAAGTATCATAAACCAGGTGGCTTAAAATTAGATTCAAGGAATTTTATGTCTCACAGTTCTAGAGTCTAGAGGACTGACTGTCATAATGGGTTCCTTGTTGGGAACTTCTTGGGATTTGCCATCAGTCTTTGGCATCCCTTTGCTTTAGATGCATCACTGTGATCCTTTACCTTTTCCCTGTGTGTCTTCTCACAGTCTTCCTTCTGTGCATGTCTGTGTCCAAAGTTCCCCATTGTATATGGTTCCCCATTGCATATGGACATTGGATTAGGACTCACTTTAAAGACCTCACTTCCAAATAAAGTCTCACTCTGAGGTACTGGGGATAAGAACTTCAACACAACTTTCTGGGGATAAGAAGGGGGGCACAATTCAATCCATAACATTGGGAAAGAGAAGGACAAACTGGGGTCCATAGCATGAGCTGGAACCCACAGGGATGGACTGACACCACATCAGTTACACTGCTTTTGGCTTTGATGGTGTGGGAATGCTGCCAGAGAAGATGGTAAACTTCATCATGCAGCTGGACACTCACCTAACACAGGAGTCAGAGGAGTTGGAGGATTCACGGCCTGGTGGGCGTCTGCCAGCCTGCTTGCTGCCCCACAGCAAGGTGCGAGCCGGCAGATAAACCAAAATGTGTGAGTTACAGAATGGCTGCTGTAACTCAAATCTCATAGAAGAATCTCTCTTGTAGTTCACTTTAGCCAGAAACATATAGGAACTGGAATTCTGGAAATTGTAGCTCAGTATAGCCATGTTGACACATGACAAAGCCAGCACACTAAAGACTTTACATACTCTATTTAACATCCAATAATATAAATGACAATCATTAAGGAATCAAGTTATTTTCAAGCGTATATGCCATACTCATCAATTCAGACACAGTAAAGACATTTTCCCTTCCAACTGGTGCTTAATCTCCACTTCTAATAAAAAAAAGTGTTAACTGGATAACTGAAAATTAAACCCGCCAGTTTAGTTTTCCTTTGCAATGTCAACTATATGGCAATAAGAAAAGGATTTGAAACCCATCAAGTCTAAAGATTGAGTTCAGTTAAATTAGGTACATTTGTAAACAAATTAAAATATCAGACAATAGCCCTTATTTTTTAAAATATATTTTTTATAGATTTCAGAGAAAGAAACATCAATGATTAGACAGTAGCATTGATCAGCTACCTCCTGGGCTCCCCTACTGGGGATGGAGCCCACAAAGGGAGGCATATGCCTTGACAGGGAATCGAACCTTGACCTTCTGGTTCATAGGTCCCTGCTCAACTACTGAGCCATACCATCTGAGCCAATTGCCCTTTTTGATAGTCTTATTATAAAATGCAGTGGATAATCACACCAGCTTTGGAACAAATAGACTTGAGTTTCAAACACAGTTGTACCTCTTGGGAATTTGGGGAAATTTTCTAAATCTCTCTATATTGAATTCCCAGTTCATAACTATAGGGATAACTTTAATAGTTGCTTCAAAAGTCATTGCGTGGTTGATGTGAGTAAATATATGAGAGGAACTTGTACAAAGGTGGATGTAAGTGTTCAAGCAATGTTAGTTTCTCTCTTCCTCCTTCTGTTTTGTCTGCTTCTCTTCTCCCTCCTTTTCTGTCTTTTTCCTCAATTTGAGAGCAACAAAATGTATGTTTTCAGTTCCTTGCAGCACTGAACTTTGCTTTCCTACTGTGTGTCTGACATAAGTCTTATGAACAATAACACACAGAACACTTTAAATTCCATTGGAAACACATTGTGGGTGGTGTTTGAAGTGGCATCTCTGAGATCAATTATGAATGGAAATGCTTACTTCTATGGCATCAAAAAGGGGGAAATGTTCCATCTGAAAATACTTTGTGATAAGTAAACATGCTGAACTTTTTCTGGAGATGTGCTTGAAATTCCTTTGGGCAAAATTTAAAGAATAAAATTAAACAGTAACGAATTGCCTTTCTGCCAGAAAGTGAAAAGTGTATTTCCAAGCATTTCTTCCCTCTGTCTGTATTCCCTGCAAATACAATACCTGTCTTTACAGTCCCCTCTCAAACCCACCACTTACTTCAGTGGACTTTCTCCTCTCAGAACTCACCTTTGTTGCCAGTAATCACCCACTTGAACATATAGAAGCTCTTCTATGACCTCTTCATGGACTGTCCTTGTCTTATCTTTCTATCTCATAATCCACATGAAAATAGAAACTTCATCAAACATTTCAGTTTACAAAAATGCTAAAAACAAGATGCATTTTAAGATGTACACTAATAAAAAGGAAGTGGCATGGAAAATGAAAGAACAGTGGGAAGTTGTAGAACAGAATGGGAAAAAATGAAAACAAAGCTCCTGAAGAATCTGCGAAATCTTCCCAGACGTCATTGCTTAAGAGGTGACATAAAGCATTGAACTTTGCTGATGGATGTTACCTTCGCCCAGGAGGGCCCGCATTTCCAGCATCATCAGGTGCATGATATGCACTAGTCTGCATAAAACATTGGTTCCTCTCAGATTTATCAATTTTACAGCTGCCCCTCCCAGGCCCTCCAACTTTTCTAACTATTCCCCCCTCCAAAAGGAATAGAAATACTAATGTCCTAATGCAGCAAGATCTTATACATATATAATGCTGAGGGATTATTATTTTTAAAAAAAGCATATGAAAGGATATAGTCTACACTCATTAATTTGTTTTTTTAAAAATTCTCAAAAGAGGGCCATAGACTCATTCTTATAATAAACCTATGAAATTATTAAAAGATACTTAAATACACACAAAGTGCCAACTCCTCCAAATCACCTCTGTAAAATTTACTAACTCTTTCAACTCAAACTCCACTTTATAACCCTTTATAAATAAGCTAGCAATTTGAAGTATTGGATTGCAGGAAAGAGCCATAAAATTTCCATGAATCCATCCTGAAAATGACATATTGTATTGGGACCTTTCTACAGAAGACAGTGCGTTTTTGGACTGCTATAATTTTGAAAGATGTCTCTGGAAAGGAAAGGCATATATTTTCATAGCAGCTAATTCTAGACAAAGAGTGGAGTCGATGGTTATTTTAGTCCAACCTAATTTAATGTCACAGTGGTGGGTCTAGTTTTATTTATTTATTTACTCATTTAAAGAGGCAGTCCTATATGGAAGGAGGTTGTGTGCTTAGAAATGGGTAATGGTAGCAAAGCATGAAAAAGTTCTCTCTTTTTTTCTGAAAACAATAACCTACATTTAATGGTAAGAAATCACCAGCAAATTCCATTATGTTTGTGGGTTTGACATGCGGTGCTTATTAAATGTAGGAACAAAGCCACTTTATACATCATAATGTTCACATTACAAATTCACTGCTCATAATGGTGCTGCAAGTGTATGTGCAATTTTTCTGAACTTATGAAATATATTTCTGACACCTCAGGTATTGATGTATGCACGCGCAATATTGTCCCAGTGCAGGAGGGAGACTTAACTGATGTCTGCAAGATTTGATTTATTACAAGTAAATATGATTGCCTTCATAATCTGATTTTATTATGTTCGGGGCTCTCGCAGGTAAACTTTTAGTAGAAGGAAGAAGGCCAATTTTATTAAACCACTGTGTTCCTGCAAAGCATAGAGTTTCTTGTCAAGGGGGAGGGGAGCTACTGATCCAGAAACTCTATTGAAATTTTTTTTAAAAAAGAAGAATCTACTTCCAACATTCCCAATATCATATCTTCTCAATTCCTACAACTATTTCAAATGTGCTTTTGCTATTTTGAGCTCTAATATGCCTTTCTTGAAAGCCACATTAAAGTAAAACTCACATATCTGAGGTCAGTGGTAAATATGCCTAGGAGGGTAAGCATACCATCTCAAAAATATTGTAAGGAGAATTTTTCTCTTTTTTAATGGAGAAAAGGAGATTTGATAAATGTGAAAGAATTGGGATTAATATTGATACTTTCAAAGCTTTTGATTAAAATGATTCCAAATGTCTAGGCCACAGCTTTGTGATATCAACAATTCAAATAATTAACTACAGGTTATCTCAGGATCAGAAATGGAACTGGGCCTAATGCTATCAATGAGGGACATGGGTAGAAACAGGGATAGTGAATAAAGGGACTGAAGTAGGGCACATGTCCAGTTCATCCTTAGAGGATGACTAGACACAGATGTAATATATAGCACAGTTACTATAGTTTAAATAATACTGTATTGCATATTTGAAAGTTGTTAGGAGAATAGATCTTAAAAGTTCTCATGACAAGAAAAAAATTTGTAACTATGTTTGGTGACGACAGATGTTAGCCAGACTTTCTGTGATCATCATTTTACATTATGTCCAAATATCAAATCATGATGTTGTATTCTGAAAACTAATATAATGCTATATGTGAATTATATATAAATCTTTTAAATAAAGAAGACTAGGCACAAGACTTTCCTGGGTCAACTATGTCTAATCTTATTCCAAGTATAGAAAAACAAAAATTATTTACATGGAAGTACACAACCTTCCCTCTCCCCCTGCCCATTAAATAGGGTCCTGGCTTCACTTTCTCTATTTCTACCCCAACTTGCTAAGGAGGCTTCTACTACTTCATTGACAGCCATCTATCACCAGAGCAGAAATTTTGGCCCATGTAATGCAGAATAAAAGAAGAGAGTGAGGTACAGAAATAAGGGCGAGGGGTAGAAAAGAAAGGATGCATTGGCTTGGGTTAGTGAAAAATCCTGATATTGATGTGAGGTGAGATGCAAGATCTATTTAAGGAGTTTGCAAATAAATCAGTCAAGAGCACCTGAGTGGTATGAAGGAAGTTGTTAAAAAAAATGTTATGCTATGAGCAATGAATGCCCTTCACTGTTTTCCAGAAATATAAGGAAAATACCTAAATTAACTTTAAATTACTGTTTCTTTGATGATCTCTTGGGTGAAAAATGTTTCAACACATATATATGATGGTTAGTATATTGCCATTTTTCCCCTATAAGGTGGTTATCATGGCCTTAGGGCAGTGGTCGGCAAACTCATTAGTCAATAGAGCCAAATATCAACAGTACAACGATTGTAATTTCTTTTGAGAGGCAAATTTTTAAAACTTAAACTTCTCCTAATGCCATTTCTTCAAAATAGACTTGCCCAGGCCATGATATTTTGTAAAAGAGCCACACTCAAGGAGCCAATGAGTCGCATGTGGCTCGCAAGCCACAGTTTGCCGATCTTGGCCTTAGGGTAACAAAGTAGACAGATCAGCCATTACCAATGAAAGAGTCATGGCAAGGAGTTTACTGAAGATGCCCAAAGGAGGCTAAGACATGACAACAAGATCTTCTGGTTTTCATTGTGATGGGGACATTCCTATATGGCAGGAGATTGTGTGCTTAGAAATGGGTAAGGTGACTATGTCACCTTAAAATATGCTTCTTTTGCATGTAGGTTATTTTGAGCTAAAGGCCATTGAGAACCAGTAGACCAGGAAAAACTTTAAAAATAGAGCATATCAATCTCAGACATATACCGAAAGAACTTCTTCACTGATACTGCTCCAAAGGCAATGGAAGCTAAAGAAAAAATAAACAAATGGGACTACATAAAAATAAAAAGCTTTTGCACAGCAAAAGAAACCATCAACAAAACAACAAGAAAGACCACTGTATGGGAGAACATATTTGCAAATGTTATCACTGATAAAGGTTTAATCTCCAACATCTACAGCCAACTTATACAACTTAATAAAAGGAAGATAAACAACCCAATAAAAAAAATGGGCAACGGACCTAAATAGAACCTTTTCAAAAGATGACAGAAGGGAGGCCAAGAGACACATGAAAACATGTTCAAAGTCACTAATTATCTGAGAGATGCAAATCAAAATGACAATGCAATACCATCTTACACCTGTCAGAATGGCAATCATCAACAAATCAACAAATGACAAGTGTTGGTGAGGATGTGGGAAAAAGGGACCCTTGTGCACTGTTGGTGGGAATGCAGACTGGTGCAGCCACTACGGAGAACAATATGGAGTTTCCTCAAAAAACTAAAAATGGATCTCCCATTTGACCCTGTAATCCCACTCTTAGGAATTTATCTTAAGAAAACACAAACACCAATCAGAAAGGATTTATGCACCCCTATGTTCATAGCAGCATAATTTGCAATAGCTACAATTTGGAAACAGCCTAGGTGCCTGTCAGCAGATGAGTGGATCAGAAAACTGTGGTACATCTACACAATGGAATTCTATGCTGACATTAAAAAGAAGGAATTCTTACCATTTGCAGCAACCTGGATGGAACTGGAGAGCCTTATGCTTAGTGAAATAAGCCAGTCAGTGAAGGAGAAGCACCACATGATCTCAGTCATTTGTGGATAATAAAGAACATTATAAACTGATGAACAAAAGGATAGATACAGAGGCAGTAAAGCATCAAACAGATTGTGAAATTACAGCAGGAAGTTTAAGGTTAGGTGGGGTAGATAAGAGATCAATCAAAGGACTTGTATGCATGCATATAAGCGTAACCAATGAACATAGACACTGGGGGGTTGGGGTATGCCTGGGAGGGAGGGGGGCAATGGAGAGATATGTATAAAAATTAATAATTAAAAAAATGAAAAAGCTAAAAGTATTAAAAAATAGAGCATATAGTTTCCTTTGTAAAATATATTTATATATAGAAAGGAAATTTTCATTTATAAAGGTGTTTCCCTCTCTTGTTCAAGATTGAAGAGGACTTTTAATAACTCATCAATGAAGAAGGCCCTGGCTTAAATCTGCCTAACAAACTTGACTAAACAACCAACCTTTTCTCTGGTTCCCTTCCCATGACTAGCCTCCTCCCCACAGAAACCCCAAACCCCATTCACCTTATTTAACCTAATATGCTATTTAAGCCAGCATTCTAACCACCCTTTTGAGTTACTCATCACTAGGCACTTTCATGTGAATGTACAATGTAAAGTAATAAACTTCTGTTTGTCCTTCTCTCTTTTTAAAAAAAATATATTTTATTGATTTTTTACAGAGAGGAAGGGAGAGAGATAGAAAGTCAGAAACATCAATGAGAGAGAGAGACATTGATCAGCCACCTCTTGCATGCCCCACAGTGGAGATGTGCCCGCAAGCAAGGCACATGCCCCCAACCAGAATCGAACCTGGGACCCTTCAGTCTGCAAGCTGACGCTCCATCCACTGAGCCAAACCAGTCTCAGCAGTCCTTCTCTTTTTAGTCTGTCTTTTGACAGTCTAATTTCTTAGGGCCCCAGCCAGATAACCTAAGACATGTGAAGGTACAAAATTTTTTTCTGCCCTACAACTGGAATAGGAGCAAATGGTCCTGAAAATGGTCCCAATAAAAGAAATTAAAAATCCCTATACCCAAGTGGAGATCAGGAATCAAGAGATTACGAATTTAAAGCCAATATAGTAGCTCCAGCTATTTGGAGGTCATGATATAGTTTTTTCTAAGACAAAACATAAAATTGTATTTTATAGCTTTTTTCTTAGTTCCATTTGTTTTTCTTTTGATAGTCTTTGATCAGATCATCATCTTCAAAGTAAAGTTTACTTTGAAAATATCAACCTTATTGATGGAGAACAAAAAGAAGGGTTTAGATCCATACTAAGGTAGAATGCTGCAAGAATCACAGACCCCTGGCAACTGAACATGGTGATGACTTTAGGAATCACAAAGCTTTAGAAACTCCTACAGGGACAGTTGTAACTTAGGGGCAAAAGAGAACTAGGGCTCATTCTTTACTTGGAGAGTTTCCTTCCTAGTATCAAATCTAAAGATGGTTTCAACTATGTTTATCAAGAGAAGCCATGCACTTAAAATGCACATTACACTCATTAATACAACCAGCCCTCTGACAAAATGGGTGAGCTATTCTCTCTCTCTGCCTTGCTCCTCCAGTCTGTACACACTGGGCCTCCTCTAGCTGAGTCCTATCTTATGTCCAGTCAGACACCAATCATTTTAACCTAATTTCACCTAGATTTGGAATAAACTGTTGAAGGTAAGAAAGGAAATGCAGTATGATCTCTTCCAAATTATTGCATATCTAGAAAGCTACTATCTAATATTGCCAAGACTTCTATCTTTCAATTTTACATTTGGGACACATCTTCTAGCTTCATATTGCACTTTATAAAGTAGCAACTCCTTTTTGCTTTAATTGCAATGTATTGTGTGCTGTATCATATCTAGTATTTCTGCCAGCAGGAGATCCCAGTTGGGGATCTCTCTGTAAACACACTGAGGATTGATAGCCCAATACATCAAGGGGTTCCTTGTGAGCGGCTGGGTGCCTGGGAGAGCCTATGTGTACATCTAAGACACAGAGGGCTTCTACCCAGGAGAGTGGTGTTTTCCCACACTGCACTAGTGTAGACCTGGGGTGTGGCTTTCTGTCAACCTAGCAGGAGCTATGATGGAACATAAGGCAATAAATTGTAGCTTCCTACATGGGTGAAATCTTTGTATACTTGCTTCATTGACATGAAACTACTGCCAAATTTTTATTAAAGTGAAGCAGTAGTTATCTGTCCTCTCTGGTGCCACCTTCCATACATCAGAGTCTCTGTGATAAAAACGAACTGAAAAGACTCTGGCCAGTGTAGCTCAGTTAGTTGGAGCATCATCTTATATACCAAAACGTGGCAGGTTGCATTCACAGGTCAGAGCACATGCCCGAGTTGCAGGCTCAACTCTGGGAAAAACATCAATGTTTTTCTCTCTCTCCCTCTCCCTTCTTCTCTCTACCTAAAAATCGATTTTAAAAATCTTTTTAAAAAGCTGAAAAGAGATTTATGGACAAATGAATGTAGATGAGGTCTTGGGAGACTGGCTCACACAAGCCTGGTATCTCTCTCAGACTTAGAGACAGCTTTCCTGGCTACTCTGCTTAAATACCTCCCTTTCTGTCTTAGTCTTTTTTTATTATTCTTTTCAGATGCTCATCCTTACAATAAATATCTAGAAATCCATTGTGCCTTTGTCCAAATCCCATTTTTTTAAAGCCTCATAACTGGAATGCTCACCTTTGCTAGGGAAATGTCAACAAGTATTTATCATGCAGTATTCGTTTATTCAAGAGAATGATGGAAAGGTCTTGCCATCTCAGATAAGACACAGAAGGCAGAGATGGCCTTTCCCTATTAGCTGAATGAAGATTAAGGGCAAGGGGTGCACAAAGGGGGCCATCAGGCTTTATAATTAAAAATATACGGTCATTTCTTTGTTAACTCTGACCTCTCAAGTAGCAGCCATTTCTCCTTCATTGCTCAGTATAGGCTCAGAGCCAATAAATATTAACATATTATTGGTTTAACATCTCTTCGTCTCCCCAAATTTTCTATAACCTGAATGAATTCATATTAAATCTGCATAATGCTGCCAGAAAAACAGGGTTGAAAAGCTACCCACGTTCCCAAACAGAAAATCTCTTCAGCAAAACTAATCACAGACTCAAGCACATTTGGAATGGTTAACAGCTCAAAAGGAAAATTAAGCTCATCGGTATAACTAATCCAAGACAATCAACCTTGATTGTCACAATAGAGGCTTGTACCAAGGCAACCTAAGAATGAAAAGAGAAAAGACTGCCCTTGAAAAAGGTGACCTGAATGTAAGAGGAGCAGGGATAGTGGAATGGCATGTGCCCATCATATCTTCAACCACTTCAGCAAGGTGTCCCAAAGAATGTGGCTGTGAGGGATTTGGCAGATCATGTTTCTCTCTATTAGTGATATATAATATGAGTTTGGTCCATAGTATTTTTTATTTAAATTTTTAAAAAAATCTTTATTGTTGAAGGTATTCCGTATATCCCCCTTTTTCTCCCATTGACCTCTTCTGGCCCGCTCCTGCCCCTGCCCCAGTTGTCTGTGTCCATTGGTTATGCATATATACACACAAGTTCTTTGGTTGATTTCCTCCCATCTATCCCCACGCCCTGCCCCTGATCCCTTTGCCTTCCCTCTGAGGGCCCAAGGTACTTTTAGTGTCTCATTCCCTCTATTATTTAGTCATTTACTGAGCTCCTCCTCATTCTCTAAGATCTAGAGAATGCAATTCAAATGATGCTTCTTTAAGGAAGCCTGCTGGATTTCCCCAGGAAGAGTTGTTTCCTACCCTTTGGCTTCACTGTACTCCCCTCATGAGCAAATCTGAAAGATGCATCTTACTAAATCTGTGAGATGGGGATTTAGAGAACTATCTCAGGCAAGTCAGAAATGGTAAGTCTGAGTGGAATAAAATGGAACTATAATTAAATAACTTTGGTAGCTGCCTCTGAGGTGTCATCCGATGGTGCATGGTTCCCTGTACTCATCCCCACTGACGTTTGGTCACCCCCAAACCCCTTTTCAGAGGTGAAGGGTTTCAGGTTTTCAAGGTTTAGATTTTTGTTTTGTTTTGCTTCCCTTTTCCAAGATACATCTATTAAAATTCAGTCTTTCTTGGGGAGAGGAAATAAAGCTTTGAGTCTTTACCACATTCACTTGTTTATTTACTCAACATGCATTTTGATCTGCTGCAAAGGGACCCTACATCTTGTTCAAATTTTTGACAGGGAAGGAAGTTCTACAGGATGTAACTATTACCCCCAAGAGCATATAGTATGGGTTGCTAGGGGCTTAGAAGTTACCAGAAATTAGGAAGAAGAAATTCAAATGAGACACTAAAATAGAGATCCATTTATACAGAGTAGACCTTTATATAGTCTCTGGAATTATAAAACAAGAACCAAACAAACAAACAAAACTCACGTTTTCTTTTATACAAAAAGACTCATACCACAAAATCACATCCCCCCTCCCCTGCAGGGTAGTCACCTAAGATTCTATCTAAAAAAAAAATTAATTAAAATTTCTCCTTTCTTCATTTTAAAATGGGAAGAGATCCTTCCATTAGTCTATGCCAGAAACTCCTCACAAGTTAACCATTTGGGAGAAAAAAATGAAATGAACAGATACTGACAGTTAAATGGGACACAAAAGCACTGTGTTTAGAATATTTGAATTCCCATTTTTAAAAAAAGTCTTCAGAAAATAAAAATCTTTGCACTAAAAAGTGCTTACAACAAAATATCACTGTACAATGAATGACGTATAATCTAACTAAATTAATATATTTTAAACAAAATCATGAGTAGTAAAAAACAGCTGGTAAGACTATTTTTATTTCTTCAGCTGTATTAATAACTAAGCAGTAAGGTGAAATTAAAGTGTATTTACTCTGCAAACAAGCCCCTCAAATAAGGCATAAATATTAAGAGTGAGGTTGTGCAATGTAACAGACTCATTTTTCCATAACCCATGGGCAACTTCATTTCTTTTTTTAAAACCTTGCTGAGCTTCTCATTTCTAATTAAAGATAATTCAGTATACACTGAGTGGCCAGATTACTATGATCCTTGAATGCATAATAATCTGGCCACTCAGTGTATATCCTATATAATAAAAGGTTAATATGCAAATTGTCCCCTCCACCAGGAATTCAACCAGCAGTCAGGCTCACCAACCACCCATGTCCCCTCCCCCTTGGCCAGGCTTGCTGAACCCCACCCATGAACAAATTCATGCACCAGGCCTCTAATACACACACACACACACACACACACACACACACACAC
>JAAGEH010000226.1:21003010-21021888 GCA_011751065.1 Lasiurus cinereus | reverse complement strand
TCCCCTTTTCCTACAAAGCTATTAAAACACCTCTTTTGCTTCCCACAAGGTGAACTTGAACTGCTATTGTGAGCATCACTGGGTCCCATAAGCAGCCCTCCAGGGAGACAGACCCCTTTGATTTGCACTGTTTTCCCTGCCCTGGCTCTTCCGCCCTCCTCCTCCAATTAACTCACCCCTTAACTCTTCTGGCTGCTTCACTGACCCAGCTGCCCAGCTGGGGAAAGGACAAGCAGATGGGGGTGGGAGAGAATCAGATGCTGAAAAGGAAATCCCACGGATTCCTGTCAACTCCCATGCCTTTCTGTGAGCCCACCAGAACGAAGAGGAGGGAAGAAAAATATGGAGCTCTGCTTCCCTAGGCACTGTGCAGCCTGGCTTTTAGAGTCCCAAGCTAGACTGGGATCAGTTTCTTCCAGGGGGGGTGGGGGTGGGGGTAATGTGTACATGTGTTTCTAACGAACAGCCCTGCTCAATTTTAGGAACATTTACAAGACTGCTCATTACTCTGCTTGCAAAGGAGATAAAGGAGTGCAAGTAAAGATTCAGGTGAACACAGCATGTCACTATCCAGGGTGGCCGCAGGCAGTGCCCAGAGCAGACTATAGACAGCCTCCTGCTTCCTATTCCTCAGGGGTGAGCTGGGTTGGCGAAACAGCTTCTTCTGTGACTTGACTGGCAAACTTCTCATGCCCGTTTTGTTCGTATTCTCCGCATGGCCATTGTCTTCTTTTGTCTGGGATTATTTCTGCACTGTGAGCACAAGCATTTGTTTGATGTTGCAGACATCAAATAAATATACTGTATGCTCTCTGAGCGTCCAAAGAAAGCAAGATTCTTGCTTTGCAACACTCCACTGGCACGAATGACAAAAAGCAGTCTGAACTGCAGACACAAAGGATGGGGCAGAGAGAGGAAGGGACAGGATCAGTCAGGGGTGATTGTGATCCTCCCCTCCCAGCAACACACCTTGGGGATGAGGGCTGTGTGCGTGTACATGGAACAGTGTGTGCATGGAACAGCAGTAAACCGCCTATGAGCTAGAAAGGAAATCAATACAGCTGCGAAGGGGCGGCCTGCCTTTGTCAGCGAGCTTTCATTTGTGCTGAGAGGGAGCCCTTCTTGAGACAGTAACACATGCATATCCATGCATCTAGGGTACCTTTGCAGCATCAACTCTT
Organism: Lasiurus cinereus; assembly: GCA_011751065.1. Classification (NCBI taxonomy): domain Eukaryota; kingdom Metazoa; phylum Chordata; class Mammalia; order Chiroptera; family Vespertilionidae; genus Lasiurus; species Lasiurus cinereus. Next base: position 21,020,707 of record JAAGEH010000226.1, on the reverse strand, counting down.
ATTGTTTGTTCTTTTCACTCCTACTAATCCCCCACTACTGATGAGGGAGCAAATATCCCAATCTTTGTCAAATTCAGTCTGAGCCATTGCTGCTTTGCCAACATTGTAATGCATTTATGTGTGTGTGTGTGTGTGTGTGTGTGTGTGTGTGTGTGTGTGTAAGGGTATTGTTGAAGCTACTGATGAAAAGATATAAAGAAATTATCTTGCGCATGCATCCTATTTCCCATTTCTGTAGCTCACCGAAGTGAAAAAGCACCCTTGAGAATACTTACATCAAGAACAATTCTTGCACACCTACTAGGTTCCCAGTGTGTATCTTTATATAAAACTAGGAAGACACAGATCGTCAAGTATAAGGCAAGGAAACAGATTTCACCAGCCACCCAATTATTGCTGCAATTTTAGGGAGCAATTGGAAACGTCAGTGATGCTCATGTAACCTCACTGTCAAAAGCATTGAAGGTGCATTTATCTCCAAAGGGCATTGTAATTATTACACAAAGAAAGATACCTTGGTATGACTCAGTTTCTCTGTTTGTAAAAGCAGAATAAAAGTATTTGCTACCTTCCTCTGGTAGACGACTCTTGAAAAAAGGCAATCTATTTAAAGTGCTTTGTGCACCTCAGAGACAAGGAACTATTGAAATTTATGTCAGCATTATCATTAAATCTTTCCTTCAGGGGACTCAATATTTTTCAATATTGTCACATTGATTCTAGCAGCATCATAAACAAGAGGGCGAAGAATAGTATAGTGGGAAAATCCTTCAAACACAAGCAAGAGAACTGGATTTGCTTTCTAGTTTTTCCCTAAACTAGCTCCTCACCTCAACAAAAGTCTCAAGCACCTTTGTTCTTTCTCCTGTAAAATGAGAGAGTTGAACAAAATGATGTTCAAGGCTTCCTCTGTGATGCTAAGTACAATAATAGAGAAAAAAGAGTGCTGGCCCTTCATGCTGTAATTTTGCACAACCACCTCCTTTAGAGACCTTTCTTCTGGGTTTTATAAATGTGCTCTCCTTAGTTCAATTTGATCTCTTTGTTAAGTTCAGCTTGCTTCCCTGTCTCTTCTGCTTCTGGCTGACAGTAAAGGCACTATCCAAAGGTCTGCCCATGGCCTTCTTCTCTGTTCTATCTTTCCTTCCTTCTTCCTTCCTTTCTTCCTTCCAAGTCATTATTATTAAATGTATTACATATATCTCCATTTTCCCCCATTGAGCTCTTCTAGCCCATCCCCACTCTTCCCACCTCAAGCCTTCACCACCCTACTGTCTGTGTCCATGAGTTACATATATATGCATACAAGTTCTTTGGTTGATCTCTTCCCACCCACTCAGCCCACCCCCCCCATTCCCTCTGAGATTTTATCTACACTTTCTGTCTCCACAGCTTCATCCACTGTTCTAGCTTTAATTTATTATCTCTATGTGGAAGACTGTCCGGCTTCTCTCTCTAGTCAAAATCCATGCCCATTTTCAACTGAATATGCCACCAACATCTCACAGGTGTAAAAAAAAAATGGATTCCTATCTCCTGACCCCACTGAATCAGAGTTTAGTCAGAGAAGCAGAAGCACCATAAGTGTATGTAGAGTAAAGGATATAGATTGGAGATGAGACCTTCCACAATCATGGCAGCTGGTAGAGAAGTGTCCACAACGCTTTTGTTTCTGTATCCAGTGTTAAGCCTCAAGTCAGTCCAAGAGGTTTCCATGTTGGCAACTGGAAAAGAGAGTTGGGCATGATCAAGGACAAGGATAGGCACAAAGATGAACTAGCATCCACATAAGCCTCTCACTGCCTCCAACTGCAGCTATGGCTCATTTGCAGCAGAGGTTGGTACCCTTCTCCACAGTTGCACTTGGCCTTGAAGACGCTATCAAAAGCAGGAGAAAGTGTACTGGTATATCTAGGTATGGTCCCACACCAAAAAGGTAAGCTGATACATGGGTGATGACACCCATAGCTGTCATAGTTCCTGGCACTCTCCACCAAACTTCAGAACATAAAACATTTGCTTCTACTTCATTTCCACTTCCAGTGCTCATAGGACATATGTCTGTGACCAACACTCACCCAAAATCATACAAAGAAAAATTCTGGGAGAGTTATGAAAGCAAAGCTACATACGCCAAAGACTGTTCCTCTTCTACTTTCTAATTTTATCTGTGGCATGATATCTTTCCATTTTCCAGATTGAACACCATGAAGTTCCTTTGTTTCCACTGGGGAAAATCAGTTCACTCTACTCTCACATGTCTTTTCCATTCATCCCATCTTCTTTTTCAATCTCTATATACTATCCTTGGTATTCTGCTGAGGCTCTCATTGTCTCTTACCTGGACTGCAATGATCTTCAAAGAGAACTCAGTCTTTATCATCTCTTTCTCCTTTCAATCCATGTGCAGCTATAGTCATCTTCTCTGGAAGTGAGATTCCATGAAATCCTGCTGTTCAAGGATAAAATCAGATACCCAGGCTTGTTGAAAGACCCTTCAGAATAAGGTCTATATTATTGGCTTTTAGGAAACTGTTGATCTCTCCACTACCCCTCCATTCCCTGCCCAAAATTCCCCTGCTCTGTCCCTCCAAGCCAGAATGTTTCTTCCCTGATCTCTACCTCTACTGCCCTCTCAAAGAGTTTAAGTCTCTGCTCAGATTCCATTGCTTTCATAATCCCCCTCCCAACATTTGTCATCATTCACACCTCTGAAAAACCTAAATTGCACTATTGAGACCCCTTTTAATATACTGTATTATGCCTTCAATGCATGTCATGTACCCCAAATTAGACCACATGTCTTTTAAATGGGGACTACATTTTCTTTATCTTTGTATCTCTCCTAGTACCTTGCACATAGTGGATGAGCAGTGAGGACTTCATCCCTGAATGGATGATTCATAAAATCAAACTGTCATGGGGAAGAAAAGGAGTGGGAGAAAGGAAGCTCAATAGATCAAACAGTTGCAGTTATATTTAATTTGGAAGTAAAATTCCAAGTAAAAAGTTGATAGGAATTAAACTAGACTCTTTTACTTGCTTGCAACCAAAACCCAAATGTAACATGAGCTTAAATTTTGTTTGTAAGAAAGGCAACTATTGACTCATGTGATTAAAAGTCCAGGCACAACTAAATGTAAGACTCAAGTGAGTTTATAACGGAATGTGGTATGCTTTATTATGTTCTTTATTTGGGTTAGTCTCACTCATGTAATTTCTCCCTAGTTGGTGACAAAATTCCCCTCACCTTACATGGTGTTCTTTTTCCAACAGTTTCAACACTTGTGCTGGAATTTTTTCTGAGTTGAGCTACTTGTGTCACACAGCAGCCCCTGAATAAATAACTTTGGCCAAGGGGGCATAATTTATTAACGGGTGTAGGCATGGATCACAGGCCCTCTCTATTCAAACCAGAGTGAAAATAGAAGAGTTGGATCCCCAGAAGAGGGAAGGGGTGCTGGGTAGGAAAAAGATTCACTGTCCTCACCAGGAACTTAGAGAGGTGGCCACCCTAAATACCTCTGTTTGTTCCATCTCACTTGGATTGATTCCCCGTCAACTCTCTACCCTGTTGTGTAATTCTTCCACACTTCTCCCTCAATATTTCAATCAAGTGGTCAGTAGTTTTAAATTACAAAATATTTGGTATTCATCGTATGTTCTAAGTGTTTATGGAAATAATTTAAGGTGTGTTCCTCAAGTATTGGCATCTAAGAATGATGTTTATGTGAATACAGTATTATTAATTTTTGCCACTTGTGTGGTGTCTTGTGTCTTCAAGACACTTGACAAACATCATTAACTAATTAGTCTTAAGATGCCTCTCTGGAGGTGGGTAGGTATTACCTGGAATTTCAGATAAGGAAACAGTACACAGAGAAGTTACATAACTTCTAAGAAAACCATCAATGAACTGAAAATAATTGACTCATAATGAGTTCTCCCTCGAGTGAGAGTCTTCTCCAAGTTCACACATCCCATAATAGTTGTCTGCTACTCAGAGGAATGCATTCATCTCTGAGGAATGTTTGTATCAATTGCATTATGGATTACCAAAATAGAACCCCCACACATATACAAATAAGAGTAGTCAATCTCTAGCAGGAAAGATGGCTGCCGGAGGAAAGGAACTAAGACCTAGTAGTAAATCAAAGACCAGCAGGTAGAAAGGGGAAAACAAAACAAAGGGGGAAGTGAAAAGGTTCAAAATTACTGGGAAACAAACAAAGAAACCTCAATACTGTCCCATTTGGGGATTTGAGTATTTTTCAGGCAGAAACCATGCACTTTACCACCAGGCAAGTGACAATCAGTAGAAACGACCATGTTGGCAGGTGGCGAGGAGTCCACCTGGACACCGACTTGCTGTGTCTGCTGGTTTCTCGCTCTCACTCTCACTCTTGCTCTTTCTCAGCTCTGAAATGGAAACCACAAATCCAACTTGTCCCACAGAGTGTGACATAAGCACCATGGTGAAGTGCTTTGTGGGAGCCAAATCCTTTGTGTGTTGTAAAGAGGTTATTTCTGATGGTAATAATTCTTTCTCTAACCAGTGCCTCATCCTGTACCTGGAGACCAGGTGGTTGCTCCTGGATCCCTGTACTTTCCTCTGTAATCAAACAAGCACATATCTTCCTACTGCAGTGTTCATAGCTTTGAAAATGAAGTCCTGTAGGGAACTCCTTTTAATTGCCAGAACGAGTCACTTTTCTTTCCAAGCAAAGAGGTTTCTGCTGGTGACATTAGAGAGCAGGCGCTTGTCTGTATCATAGCAGCTTAATTATAAGTATGGGTATAATCACACAATCTGTCATTATACCTTTTTTCTACCCGGAGAATTTGTACTGCAATCACCATAGCAGTATAACAACATGAACAACAGACTGTCATGATCGTTTCGTTTGCCATGCCTGGTAGGGATGAGCAGTCAGCTTTGGATGAAAGAACTGACTCCTATCAAGCAGCAAAAACAAGTCTCAATCCGTCACAGAGGTTTCCGGGCATTCTGTTCATTCCGTTTTCTCCAAAGGACAGTCAAGTCCTTCACTTTCCTCCAGCCTCACAAACCCTCCCTCTGGTTTCATCTGTTTGAAAATTGCACAAGAAGAAACCACCCTTCTGCTGTTTTATACCCAAACCAAGTGAAGTGGAAATTGCATGAGGAAACCTATCCATCTGTTATCCTTCAGCGCAGCAGTGGATGGAATTTATTACACTCTGCATCCTGCCCCCTGCCTTTGCTAGGCAGCCTGTGGGGTGAAGTATGGATGGGAAAGGAGGCTCCAGTCTCAGAGAGGGGGCGATTGCCTTTGCGGCTCTATCAGCAGAAGCAGCAAACTTATTTATTACAGAGCGAGAGGGGCAGATATAGAACAGCAACAGGGGAGGAAAGGTGTCGCTGTTGAACTGAGAGTAACTTTGCCTCTCACAAGCCACTGACTATACCATTTTATCCTTAATAAGAAGTCAAGACCAGGGCCAAACTCTGAGGGCCCTACAACCCACCTCCTAGAGCAAAAAGAAATTTTAGAGGGAAGCCCTGTTTTTAAAAGAGATGGTAGAAGTTCATCAGTGACCTGTTTTCATGTGCCAATAATTCTTAAGAAAATGGCTCCAGGACAAAAAGAAATGATGCCCAGCCTTCAAACCCTTCTTTGGATCCAAGAGAGTTTGTGGCATCATCCTACACTTCACCTTCTGGTTATCATGTTGGTAATTGACATGTACCACTGGTCCCATTAGCATAGATAATTCTTTTATCATAAAGGAATAGTTGATTGAGTCCCAGACTTATCAAGGATGAACAACAGGAACTCAGCCTTGTTAAGAAACAAAGTTCAACTGAGTTAATTTAAAGATTAAACTGGTTTTATTAAATGATTTGTGAATTGGGCAATATCCAATCTAGCAAGCAAAGAGGATGACAGCTGTCATGTTTTGATATAAGAACTCATTCAGTTAATTAACAAATTTTAAAATATATATATTTAAAAACATGCTTTTGCATAGTAAAATTCTTAATGTTTTTTTAAAATTATTAAATTATTAATTGAGAGAGAGAGAGAAAGAGAGAGAGAGAGAGAGAGAGAGAGAGAGAGAGAGAGAGAGAGAGAGAGAAATATCTATTTGTTGGTCCACTTGTTTATATATTCATTGGTTGATTCTTGTAGGTACCCTGACCAAGAATCAAACCTGCAAACTTGGTGTATCAGGATGATAATCTAACTAACTGAGTGACCTAGTAGAGTTTCATAGTAAATTTCTCAATGTGGCACAAGATATGTTGTTTACTAACAGACCCAGATATTTTAATTTCTCAGCAATAAGAAGTGAAAAATAAATAAATCTATGTTTAATATTTTACCTTATTTAGAGATGATCTAGCTAATTTAATTAATATTTTTTCATTTAATTTAGCTTAGCAAATCTTAAGACTTCAAGTTACCACAAAGATTTGGGGAAACTTTTGAAAAGTTCACCTAAAAGCTTTAATATCCCAGGTTCAATTTCAGTCAAGGGCATGTACCTTGGTTGTGGGCACATCCCCAGTAGGGGGCGTGCAAGAGGCAGCTGATCCATGTCTCTCATCGATGTTTCTAAGTCTATCCCTCTCCCTTCCTCTCTGTAAAAAATCAATAAAATATATTTTTAAAAAAACTTTAAAAACCTTTTATCCTACTTTTCTTATTGGAGAAATTGGGATGTGCTTTTGCTCACTGAGTGCTAGGGGTGGTGTCCTTCAATATCTTGAGAAAAAGAATTTTCTGCACAGGAGAATGAGTGATTTTGATTTCTGTGGAATTACATCCCTGGGTTTTCTAAGTCCCATTTCCTTTAACCCAGTCCTGGAAGAAGTGTAACTGAAGTTTTAGTAGAGTTAAAAGCAAAATCAGTGTCCAGAGTCTCTGTTCCATGTCACACACAGCCATGTCCAGTTCAGCATTAGACTAGTCACAGTCCATTCTGGCTGTCTTCACCGTGGGCCACTTGGGCGAATGCAGGGGAGCCAAGAGAGCACATTCCCTGCGTGCAACATAAATCCCAAGAAAGCCAAGAGCACCAAGCAAACTCCTTTGTTTAGGGGAGTAAATATCCCAAATTACATACCCTTACAGTGGCCATGTCCATTCTGGCCAATGACTTATTCCCAGGTCTGACTGACAAATAAGCACTTATGCTAGCCCCGCCCAAATTTAATAGGCATGTGTCTGTCCTCCCTTTGCTAGAACCTTAGGGAGTGTAAAGTTGTAGCTTAATAACTAGTTAATTACAACAGTATCACATATTTATATTTATCTAATTTATTTGTTCTTAACAATTATATTCAGTCAACCCACAAAAACTTTGAGACACATTAGACAAAATCATCTATAATCTCAAGTCACTTTTTCTTGCTGAAAAAATTTTATGATAGATGGCATGAACTTTCTGGATTTTTAGTAAGCCTAGGTCTGTGGTCGGCAAACTGTGGCACACAAGCCACATGTGGTTCTTTGGTCCCTTGCGTGTGGCTCTTCCACAAAATACCACAGCCTTAGTGAAGAAGTGGCATTAGAAGAAGTTTAAATTTAAAAAATTTGGCTCTCAAAAGAAATTTCAATTTGTACTGTTGATATTGGCTCTCTTGACTAATGAGTTTGCCGACCACTGGCCTAGGTAGAATAAAAGTTTTATATATCTGTGTTATTTTTAATGTCGATAATCCTGAAGATATACCTATTTTAATTAAACCAAAAAATTTAAATTACTACAGATTATTTTAGATTGCATGAACTTAAAAAACATTTGGGTTAGTTTCTATTATATTTTTCAGAGTTTAATTTATATAAGCACTTAACTTTTTTAAGCCAATTAAATAGAACACTTTTACAAACTAATTTGGGCAATACCATTCAGAGGAAGAAAAATACTATATATCTACAACACACATACACACACACATAGACACAGATATGCAAAAACATACAGACACAGAGCTATTATACCTTTCATTCTAAAGTCTTAGCCATGAGTAAGGTACAATAATATAAAACTCACTAGTTTATAAAAGGAACATTTGGATCCAAAGTTTCTTTCACCAGGTGGAATAAGTTAAGTTTATCTGCTCAGATGGCTAAAGCTTTTTACTAATATTTGTGAAAAACACACATGATTTTTTTTTTTTTTTGCTTAAATTTCAAATGACCTTTTTCTCATTCATTCTCCTTTGATAAGAATTACCTCCCCAAAGTTTGTAGAAGATTTACATCCCAAAGGGACAGAGAAAGAATGCAAGTTCTCCAAGAAGGACTTTGGTTTCCTAAAGCCAGTCTATTTACAATACTTACAAGCCCTTTGAAATAAATAGGTGACGTTTTGGGATTGATAAAGGGAATTGAAGGACTTTGAACTGAGTTTGGAGCCACAATTACATTTCTGGTTTTGCAAGGATTTTAAGATAAGGGCAGTTGTTTTTAATTCCTCAAATAACTGAGTTGCATTTTAAATAATGCTATAGGTTGGCCAACCCACAAATCCTTTTACAAAGGCTTTAAAAAGTTTTCTTTCCCTCTTGGTACATTTAACTTAGGGGAGGCGGCCTAAAAATATATCTATCAGGATCTGAACATCAGCTTCCAATCTGGCCAAATTTCTGATTTTAAAGTTATTAAATGCTTTTAGGTTTCAGTTAGGAGAAGCAGTAAGTATTTCTGGCAGTATTGAGCAACCACTTGGACTCAGTGCAAAGGATATTTTATTTTCCCCTCTTTATCAGGGACTGTAGACAGACTGCTGGGAGAGCTGACTCTGGTAAAAAAATTCTCACCCACACCCAGCTTCTGCTAGTTTTTCAGGAGCCCATCAGAGCATCACATTTGCTAAAATTCCAAGATTTTTGACTCAGGCAATGAGTTTAGGAGCTCCAAGTAATTACACAAAATGTAAGGCTTTAATAGACAGAAAGAAGTGGAAAAGGGATGTTTCTAGCAATGAGTAGATTATTTCTGGCTAGTTACCTTTCTTTGGGGAAGGGTGGAGGTCTATCAGGCAGATTACCTCATTAGACCGGGAAATTCCAGATTGACTAGTTAAGATTACATTCCTGGGAGAGGCTGAAACTGTAATTAGGTTAGGTATTAAGTCTTAGTTTGGCGATGTGGGCTTAGCACAAGTGACTCCATTTGGGGCCAGCTCTTTTTTTTAATAACCTGGTGCTTCAGATTCTGATATTCCTTCTATGTTTATGGATCTCTTCATCCTCCCAGAATATATGGTTACTTTTTGGTGTTTTGTGAATTTCCTTTGATCCATAATTGAATACTCAAAACACAAAGAAAACATTGGAGATTTGATTCTTAATCATTAATGATCTTCCTCACAGACCATCAATTACAACTTAATCCTTTAATGTTGCTTTGCATCTATCCTCAGGCCTTAAAAAAGATAAGGCAATTAGTGTAGGATCCATTTTTTTTTTATCAGATTGAAATTTAAACTAACATCACTAAGCCAGCCAATATCTCCTCAAAACAAAAACTAGTAAGAAGGGTCTATAAAAACTTGTCATCTAGGTACTATATTAATGTCACATGTTATATGAATTTGTCATTCTTTTTAACAATGCACAATTATGCTCTTTTAATTGATTCATATATTTAACTTGTTCATTTATTCAAGGATTCTTTCTATGAATCAGATACTTACTATATTGTGTTGGGGATAAAAGTCTGAGCAAAATAGACATAGGTTCTATCTTTATAGAGCTGAGAATCCAGTGAAGGAGACAGACAAGAAAATGGTCCAGTTACCCAAGATTAGGCTAATTATCAGTGATTGGGAGAAGAGAGACCTATAGCATAGAATAGGAGGTAATAAATTAGAGGATAAGAGAGAAGTATATTCCCTTTGTAGAAAGCAAAGTGGCAAATGTTTAAAGGTAAATGAAACATGATACCTTCAAGGATTTTGAAAGAGACAAAGAAAGATACAAAGAAGGGAGAGAAATTCACAGGCCTGGCCTGCAGTTTGGAGACTGAAGAATTGATGTTGCAACTCAAATCCAAAGGCAGTCTGAAGTCACCCTTCTTTCATAGGGGACCTCACTATTTTTCTCTTAAGACCTTCAACTGTTTCAATGTGACCTACCCTCTTTATGGAGGGCAATCTTTTTCTTTTAAGTCTAGTAATTTAAATGTTAATCTTACATAATAAATACCTTCAAAGGGACATCTAGATTGGTGTAAAATTAACCATCACAGTAACAAACAACTTATAAAGGACCTTGTTAAGGACTTTTACATTTATCCCAAAAGCAGTAGAGAGCTATTTGAGATTGAGTTGAGGTAATTTCACAGTGGTGATAAAATAAGAGCTGGTATTTAGGCAAGTGACTTTAGTAAAAGAGAATTCCAAGGAGGGAGATAAGACTAGAGACCGGAAGACCAAAGAGGAGGCTGTTATGATCATTTTGGTGGGAGGAAATGATTTCTTGAACTAGAGAAGTGTCAATAAGAATGGAAGAAAACAGATTCAAGATATTCAATAGATTCGTTTTTTAATTTATTTTTTTATTTTTTTTAAGGAAAGGAATGGAATAATTAAAACTTCATAACTCATTAGCAGGGCAAGCTACTTAATTATTGGGGCCTAGTACAAAATGAAAATGGTGGGTCTCTTGTTCAAAGACCAGGAAAAAGCTTTTCCTTTATTCTGTGGTCTCTCTCAGCCTGTCATAATAAGTTTTATCTGCTTTTTAATGTCACAAGAATATTTACAAAGCACATGGAGACACAGGAGGCCCCTGGCCCTGCCTCAGTGGGTGGGTACATATGCCCACATCTATGACCTCATCCAGGTAACTCCATTGTCTTATTACACTTATTTTATAAACTGCAAGTTCAAAGGAAAATTTATTAAGAATTTCGGGGCAAACTAATCACAGAGCATTAAACCCCAAGCATGAGGTCCTTTTGAGTGCAGAACCCTATGTGACTGCACTTGTCATGAGCCCATGAAACTGGTCCTTCCAGTAAGAAATAAAGGGTGGGCAGAGGGACAGGAAAGAATGAAGGTAATACCAGTTTTCTGTCTTGAAAAAGTTGGTGGATGGCAATGCCATTAACAAAGACAAAAGAGGGACAGATTTGAGGCTCTGGGGGAAAGGAAGCTTGCAGTTTGGATGCATTGATTATGCAGAAGACAAGCCCAGCAGGTAGTTATATGTGTGCATTTGACCTCAAAAAAGGAATTCGAGCTAAAGATATAAAATTAGACAGCATCAGTGTATAGATTATGTTTAACTGTTTACTCTGGAAGCAGTTGTTTCCTGAGAATCAAACTTCTCCCTTGCTCCTGGGAGTGGGGTTCTTACAATATCTTTAGAAAATGAGTTTTCTAAGATTTCCATGGGAGGATGAATGGTTTTTATTGGCACGGAGTTACATTCTTTGGGTTGTAAAAACCCCATGCCCCTTAAGTGAGTCCTCCAAAAGGTGCAGCAGGGGTTCCAATAGAGCCGAAAGCAAAGCCAGTGTCCAGAACTTCTGTTCCATGTTGCAGCCAGGTCCAGTCCAGTTTCAGGTCAATTAAAGTCCCTTAGTCCAATGTGTGGAGTCTACATGGCCATGAGTCATGTAGGGGAAAGCAGGGAAGTGTGTCCCCTGCAACAGAAGGGATGCCAAGATCTATGAGAGAGAACTTCCTTTGTTCAGAAGTTTATCATAAATACTCAGGTTTCTTGCCCTTGCAGTGGCCACCCATGTTCTGACCAGTTATCTGTTCCCAGATGTGATTGATAAGTAAGCACCTTCCCACATCACTCAAATGTGATTGACAAGTAAGCACCTTCCCACATCACTCAGACCTCATTGGGCATGCATTCAAACTACCTTTGTCAAGTCCTTTCCCCCTATCAATCAGTGGGAAATAGACCTGGTGAATGTTAAATTAGCAAAAATGCCTGTTATCTGGTATTCTCTTTACTCCTTTCATGCTAAATAATAACCAGATTATGACAATGGTATCATAGTGACAGGTTTGTGCTCATCCACATACATGAAACCATTTTACAAAGACAGGGATCTAAAAGAACTAATGCAGTTTGTGGACCTAGAAACTTGAAGCCCACTGGCTAGCTTGAGAACAAACCTCCTCACCCCCTAACCTCTCTTACACCACACACTAAATGAAAAAGCTATGAACCGTTCTTATAGATTGAGTAAAACTAGATAGCACATGAGGGTCATCCTAGTTTTGAGTACAGAAGGACCTAGCTAATATCCTAACATTTCCTAATTGAGTGACTTCACACAAATCATCCTCACTAAGCCCTTGTAATTTTCCTATGTCAAAATCAAGGTCACTAAATATCTCCCACTTTGTTGGAGGCTGAAACAAAATAGTGAATGTGAACGCTTTTATATCTGCAAAATAACTATAGCTGTAGAAATATATTAATATTATTATTATTATTATTATTATTATTATTATTATTATTGTGGTAGACCTGGGAAGCTGGGAAAACTATGTTAGCTCTTTCATGCTCCCAGACATAAAAAGGTATGTATGTGAGAACTGAAGTATTCTGCATGGCAGACTAGCACCTGTCTGAAAAATATGTGGTAATGAACAGTCATGTTTGGCTCAACTTCATAATGACAGTTGTTTTCCTTTGAGCCAAGCAAGGTGGCCATAGAGAGCTCCTATCATCATTTCTGCCAGTCTGTTTGATGGGTCCCACTCTCTTCTCTGCCTCCTGATTGCATTGTCTTTGCTGTTTCTGGTTCTCCAGTCAGCCCATGGCATCAGCTGTCCAGGGCCTCATTTATTAGAGCCATCCCTCATCATTCTTGCCATGTTCTGTGCTCCCTACAAGAGGCACGAGGTGGAAGAAAAATAATTAGTAATCCAGGCACTGCAGTCCTGATGAGACACCTGCAGCATAATCATCCAAATCAAATATTTGGCTCGGCTTCTTCAGATGATATATCTCTTCCTGCAAATGCTGAATGGCAGCTTAGTCAAGCTTGTACTGAAAACGAAGAACATATTGGAGGAAGGAGGGAAACTTCCATTTTGCCACAGTCTGTGCCAGTGGAGCTGAATCCCAGGTTCAGATCCCATCTTATATGTTCAGAAACCTTCCAATACCATCAGCCAGAAGGGACTATTTAAATTATTCAAGTGATTCAGGAATGAGTACTTGTACTGCCAGGGAAACACCCAGTTTTGTTCTCTGAAAATTATCACTGTCTAACATAGGGGCTGGAAGCTTTGTGAGTCCCTGGGAAGCTATTTGGGTGTACAACACATCAATTTAACTTTATTATTCTACAATTGAGAAAACTGAGGCCTAGACCTCAGTTTTTCATGGTAGACTCAGGATTAGAACTATGGGCTCCTATAGCCTGATTGAGCTCACCCCTCTGCCAGCCACACTTTGTCTTGAAGGCAGTCCACATCTCTAGCCCATGGAATTGAGTACAATAGCTCTGTCATTGCCACATTTATTCAGTATAGTTTCTGGATTGTTTGCTACATTCACAGCTTTTTTTCACTTGGAAAGGCATATTAGGGTTAAGAACCAGAGAGAATATGCTAGTCTAGTCCATTTCCACAATCTATCCATTTAGCTGATATTTTTAGCTTGTAATTTTCCTGGATACATCAAGATATATCCTAAAAGCCATATATAGAACATTAATAAATTTTCTTCTTTGAGTTGATAAGGCATTAATGCAAATATGTAAGAAAAGCTTGGGTTAATTTCCCCTTTTATATAAGCCATAATCCCTTTGATAGCCTTTAATAAGCACTTAACCAATTGAAAATAAAGTTGCTTTTGTTTAAGGAGTCATTTAGGCTCTGTCTCTCTAACCAAATTGAAAAGGCCACAAGAGCAGGGTCCATGGCCATTGTCCTTTCTACAGTCACATGCCCAACACTTAGTATTTGCACAATAAATATTTTTAGGAAATTTAAAATAATTTGAAATTATATAAAGAACAGTAAATTTGATGGAGAGGGAATAGCTATCGATTTATGTAACCCTTTTCCCTCTTTTTACAGATGAATAAACAGAAACCCAAAGAAGTTGTGACTTAACCAAAGTGTCACAATTAGTTGACCCAATCATTCAAGACATTTATTGAGCACATAGTCTATGCTTGATGGTTATAGATACTATTAAGACATATCACTGCTGCCAGAGAGCTCATCGTTAAGAGGAAGAATATGCAATTAAACAGATAATTACAATACAGTGAGGTAAGTGATAGGATAGAGATGCAAGAAATAGACTGCTTAAAGAAGCTACGGTAAGTTTCACAAAAGTAAATTTGAGGAATCGAAGACTGTGTTGAAGGATTAATTGAACCTGTCAATCAAAAAAGGAGGAAAGTCAGTCCAGACAGAGAGAACAGCATTAAAACCTCAGAGTATAGAATGATTCAAGAGAAGTGGATTGCCATAAAAGAGACATAAAGAAACTGGCAGAAGATAGCTTGAGAGAGGGTTGTGTGGGGCCAGATATTAAAGAGTCCTGTCTGTTGTGTTAAAGATTTGGACTTAGGTCGGTGTTCCTCAGATTTAACTGAGCATAGGAATAACCTAGGGGTCTTGTTAAAATGCAGATTTTGACTCAGTGGGTCAGCAGTGGACACTAAGATTCTGAATCTCTAACAAGCTCTCTGGCGTCAATGCTGCTAGACTCAGATCTCATCTCAAGAAAAAAAGCACAAAGAAATAGGAAGCCTGCAGAGGTGTATATATAAGGAAGTGGTTCTTAAATTGTGCTCCCCACATTTTTTGACCTTCTGCGCTAACATACTAATGAGAAATTTTGAGGGAGGACCAGCATTGTGTTTGCACAAGTTCTCAGGTAATGCTGAAAATTTGCACTGAAATTCGAGCACCACCAAACTAGGACAATAATGTCATAGTATTTTCTTTGTAGGAATCACCAGACCCCAGTCCAGTGCTCCTGCCATTCAAAACCCTTAAAATTATGCAAAGATCTCTAGATACAATATTTTAGATCCAAGAATATTCTGAGATTTCAAAATGACAGAGTTGTTAATGAGGAATAAATTGACTTTCACTGCATTTAGAATCATCTTTATGATTACAAATAGCATGAATTACCCTGTGTTTGATGACATCTTTAAGTGTTAGTAATTGAACTGCACATTTTATGAATTTGAGTAGAGATTAACACCAACTAATATTCAGAAATCAAAGTTGACTCCAACCAATTTGTTTTTAAATCGGTTAGAAACAACTTATGCATTTTTTATGATATCATCCTTAGGTACATCTGAGGTAGAAGATGAAGAAGTAAAATATTTTATCAGCATTCATGCTTAGACTCAGGGAAAATTTCTGATTATTATTTATCTTGGAATCATATCATTGGATCTGATCATTTTAAAGAAAGACCAAGTATTTTTTAAAATAAAGCTTGCCCCAGGGTTTTCTCCCCTTTCATTGTAATTTGTATTACACAATTCCTGAAATAAAAAAAGAGATACATGAATGAATGGATCAATGAATCAATTTATTTATAGAAAGGCAATAAGCAGAAAGGAATGAACAAAGGAAGGAAGAAAC
Organism: Lasiurus cinereus; assembly: GCA_011751065.1. Taxonomy (NCBI): domain Eukaryota; kingdom Metazoa; phylum Chordata; class Mammalia; order Chiroptera; family Vespertilionidae; genus Lasiurus; species Lasiurus cinereus. The sequence continues at coordinate 21,005,119 of JAAGEH010000226.1, read as the reverse complement.
AACTAAGACAATTATTTAGCAACTATAAATGATTAATTTTATTATGTAAGAGCCTAAAGCACATTAGAATCAACTGGAAAGCTTTTAAAAATGTCATGCCAAAACCTTACTCCAGGTTAATTAAATCAGAAGCTGTGGCGTAGACGCCAGGCATCAGTATTTTCTCAAATTTCCTGGTGTTTCTCAGATACTAACCAAGGATTATAGCCATTGGCTTAAAGGTATTAAGCATTCATTAACAGTATATTTTTATAGTTAAAATTGTAAATGACATTTAAAAAAAATCTTTTGGAGTTTTTGAAAGTCTGGCCTCTCACATTCTGGCAGATCCTGGTCTATGTAAAACAAGAATGTTTAAACATTACTCTGTTACTAAAACCCAGGACTTTCTTATAGCTATAAAAAGACAAGAACCAGACCCAAAGACAGTAAATCAGAGCAACTTTGGGTGGAAAATTCCTCCTTGACAATTCAGAAAGTGACAGTTCCATAAAGGGAAACTGAACTTCTAGTAAGAGGCCAGTGACCGCAAAGGCATGCCAGGACAAAGCATTTGTTTGCTCTCACACACACCCACAGTAAGTCATTTCCTGTATCATGAGGATAGGGTGCTGTTTGCAGAAGCAGCAAGTGTGAATGATACACACCTGTTTTAACTGCCTCACGAAGCATTGTGAGGGGTTGTGTCTGACTTCAGAAATGACACAGAGCCTTCCTTTCAGCTCTGGATGTTACAAGCAGGCCAGATGGAAGCCTGTCGATTATGTGATTGAGCGTATTTTTCATTTGAAAGTAGAAACCATTGGGTATGTCATCTGTAGGGTAATCTGGGAGGACATTTTTCTTCATTCTATCCAGCAGACCATGCAGAAACACCTGTTTCATATCTTAGAATCATTTGCAACTGCTATTTAAGAAATAAGTGTTGAAACAATATCATTAAGCCACTTCTTAAAATTCATACACTTGGGCATTGAAGAAAATAGTAAAACTCAGAGCTTGTTTCACCATTTCTGCCAACATAATGCTTAGAGCTTTGAATAATTAAGTATTCCTGTTCCCACCTGCAGGCCACCCTGACCTCAGACTTAGGGGCTTCCTCAGATGAGAGAATTTCAGGGATAAAACCAGGAAAGGCCAGAGAAAATGGGGATAAGTTGTTATATTATAAACATACAACCTGATGCATTGGCATTGAAAGACTGACAGATTTCTCAGTCACATCTGTGATACTAGAGTCACTTCTGGGTTTCCACCCAGATGTATAACATATGTTTATTTGAGGAGGTCATAGTACTGTCAGGTATAATGGCCCTATTTGCCAAAAGTCATGCTGGAACCAAAGGCTACCCAAAGGGGCATGTTATTGCGTCACCTGAGAGTGACACCAGGAAGCATCGCCACAACTCCCCAGAGGACCAGCCTGTTGGAGATAGATGCTCTGAAAGAGCCGGAATAAGATCACTCATATTCCCCTTCATAGCCATAAACTCCAAGGTTGGATACAACATCATTTCTCATTATATCAAAGTATACTAAAGAAAAGTAAAATTTAATTAACTTCAGTTTTCAAAGGAGACAAACACAATGTCACATTTTGGAACTGTTTGGAGAAACCAAATAAACAACACTTGAATTTGGTCTGTCTTTATTAGGGCACTGAGTTAAGCCTGACCAGTGTTTCCTAACTGTACTTTGTGAAGCCTTAGCATATTATTCCTTTAACCTTCATATTCATTGCAATCATTTGGGGAATCTTGTTAAATTTCAGACTAGAATGCTAGTAGGCAGAGGTGGCACCCCAAACTCTACATCTCTAACAAGCTCCAGTGACTCCAGGTGGCCCAGAGACCACACCCTGAAGAGTAAGGCCCAGAGTTTTCTTGGAGGTGCCCCATGAGGCTTAGAAGGAGACTTGAGTAAAGCACTACCTCTTCTTCCTCTGCCCTTTCGAACAGGAGCAGCTGGTTTTATTTATTTAGAAGTATCATATAGAGTTTGTTTGAAAATGCATTCTACTCTGAAAAGAAAGAAGGAAGGAAGGAAGGAAGGAAGGAAGGAAGGAAGGAAGGAAGGAAGGAAGGAAGGAAGGAAGGAAGGAAGGAGGGA